>OY294044.1:108448527-108735983 GCA_958510825.1 Brachypterus glaber | reverse complement strand
CACATAAAATCAGTTAGTATTTAATTTCAGCAATTATGAAGAAGTAACCCCCCAACTAAAATCTCTTTTTCAAAATAAAAAAAAATTAAAAAATATTTCCTTTTTCGAAACAAAGGCCCTTTTGCAAAAACTATGGATGTTTTTTCCTTTGTTAGCAGCAGTATTTTTTTTCAGATTGTGCAGAACATCTAGAAAACATGTCGGATGAACAAACAAGTACCGACCACCTGGTGCAAACCATCGAAAAAATATCGGCAATTTTTGACCGAATCAAAAAAGGCTACATTTTGGAGGTCGAATTGTTTTGCTCGATTTTGCCCGACATTTTGGCAGATTTCTTCTCGCCCTCCGACATTTTGACCAAAGTTATTGGAGAGTTTCTGTCCCCGCAGCAACCGTATCCGAAGCTACTTGCCAAAGTTGTGTTTCATGTAAGTATACAGGGCGATTCGCCTAATAGTCTAAAAGTTGGTGACCATTTTTATTATACAGGATGTCCCAGCTAAGAAAGATCATTTTTTGACGTTATTAAGCTATCGGAATAAAATTTAGAGTCGCAGCGTGGTCTTTGTAAGGGACGGGTGTGACCGCTTTGGCGGATTTACTCCAGCATTGCAATCATTGATATGCAAAGGACTTGATTAATTTTATTTTTTATTTTATGTTGTGTCGTATATATATATATATATATGAATATAAATGAGATATGCTAAAAAAACGTTTTACTGCTTTAAACGCCAATATCTCGAAAACAATGCATTTTAGGATTTTTTTTTTGACCAATTCAATATTATCTTTCAAATAAGTGCTAAATTAATAAAATACAATAATAATTGCCTTAATTATAACCAAAAAAAAAAAACAATTACCAGCTTTATTTTAAATAAATAAACTCAATAATAACCCCCGCATGGCTTTTACTTTATTGAGTGGATAATTATTTATTTTACCCACTTAACTGTCACTTGTCAAATTATTTTCTTCTAAATGTCATTAAAATTTATAATAAAAATATGAATTCCTAAGCTATTTATTGGATAAAAACTTGTATGGCTGACGCCTCGCAGGTTAATTTTCTCATGGGCAATGTCTTACTTTGCCCACTAGTACCATAAATAACTATTTTTGAACACTTTTTTAACAAGTTCTTGTTTTGCAAAAGAAAAGAAATTAAAAAAAAAAAAATATATATATATAGGTATATTTTTTATTTTAATATTTTAAAATGGGATTGCAAAAAAGTAAAACACTGAATATTGTCATAATAAAAAATATCAACTCTGCTGATTGTATTTAGATTTGTTGTACTAACTTTAAACAACACAGAATATTTACCAAAATAAATAAGCGACCAGTGTCGGACTTGACAACCCAAGGCCTGTGAGATTTGTGACACATGAGCCCCCAAGTAAAAAAAAAAAACAAAAAAATATGCTCAAATTTTTATAACTAAAAACAAGGTCCTTTGCTTAAAAAAAGCTTTCCCCTGATGGAAAAAGGGCATCTCTTCTGACGAGGGAGCCCCATGAGATTTTCTCACTATCTCACCTGTCCAGTCCATCACTGTAAGCGACTCTATGGAGCACAAAGACACCATCAATATATTTACAAAGATTCTAGTAATAATACTTAATTTATTCTGGATTTTTTCTCTGGTGGTGGTTTGATTTTATCTGCTTTTTCCTGCTTAATTTCATTTTTAATTTCTGGGTTGCCGTTTTCCACGTCCGTTTTATTACCAGAGGCAGCTTGTATTTTTGGTTGGGGCGGCATGGGTAAAGGAAACTTTTTAGTCAATTCTGCCAACAGCATATCAACCCTTTGCCTTTGAAATAGCGAACTGGGTTCCTCCCTTGGCTTCTCTTCTTTTGCTTTAGCTTTGTCTACGCCTCTCTGAGATTTAAAATCCCACGAATATCCCTTACTCGGGTGGTATCTTGAGAAACTGGACGCCTCATCAAACGAGGATTGTAAATGGTGTACTGCAGATAACAGTCTAGAATTAAGGACACTAGCCAGATCTGGAGCTTGGTAAATAACTCCAGCAATGATGTAGTAATCGGCCAACGGTGTTACTTGCTGAGGGGTGTGCCGATGTTGTTTTCTGATAACGTATAAAATCGGCTCCTGGACATGCAATAAAACAAATTCCAGCCCCGTCATATTCTGCAATTGGTCAGGATTAAGCCTTTGCATCTTAACAATTTCATTATTACAAGTACGGTCGAAAAAGGGGTTGGATCGTTCAGAAAAATAATCCATTACATTTGATGTGTTTAAAATGGGAATCCAGTTTGAATCATGCCAAGATAAACTTAAGGGATTATCTGTTATGCCGGACAAACCAACTCTCCCAGCGGGCATCATTTTAATGCTTTTCTTAACCTCAAAGTTACAATATTACGATATGAACTGAACTACTTATAATTTAACTTATTTTTATGACTTTATATATAATATAATCAATATTTTCTTCAAATTTATCTAAATTAAGTTTTTTTCTAAAAAAAAAACTTGAAAAAAAGGTTATGGAAGCGCAAACTGATTGTCTTCTTCTTCTTCTTTTTCATCATTCCAATTCCAATAATGGCATTTTCCATAGGATAGTTTGCCAGCTCAATCTAGTATAATTTTCGGTCTACGCAAAACCGTCTCACTCTGTATTGATGTTTGCGCAGACGCCAACTTATAAAAAAGTTTGTCTTTGAAATTTATAAAAAATTGACTTTACATGTTCAACAGTTCCACTTTAAAATTTAACATCACACAATAAAAAAAACATAAATATTCACGATTCACTTAAAACTTTACTATTAAAGTAGTATTTTCACGAAACAACTCAAAATAAAATAAATCAAGTCCTGTGCATATCTACGATAGCAGGCTGACGCAGGAGTAAATCTGCCAAAGCGGCCACATCCATCTCTTACAAAGAACACGCTGCGAATTTTCATCATGAAAATTGTAAAATGTATCACAGGGATGCCGATTTTTAATCGATTTTTTTGAATATCGTTTATTTTAATACAATTAATCGATTTTTTTACTTTCGATCTTTTCATAATCGATTTCCTTTTAATCTATGTTATAGAATCGAACAAATTTTTCAGCCAATTTCCGCTAAGGTTAAATCTTTTTTTAGAGGTGAGGACTTTTTTTTAGTCAACAAAATTTGTAAAGCTTGTTTTGTACTATGCAATTTAAAAAAAATTAAAAAGATCGATTCTTTAAGAATCGATTCTTTTGTAACCGATTTTTTCTATGATCGAATTTTTAGTTTCGATTTCAAATCGATCCTTCTTTAAAAGATCGGCCTCCTTGATGTGTCACAAGGGGTGTTCTGTGATGTCACATCAGTGATGTGTCGCAGTTCATGATTACCGAGAGTCATAACTCCTGTATCAATCTCTTTCTCTAAACCAACTTGATATAAAAAGACAGACTGCTGTCTGGATTTATAAATCACGGGACTTAGCGGCGCTAGTTAGCGCTATTTAAATGGCGATACGCGGTTCCTGAGTACCACGGACGATATGCCCTCTAGTCAGGGCCGTCGAGAGGGGGGTCGGGGTTGTTTCCCCCCCGGATTTTAATTATTTTAGTGTCTGAGGGCGCCGAAGAGATTTTTTATAAATAAAATTTTTGGAGGCTCGGATTTTTGTGGGGGCCCGGAGGGGTTTTTTTAGGAGAGGTAAAAAAAAATAGTCGTAAAAATTTTTCATGAGCTTTTTTTTAGACATCAAAATTTTAAATTAAATTAAAAAATTTTTGCGGGTCCGGTAGGGTTTTTTTAGTCAACATGTTTTAGGACCTTTTTTTAGATATCAAAATTTTTGTGGAGGTAAAAAAAAATTTTGGAGGTCAGGAGAGTTTTTTTTTAGTCAAAATTTTTAGGAGGTAAAAAAAAATTGGGGCCCGAAGGTAAAAAAAACTAGTCGTAAAAATTTTTCAGGAGCTTCTTTTTAGGCATCAAAATTTTTCTGAAGGTAAAAAAAATTGGGTGCCCGTGAGCGTTTTTTTTTTAGTCAAAATTTTTTCAGGAGGAAAAAAAAATGGGGCCCTGATTTTTGTGGTGTCCCGGATGTTTTTTTTAGGCATCAAAATTTTTCAGGAGAGGTAAAAAAGACTAGTATAAATTTTTCAGCAGCTTTTTTTATAGATATTAGATATATTGGGGCCCGGATTGTTGTGGTGTCCCGGATGGTTTTTTTTAGGTATTAAAATTTTTCAGGAGACGTAAAAAAACTAGTTGTATAAATTTTTCAGGAGCTTATTTTTAGACATCAAAATTTTGCTGGATGTAAAAAAATGTTTGGGGGCCCGGGATCGTTTTTTTTTTTAGTCATCAAAATTTTTTCAGGAGGAAAAAAAATTGGGGGCCCTGATTTTTCTGGGGGTCCGGGTGGGGAGAAAAAAAGTCAGTCGGGGGGGGGGGGGCATCTGTTACCTCTCGACGGCCCTGCTTCTAGTAATCTATGGATATGTCTAAAAGTACATTAAAATTAAGCTATTTTATTTTATTTCAGGTGTTTCAAAGTGCAATGGACAAAAACCAGTTGCCGCTGTTGCAAGATTGGGTGGTGTTCAGCTTGCCAAATCTCACCCAGTCCTTCTCAATAGGCATGGCAACATGGTACTTAACCTGTTTCTTCATCAGCGCGAGTCTCAACGAGTGGCTGAGGTCCTTTTTCCCCTACATACAAACCAGAGTGGGCCGATACGAATTAGAAGACAGAGAAATGCTGTGTTTAGCAGGGTCCGAGTTTTATCGAAATTTGGGGAGCGAAAATCAGAAGATAAAATTTAGGGAAAATTTTGAAAAAGCCAAAGGCGAGGCGGATATCCCCTATAACGATTTACTCAGTTATTTGTAATTATGCAAAAATGGCCCGAATTGGCGTGATGTAATTTATTGATGGCCCTTGGTCTACCTAGCACGGCTCACTTGGGCGATTTTAAATAAAAAATTCATGGACCCCTACATTTTTTGGACTAAAACATAACTGATGACATAAGAAATCAATTTCCATTTGACAAAAAATCATAAAAGACTTTTTTAGACAGATAAAAAAACTTTTTTTTGAGTAATAGGGTGTGCCAAAGAATCCCAATTTTCAAAATCGAAAACGCTCTCTGGCTCAAAAGTTGCCCCTTAGTAAAAAAGGGTGGTCACTCAAAAATGAGCCAAATCGATTAATGTTTAGAGGTAGCTCAAAGCACTCATACTTTGAAAAAAATGGGTACCTGTTTTTCGGATAAAAACTGATTGTATATAAAATTTTGGAGGGTTTCTTTGGTAATATTTAGAAACAATACTAATTGTAAGAAACTAAAATAATTATATCCCCTCCCCCTTAAGTTAGAGCATAAAAAAAACGCCAATTATTTGAAGATTTCGCGAAAATTTCATTTTTGCAAGTTTTAAAAAGTGCATAAAAAAATAGTTTTAAACAAAAAATCTGCAAACTTATATATTAGTATATAAGCATATATACATGTTAACTTACCTGACTATATAGAAGACATTATTTGTTTCCGCAAGTCGAGTAAAAAAAATAAATTTCAATTCGAAACCAGGTGGATTTTCTGTTTTTTGCTAAAACTTTTTTCGGTATACTTTTTTTGATTTTTTCTTATTGGAATATTCTTTTTTATGTAAAAATACACAAAAAAGTTTTTGTGGTGTAACATCGCAGGTTTAACCGTTTTAAAGATAAATGCATTTAAATGTAAATTTTTACGCATCAAGAACCAACAATAAAAAAATAAAAATTCCAAACATTTTATAAATTTCAATTCGAAACCAGGTGGATTTTCTGTTTTTTGCTAAAACTTTTTTCGGTATACTTTTTTTGATTTTTTCTTATTGGAATATTCTTTTTTATGTAAAAATACACAAAAAAGTTTTTGTGGTGTAACATCGCAGGTTTAACCGTTTTAAAGATAAATGCATTTAAATGTAAATTTTTACGCATCAAGAACCAAAAATAAAAAAATAAAAAGTCCAAACATATTAGTAATGGGTATTTATTAAAACCAGAGAAAAAAATTATATGCACCTTGGTCAAAAAATCATTTCTAAGGAAGTTATGTCCTTTTAAATATGCCCTATTTTTAAAAAATCTTAAATAATTAGCGTTTTTTATGTTCTAACTTAAGGGGAGGGGGGGTATAATTTTTTTACTTTCTCACAAAACCCTCCAAAATTTTTCTCAATTTTATATACAATCAGTTTTTATCCGAAAAACAGGTACCGATTTTTTTTCAAATTTTGAGTGCTTTGAGCTAACTCTAAACATTAATCGATTTGGCTTATTTTTAAGTGGCCCGTTTTTTACTAAGGAGCACCTTTTGAGCCAGAGAGCGTTTTCGATTTCGAAAATCGGGATTTTTGACACACCTTATTAACGTTTTTTTATCTGTCTATCCAAAAAATGTAGGGGTCCACTAAATTTTTATTTAAAATCGCCCAGTCGAACCGTACTAGTGTTTATTTAATATATTGGAAAGTCGATTTTTAATTTTTCGGAAAGAATATGAATTTAATTTTTTTAAATTTTCTGTCTAATGCTGTGATACTTCGGAAAATACCAATACCTCTGTAAAATTTATATTTAATAAAATAATTTGTTTCAAAAATTTCTCGTTTTCTTTCCAAATCTATCAGTGTGCCTTAATGTCGCGTTTTTTTGACAGAAAAAGTCACAGTAAGGCACATTTTATGACGTTTTATGTCAAAAAAACGTCAAATTAAGGCGCAATGTGCCTTATAAGCCACATCATTGAGTTAATTAACTCAATGAGGCACATGCTTGTCCCATTCCTTTATCATGTATTTATCGACAATGTCGATAATGTAAATATCCCAATTATCGAATGTAAGGTAGATGTCCCTATTTTTGACATGTAAGATCCAAATTTTCGACATGAAAGGAAAATGTCTCAATTTTTGACATGTAAGGTCCCAATTTTGCTATGTAAGTAAAGGATAAAATCTATAGCGATATAAGTTCTTTGCATGTAAGGTAAATGTCCCAATTTTCGACAAATACAATTTTTACAAAATCTATGTTAGTTAATTCTTAATTATTTATATTACTATTGCTTACACCTCAATAACTGGTACATTTACCTAGGTAAATGAACCAGTTATCGAGGTGTAAGGTAAATGTACCAGTTATCGACATGTAAGGTAAGAGTACCAATTATCGCCATGTAAGGCAAACGATACAATTTTCGACATGTGAGATTAATGTCCCTGGGACTTTACGAGTAATTGGGACCCAATTACTCGTAAAAAACAAATAAATAAAATCAATCAAATTAAAGCACACAGTGTAAACTCTTTTCCCGAGCACAAAAATATATTTTTATTATCAATTTAGAGGCAGAGAATCCGAATTTGACCTTAAAAAAATCCAGCACGTCTTATTTTTTAAATTTTAGTACAGGCATTGACAATTTAAAAATAATTTATAAAAAAGATGTATATTTTTTGCCGTTTTTTTTTTTCATTTTCATTTTACTTTATTACATAAGAACCGTATTATGTAACATATTTTTAGTTCATTTTTGACCCCCTAATGATGATTTTTAACGATTTTTAGCATGAGTACGTGGCGCTAAGTTCGTCCTCTTATGAACCCATCTCCTTACTCTACCCCTACTTAGTTTTGTCACAGGATCCCATTTTTTTAAATATTTTTTTCCAAAATAATCCTATTTATTCTACCTATGAATTTAAATATTCTAAATTGTTTTTTTTTAACTAATATTGAGTCGCAGAATCCAAATTTGTCCTCAGAATATTTTTATCTCCCATGATTTTAGAACAAAAGAGGGCTAAGATAATTATTACCACTTTTACCTCAGAAATCTTATATATTAGGTAAGAGAAATATTCTGAGGCCAGATTCGGCATCAGCGACCCAAAATTACTTAAAAAATATACGCCTCCAATCAGGGCAAGAAACCGTGTTGCCTATTATAGGCACTATAGTGTTAAGATGTAAGGTGAATGCCCCCATTTTCGACATGTAAATGTACTTTTGTATTTGACGTAAGATCATTTTGCAGTGTTACGCCCATGTTAATGGCATAGGAAAATAGCGTTACATGGGGGGGTGGGAGTCCAAAATGATCAAAATTTGCGTTACGTAATACTTGAACGTTCCCTTATTCACCATGTAGGGTAAATGTCCTTATTTACTATGCAAGTGTCCCGATTATTGATCATGTAAGTGCCCCAATTATTGAGCATGTAAGGTAAATGTTCCTATTATTGACCATGTAGGGTAAATGTACCACATATCGTCATGTAACTGTTAGGGAAGTTTTCCTATTATTGATCATGTAAGTGTACCAAGTATTGACCATGTACGACAAATGTTCTAATTACACAAATCTAAAAAAGAAATCTCTGTCCCAAGGTTCCAACCCATCATTTCCTATGTTTTTTGGTGCGCTGAAACAGATTTCACCATAAAAAAATATTCATCCCGCTGTTTTTCCACGAATCGCATATAAAGTGTATAATTATTGAAATTGATATACTTTTTATACGATTTGTTAAAAAAAGCGCGATGAAACTTTTTTTTTATGGTGAAATCGATTTTAGCGCATCAAAAATAGGAAATGGTTACAACCATAGGACAGATTTTTTTAGACTTGTTCATGACCGTATTCCAGACAGCACGATATCTTAAAGACGTCTTTTTTAGATCTTAGTTATGTCTGGACGCCTAGACATAAAAATGATATGGACTTCTTTTTAGGGATGTTTAAAAGATATCGTCATCTAAAGGCTCTAACGGTCTAACTCCAAAACGTCATATTTTTCAGGAGACGTAAAAAACGATTTAAAACTTAATTATAGCAATTTAGAACTTTAAAACTAGCTTGTTCACAGATAAAAATGTTTGAAATGAGTTAATGTATTTAAAACTTTTCATTGTTATCTATTTTATATAAATTATTTGAAAATTAAATTTTAACCACAGAATCTAAATTCACTAATGGTCTAACTCCAAGGGAAGATAAAAGAGGATACCTATCGTATTATATCGCGTAATATTATTACAAAAAAATTATATTTTTATATTTAATATATAATATTACTACTAGGTAGGCATAATATATATACCTAGATAATATTAATATTATAAAATTTATACATTATAAAACCTTCATAAAAATAATTAAATCCCATGACAAAAAAATATATTTTATTTTGTAACGTTATGTTATAATAAAAATATAATAATTATTAAGCAACATTCAAAACTTAAATACCTTATTTACATTTTTGTGGTCAATATTATTAAAATCTAATATTATTAAACAATCAAATATTATCTAACTAAATTCTAATGTATATTATTATACATAATTATGTATGTATCATAAATGTAACGAATCTTTAACAGTTTGCTGTATATTTTTTTTATGTTTTTTGGATTTAGTTAAGTATTTATTATTATAAAAAAAGATTTAAGTTATAATTATAAATATTTGAAACGGGATCCCCTGTTGTCGAGAAATAGTTTGACATTAGTGACAGTTATCATTTAATTGTTTTCTCACAATCATATGATGGAGTTAGACACTTAGCGACTTAAAATATTTACATTTTTGCATTTTTTGAGGCTGATATTGGTTTAATGCAACTTTTTTTTTTGAAGTATGTTGGTAATCAGATAATGAAGCAAATTTGATAAAAATCTCATTTTTGAAAAATTTGGAGTTAGACAACTAGAGCCTTTAGTGGACGATATCTGATTATGATGTCTGTAAGATGTCTTTTAAGTATCGGTACAAGAAGTCTTAACTTCGATACTCATCGCTAAAAATAAATTAACCACAATCAACTATTAATAAATTACATTTTTTTATAAAACAAAAAAAATAATTTTTTTTTTCATTTTTTTTTTAAATTTTGTTTTAACGAAAAATGAAAAAATTAAAAAAAATAAATTTTGAAAAAAACAATTTTTTTAAGATCTTTTATTGACAAACAAATTACCTCTCATTCTAATTTTTATTACGCTTTTTATATCAATACCACCGTACCTAGCAACGTAAATGAGAGGGGGTATTTGTTGTAAAGTCGCGTGTGCAAGGAGTCAGTCAGTCTTAAAAAAAGATGTCTTAAAGACGTTACCTTTTGTAACATACGACGTCGTTAAGACGTCTTTAAGATGCATATACGGCGAAAACCGACGTTCCTAAGACGTCTTGAATGACGAGTTACGACATCTTTAAGATCTCTTTAAGTCATCTTTGTGCTGTCTGGGATAAGATTGCAACCAACACTTCGGAAAGAATGTTTAACTGGAAAAGGTAAAATAAAAGAAAATTGTTTTAAAAAATCGGTCTTTATTACGAAATTAAAGCACACTTGGTACATAAATTTCCATCTTTGTTTAATTAATACATGTCAACATTAATTTTAACAATTTCTACATGAAAAAATATGTCTCATTCAAGTTTGAGTTTTTCTTTTACAATATTAACATGAAAAATTATAAATAAAAAAACTTAATGGCACTCAATGAAGGACCAAAATCGTTATTTTTCGTTTTCTTTTTTTGCAAAAAATCGATGCAAGATTTGAACAAATCATACCAGTTGTATCACCAATCTTAAAAAAGTTGCGATTCGTAATGAGTTGATTATGACACCCAAAATGAGTTCGATAATGACTTCATTATGAAACTAAAATGGAAAAATAACATCTAGTCCCCCTCACGTCACCAATGGTGATTCACCATGATCCTTATAAAAATGTATCATTTTTGGTATATTGAAAAAATATAGTTATAACAATAAATTTTGTTGCGGTATTTATATATTTTTTTTTCATAACTAAATTCCTTAAAATTATTAACTAGAAAAGAAAATTGTCCAACCTATTTTAAATTTTATAATTAGGATTTTTTTTACAAAGATTTTGGAAAAATTCATTCACACAACTCATTTAAGCCAAGGCATTCATACTTTTTATACACCAAAATCAAGCCTTCTCAAATAACAAAAATATATTTTTTAAAAATCAAATATTCCCAAAAACTAGGCATTTGTCAGTTATTAAAAATGAGGGACAATTTGTGATGCATTGTTGCCACTTTTCAGTTCCACAAACAATCGAAGATAAAATGCGACGTTGCCATTTACAAAAATTTGGTGAAAAATTACTAAAAGTATAACTTTATTGTATAAAATGCCCCTCATTTGTATAATATTAAATTTTTAACTTGATTTTAGTATATTTTCGGCAATTAGTAACAAAATTACACCCTGAGAGTTGGAAGACCAAACGAAATACTATCGGGATATTTTTTTAACAGAAACAAGTTCTATTTCAGTTTTATTTTGTTGGTAAAAATACAAAATATATATTTTTTATTTTAATATAAATTAATACGTCAGGAATGGATGGATGCTAATTAGTCACTCCATCTAGCGGCAGTTTTGGGGAACTTAAAATAAATACGTAGTTCATCCTATATTATTACTTTTTTGTCGCTTAAAAAGTAAGCATGATTTTTTCAATTTTTGATTGCTGCCTCAAAATTTGTTTAAAAAGTTCAAAAGTTAGTGTTTTTTAGTTGATAGAATTTCGTTTGTATGACACGCTCCGATGTATAATAATGGATACCAATTAAAAAAATTGTATAAAGTAACACTATCTAGAGATCCTTTATATATTGACATTTTTGTATTAAGATACAAAGGATCTGCAATACTACACTTTTGAGAATTACAAAAAAATTAAAAAAATATCCAACATACTGGACTTATAGAATACATGGACATGTCAGTACGCGTATTTTTATCCGTAATCGTCATGAAAAAAGGGCTGCCAACAAAATAATACTTTCCCCTAGTTATCAGCAAAAAAAAAACAGTTTTTTTTTCAATATTTATTAACTTTTTGCAAAAAAATGGTATAAGTAATAGCTATGAACACAAAATAATTTTTACTCCCCTCTGTATTTCCAATATTTATTATTAATAATCTAATAGTTTTTAACAACGATTACGTTTAAAAATACTAAGGTTTTCAGGGCATTTTTTAAGAATCAAAGACTAAAAATGTAAAACTTACAATTACTTCTAAACGCTTTAAGATACGTACGTCAAATGTAGTACATGGTTACCTTAAATTATAAGAAATATACATATAAAACTTCAAAGCTATATTTCAAATGGTTCTAAAGTTATAGCCAAAATACTCAAATCCGGCTCGCAGGACCATGTGAAATAATTTTCGACAAGTAATAACTTTAAAATCATTTATCGTAATTATTTTTAATTTTGACATGATATTCCCAAGTATAAAATCTAACTGTTGACAAAATTTAAAGCATTTATATTGAAGCGTTGAAAAGTTATCGCAAGTTTTACAGTTTTACTCTTGGTTTCTTAAAGAATGTACTGATTTGTTTAAACCCATCGTATAATAAATGTTTCCGTAACTAACTGAACAAAAAGCAGGTACGGATGTCTACAGTCTATCGTGCGCTTTTTTTTTTTCGCACGGTCATATCAGCGTGGTCCTTGTACAGTTTTTTTTTGTGTTTTTTTTTTTGATATAGCAAAAGATTAAAAATTACTTAAAAATCAGAAAAAAATCGTTCAAAAAGCCGTAAAATTATTGATTTATAAAACCCAAAACATTCTACAGACTATTTTTAGGATTTTTAGGCGATTTTCATACGGAAGTGACCTCGGAAGTAGGATCAATGTAATTTTTAAAAAATTTAATAATAAAAACCTTATGGACAACTTGAACATTTTTTTGTGTTATTACGACAAAATTAAATGTATTTTGTATTTTTATTTTTGAGCGACAAGTTACGGAGAAAAAGTTTTTCAAATTTTAATGGTAGATTCCGAAAAAAAAAACCGTTTTACAGGCCAACACAAACTTTTGGTTGATTTATTTTAAAAATGTTGTCCATTAAAAAAAAGTATACAAGGCCCACCCTACGGTCAGATGCTTAATTAATTATTAATTATCACAATGCAGACTGGTCCTGACAAACAGACACAATTCTGCCTCAAATCATACAAAAGTATTAAAAATCAAGCGCAATATCAATGTTTGAATCATTTTTGACCCGTGTTCAATAAATCATCCTCATTTGACACAGTTTTTACTTTCAAACAACCTCGGGAGAGAAGTTATGGCGAAAAATAGTTATTTATATACCAAGGGACTAAACTGGCTGTTTTAGTCCCGCTGCATTAGTGTTTCCTGAGCGAGCGTAGCGAGCGAGGGAAACAGAAATGCAAGGGACTAAAACAGCCAAGTTTAGTCCTGAGATATATACACTATTTTTTGCAGGACCAAACATAATTTAGGTAGGTAGATAAAATAAAAAATAAAATCGCGTCTAAAATCGGTTGTTTTATTTTCGTAATTTAATCAAGATGCCTGTAAATTGCGAAAAGTCAGTTTCATGGCTATCACGATTTCAATTGTTTTTTAATATGGTTGACACAAACGTCAAAAAATGGACGAATATGATAAATTTTAAGTTATGTATGAATTGTTATAACAATGTTATTTTTAAAGGTTTTCTTTGTTAAAATCAACGTAATTGGTTTGAATCGCTAATTTATTACAAAACACCACCAAACCTAATTTTTGAACCAGCAAAGCACATAGTAAGTATAATATTTTAATATTATCAAGGTTGCCGTGATTTTTATTCCCTAGGGAGAAAAACGGCAAGTTTAGTCCCGAAAATGAAAGCGTAAAATTAGGTTTTAGTCTTGGTCGTGCAAAAAAGTTTTTTATTCGATTTTTTCTGAAAGCGTCACTTTTTGTATGATAAACATGTACGAAAAGTTTAACGTTTCGGACTAGGCCGCAAAACTAAAATAGTCGACGTTGATTGGGAGGATTGGTGTAGTGGACTACCGCGTCGTACTTGGCGAGTTTACTACACAAACAGCGTGAGTTCGATTCTCACCGGCGCCGATTTGCCTTTTTCAGTTAATTAATAATTGAAATTTTGCGAAGGCGTAAGTGAAGCGGACACTCCCTATAAATTGATTCGAAAGTCAATTAAAGCCGGTGGTTCCCTCTACTACTAGCCCACACAAGTCCTGGACTTAGGGGATGCTTAATTAAGTAGAATAATACGAGGTTAAACAAAATGTAATGTAAATTGGTTGATTTATTTTGTTGAAATTTGAATTTTAACCTCAAATTTGTTGTCAAAAATACAAATATATTTTACAATTGAATAAAAAATAATGTATGATACACAAACGAAAAATATTTTTAGGGCGATTACGGCTGCCAATATAACTGATTTTGATTTATTTTATTTATACGTTATAAGACCTATACATTTCAAAAAAACGATGTTTCTAAAAAGTCCGCCGTATAATTTGACAGCTTAAAATCAAACTTTAAAGTTAGTTTTTGTTTTTTAGGAGATTACTTATACTCGGCGCATTATATATCTGAGTAACAAATTGGATCAAGGAAGCTATGATTAGTGGTTTAAAAATGACTTTTAGTAATATTTTTGTAGCCCATTGTGCTTTTGATAATTTTTAACATTTAGGTTAAATTGACTGTCATTTTACGTCTTACAAATAATAACAAAATTTGTTTAAAAAGTAAAACTTTGTTCAAAATTATAATAAAAGTAAGTTTTTATTCATAAAGTGCTATTATAAACTTAAATTTAACATTACCTGAATAAAATTACGGACCAGTATTATTTTAACCAAAAAATTCTCTGTTATAGTGTTTACTTCAAAAATTTATAGAGCACTGCATTATATTACTTCATTTAAACAAAATGTTTATAGATTGATGCTTTAGTTTTCTTTTTATGCACTTTTCTTGTTATTTCTTCTTGCTAAAGCAAATTATTTGGATTTTTTTATAAATGTCAAAATAATGTCTTGATTGACAATAAATTTTAAACAAGATGAAAACCTTACATAAGGAACTAAATATATTCTGCCAACCAAATACCAAGAAACAAATGACCATCAACTCAGATAGATAATGCGCGGAGTTTAGGAGAGTTTTTTTTTAAGTTTTTCTCTACTTCCCCCAAATAAGGGTAGTTTACTAACAAAGAAAAATCGAAAATTTTCATTTTTTCCCATTGGGGGGTTCTTCTTTATTATTCAATAAAAGTAAATTCAAACTGATAATAATAACAACCAAATATCAACCCTCATCCGCACATTTTCGCGAAAAAGTGCGGTGATGTGTATTTTAGAGAAATGTCAAAATGTTATATGAAAATATTTAAAATGTAAATATTTAAATTTTTATTTATGAAAAAAATATAATTGTAGGAAAAATGGTGTACACAACTCGTGTAGCATTTTTTAGGAAATATATATTTTTATTTATGAAAAAAATATAATTGTAGGAAAAATAGCGTACATAACTCGTGTAGAATTTTTTAGGAAATATTCTATTTTATGACGGTTTTCAACTTTCCAAAATCGTCAAAAAATCCGTCTGTCTGTCTGTCCGTCATACGAAGATTGCCGGAGCTCTATATAAACTGTTAAAACTAGAGATCTTAGATGTTCGTTAGTTTAAGTCAACAAACATCAAGGATCTCTAGTTAAAACAATATTTTTTTTAATGGGGCTTTTTTTATAAAACAGAATGCTAGAAAGGCCTTGTAAAGTGTTTGATCTTGTTACACTATAAAAAATTATAGATAGAAAGAAATTGTTTTTTTTTTCTTTTATATGTTTGACGTTTTCATATAAGGTACTTTTTTTGTTAAAAATGGTTAAAAAATATCGTCGTTTTAATTAATTTTTTGCAGAAATAAGTATTTTCTTTTTTATTACCAAAACTTTTAACTTACCGTAGATTTAGTTGCAAAAAAGTCACAAAATGATGTTTTATTGAACACAGTACCAAATTTCAAATCTTACCAAACCAATCGATGGGTAATTTATAAAGGATATGGCAGAGGATTCCTTAAAATCGGCCTAATGCCAAATTGCATGAAATTCGGATATTTTATAGATCTTGTTTTGCTACACAAACTCCTCTTAAGAAACAAAAAAAAAAACAAAATTTATGCTAGATTTTGAGTTATTTGTATTCAAACTAGAAAATGTAATCAAAACAGAACAACTTTTTTACAAATAACCTAAAACCTAGTTATAAAATAATTTTTTTCAACTTATTTATTATTGACTGTTGGATCAATAATGAAAAACATTACTAAGTGTATAATAAACTATTTAAGGGGTCTTTTTACCTTCAATTTTTAAAAATATTTTTGAAAAGTTTGTGACGAGATCTAAAAAAAAAAACGGACTTTTATGCTACAACTTTAAGGAACCCTATGCTAAATCCTTTATTAAAAAAAATATGCCGAAAAAATGTAAAAAAAAAACGAAAAACAAAAACTCAAATTCATTTTTCGTAACTTTAAAAAAAAAGTTCATATATATTTTTCGAGATGAACATTCAACTTTTTTGCTCAGCCACTTGGACTAGGAATAGCCGGTGCAGGGGTGGGCAGGAGAAACTGACAGGACCGGCCTTTGACCCTGCGTTGCATCAGGTTGCTTTCCGAGGGGGGGCTCAGTCCGAACACCCTGAAAAAAAAATTGTTTATTAAAAATAAATCCAAATATACACACATGGTGATCAGTAACTGGCATGCAAAAATTTAAGAGGTAATTCTACAGGGTGTTAATGAATACGCGTGCCAAAAGTATAGGGCGTGTAGGAAATTCAAAAATAGGCGGAATAGTTCCCATAAACATGTATCCTTAGAGCTTAAGTTTTCGAGATTCAGGATGTTTCCCATAATAAAAAAGAA
Organism: Brachypterus glaber; assembly: GCA_958510825.1. NCBI lineage: Eukaryota > Metazoa > Arthropoda > Insecta > Coleoptera > Kateretidae > Brachypterus > Brachypterus glaber. Next base: position 108,719,148 of record OY294044.1, on the reverse strand, counting down.
ATTTCCACACCGCTGGTTTTAATAAAAATCTAACCTTTTTTCTTAAAACACACTGTTTCCAAGATATTCCACAATTTTTGAAACGATGTTTTCGATATTTTGGACTTCTGTTCATACATTGTTGTTGACCGCTGGGGTGTTTTATCGAAGGACCTTTGTGACGTGAGGCAAAAGGGACTTACTTGTATTGTTCCAGGTGTCTTCTTGTACTTGGGCCCAAGTTGATGTACCCTCGGAGAAATGGCGTAAGCCCTATTTGCAACTCATTCTACGCGAAATGTTATTTATTGCATGTATTTTCCATAGCGTGATTCATTACGAATAACTATTGTTATTTTTGTTCTTTGGAAGCGATAGTGGCGTGAGTATCGCACCCCTGACGAATTTAACATTGTCCGGACCGTGCTGTTTTACGAACTCATTCAAATTACACTGAAATATCGGCTGAAGCCAGCAACTTCAGGTAGTACGTCATGCGCATGAAACCTTATATTTGTCCGCATAAGGGACTTATCAAAATCTACTATATACAGGATGAAAACTAAGCAATTGTGGAGTATCTTGGAAACAGTGCGTTTTAAGACAACAGTGAAAGAACAGTTTTTGCATTTAAAATCAACAAGGAATCTACCAAAAAGGTCATATTTGTATTAAAGCCAGTGGCGTGGCAATTTTTTTTATTACTTTGACCGCATACCCAATCCTCCGCCACATTTGTAATTATAAGAAAATGCGATCCTTAATAATGCTGTTTTATGTAAACACAATGTTTTATTTTATTATGGCCGCTGAAACAGTAAGCGGCTACCTTGTAAGAAAGAACAATTGCATGTTTGACAGTTTAAAATCAAGATTTATTTTACCGCGAGTCGCCATTTTCAAATTACCACCAGCTGAACAGTTGCAAGCACCTTGTCAAAACATCGGTACTAGGCACTAATTTGAAACGTTATAAAAAGCAAAGTTGTGTAATCACGTGAATAGGCAACCATTAATACACCTGCATAATTTATTAGTTTGAAAGTCTGTATCTCCAAAACGTTATATTCTAGCTAAAAGCTGTATATAAAATTTTTTATTGGACTCAAAAAAGCTTTCATTTTAAATATAACTTTTTGAAATCGGGTTATAAATAAGTGAGATTTGCTAAAAAAACGTTTTACTGCTTTAAACGCTAATATCTTGAAAACAATGCATTTTAGGAAAAAATAGTTTATAACATTTTTTGACCAATTTAAAACTGTCTTTCATATAAGTGCTAAATTAACCAAATACAATAATAATTGCCTTAATTATAAACAAAAAACGCTAAAAATAGGAGGTTTACCCTATTTTTACCCCCCTTACCCCCAATCGTTTACCCCCAAAATCTAATCAGCTCTTCGAAATACGATAAGAAACAATATACAAAAAACCGCTTGTCGAAATCTTATTTAGAAATGGATTTTTTTTACTGAATTCGACTCAGAAAGGTCTAAAACGTCGAGAAATGTGAAAAAAAAAAACGTCAAAGATTTTGACTTTTCGGCGAAGATTTCAATACATCGGGTAATTGGACTTCAAAGATGAAAATAGTGTTTTTGTCCCTGAGGACATTCTAAAAGAAGCAAAAGCGGCTACTTGAAAAAAAAAACGTCAAAGATTTTGAGTTTTCGGCGAAGATTTCAATACATCGGGACTCTTAGCGCTAAGTGCCGATGTAATTGGACTTCAAAGATGAAAATAGTGTTTTTGTCCCTGAGGACATTCTAAAAGAAGCCAAAGAGGCTACTTTAAATATTATACCACCCAAATCAAAAGAAAAATACGAACGCGAGTATAAAATTATGAAAAATTATAATTGAAGAAATTTCAATCACAGCCGTGAATAAACTTAATTTTCTCACCTGGAGGTGGGGCAGGTCTCGGATTTGTCCTTCGGATAGACGTTGGGTCGCTCCAGATAGTCCAGGTTCATGCTGAAATGTTGGTGTACAACTCTGTTCACAGCCATCGCGGACTCGGCGAATTGGGACAACTCGCGCGCCGAGTTGTTCTTCTTGATGACGGCGGGAGTGGTGAGGGGTGCCGCGTCGCTCGCCACTTTCAGCCACGCGTGTTGCAGTACCTGCAACCAAGGAAAATATGCCGTCAGAAAAAAAATAAAAAAAAACAAATTTTTTTGAAAAAGAAAAATACCTACAGTAGGTAAATAAAGTTTTCGTACGACCTAGTGTACACGAAATAAAGAAAAATGCATGTTGACTATATATTCTCGTTAGGATATTTTTCTATCGCACGAGTACATAGTGCATATTTGAATGAAATGACAACTATGCACACTCATTTATCCAAACGATTACACATAGCTTTCATTTTTACAAAAGTCATTTGACGTTTATAAAATTTTGAAATGTCAAAATTAAACAAAGGTAATTCTTTAAAATATACATTTTTAAACAGTCTAGACGAACGAAAAATGTTGTTCGCAAATCGTTTGGCGACAAGTCCTTAGTGCACTCGAATGATTTTTTGACTTCATTCTCGTGCACTAAGGACTAAAGTCGCTTACTCGTTACGTTAACTACTACTTCGTACTAACTAAGAAATAGTAGTCGAAAAATCATTCGAGTGCACTAAGGACTTGTCGCAAACGAGTTGCGAAAAACATTTTTCGTTCGATCTACAGTCTGGACTCTTTAAAAATGTATATTTTAAAGAATTACCTGTGTTTAATTTTGACATTTCAAACTATTATAAACGTCAAATGACTTTTGTCAAAATCAAAGCTATGTGTACTCGTTTGGATAAATGAGTGTGCATAGAGGTCATTTCATTCAAATATGCACTATGTACTCGTGTGATAGAAATATATAATCTAACAAGGATATATAGTAAACATGCATATTTCTTTATTTCGTGTACACTAGGTCGTACGAAAAAATATTTAAAATCAAGTGGTAACCTTGTCCGACAAAAATTTTCTGGCAATACCGTTGTCGGACGCCCTAAAGTTAAGGGTTGGTCCAGAAAAAAAAAAGGCCCCGCTACCGAGAATTTTCTTATGTAAGAAGTTGTTTGACATAAAGAACACATATACAAAGTCTCAACGGTGAGGTAATAAAAAAAATGTAATGGGAGTGGGCTCCCGGACCAAAATCTTTTGTACAAAATGTGCAAATTTACATGTCACACTTTTTATCGAGTACGTGACGCTGTAATGATGGACAAAAATATAACTTTCACTTTTTGCGACAAAAATAGGCAGTGTCATCGCTTTAAATTATCTTGTACGAATTTTTTGGCATCAGCAACTCTACTTAATGCGTGTTTTCCCGTAATTTAAAGTGTACATTATTGTGTTAAAAATAGCCAAAAATATGTATGTAAAGTGTACTTATTATAAAGTAACAATGCAACAAAAGAGAATGTTAATTTAAAAAAAAAACCTTTTTTAATTTAAAAATGAAAATTTTGCTTTTTGGAAAATAGTTATTTATAGTACTAGTGGGTAAAGTAAGATATTGCCCATGAGAAAATTAACCTGCGAGGCGTCAGCCAAGCAGGTTAATTTTCGAGAGGGCAATATCGGTTTACCCATGAGTGCCATACAAGGTTTTATCCAATAAATAGCTTAGGAATTCATATTTTTATTAAAAATTTTAATGATATTTACAAGAAAATAATTTAACAAGTGACAGTTGAGTGGGTAAAATAAATAATTATCCACTCAATAAAGTAAAAGCCACGCGGGGGTTATTAGTGAGTGAGTTTATCTATTTAAAATAAAGCTGGTAAAAGTCTTATTATCTGTATGTATTGGATAAATATATTTTCCCCACGATTGTTACCAAAAACAATCTTAACCGAGAACTTTGAATAAGGAATATATGGTCCCGATCCGAAACATTTACATAGTTCGGAGCGTTTTTGAGTTATCTTGGTCACTTTCCCAGACAAACCAACAAACAGGTAAGTTTGACAAGAAATCTTTTTTTTTATATGAAACGTCAAGAAACGTAAAAAAAAACAATAAAAATTTTTCAATAATTTTTGCTGACGCAAAAAGTAAAAACCGTGTTTTTAGAACAAAGAAAATATATTTTGGCAAAAATAAGTACGGAAAGTGTACAGATTAAAAAGGAACAATGCAACACATTTTATGGGAAAGAATGTTTATTTTAAATAAGCCGTTTGAAATTACGATTTTGACTTTTGTTTTTTAATATATGACGTTCCCTAGCGTAAGTTAACATTAAAAACGTCATTCGGGCACTCTACAGACTCTGTTTTAATATTGGCCTTTTATAGGTATATATATATAAGCTTTTTTATATATATATATATATATATATATATATATATCGATACCCCCAAGCAACAAAGCCATAACTCATATATTGTCATTTTTCAGGACAGCTAAATTTCTAAAATATATATTTTTTTATTTAAGGGTGGGTAAATGATTGAAGTGGAAAAGGAAGCCATGCGATACGTCATTTGAAAGCTTATAAATTTCTCTATTTAACTGTATAAGTATTTATTGTTTATTTATTGTTTGTTTCTGATAATATTCAAGTTTAAAATTTTTAACTTTAGTGTTTTCAGGTAGACTTTTGGTTAAAATGGCCTGTGGAGAAATCTGAGTAATTCCACCATGTGTGTCTTTTTTAAAGGCGTTTATGAGTATAACTCAAATGGGTCTAACTTGAGTTACGTCCTTGTTGCTTGGGAGTGTCGATATATATATTAGCTTTTTTTTTTTGTTTCATAAACCAACTTATATGAAATATCGACTTGTAAATCCGAAACCTCGTATCTCCAAAAATTAATTTTCATTCCTTGTACAAATCAACTGGTGAGGGAACGTTCAAGTATTAAGTAACGCAAATTTTGATCATTTTGGAACAATCCCAACTATCTTTTCGCTTATATCTGATATTTTTAGCTCTTAAAATGTGGACAGGGGGCATTTTTTTTAATGGAAAGGGTGGTCGTATGATACATCATTTTAAAGCTTATAAAATTCTCTATTTAACTATATATATTTTTAGTTTTTAAACACTTTTTTCAAGCTTTTAGTTTTTCAATTTTTTTTACTAAAAAACTTTTTGAGATTTGTTTTTTTTTTAATTTTTATTTGATTTTTTTGACGAAAATACCTATTTTAAACTACAAAAAAGAGTTTAAAAAAAATAAAAAAGTATATGCTCAAATAGAGAGTTTTATGAGCTTTAAAATCGACAAGATATTTGTTTATCAGAATTATGCTTGCGTTAATAAAAAAACACATATTTAAAATATGGTTAAAATTCCAGGGTTAAAATATGGCTAAATCTTAAATACATGTATTTTTTTAATAGGTATTTGATTTTCATTTACTGTCTTTTTAATTAATATCCGTATTGTTGGGACTTTACTTAAGTCACCTAGCTTTTTGTATTTTTTATGTTTTTAAACATTTTTTTTTTCAAAAACACTGGTGACATTTTACAAAAACTAACCTATTTATTTCAATTCATTAAAAATTACTAACCTCCTTATTAAAAAACATAAACAAAGAATAGAAAAATAATAAAATTATGTCAAATTTATTTTGACATCTACCATTTTTACTGATATTCACTGTTTAATTTACCTAATTATATTTTTTTATACGAAATTCAAATCTTTAGATTAGATTGATATTGCCGCGAAGTAAGAGTTCGTTGGAAAATGTCGAAAAAGTAACTAGCAGATCGTTCGAGAAAAATTGTCGTTCGTAAAAGATGTCGGTATTTAACGAAATCGTCGCTTAGTATTCGAAAATGTGTTCAATATATTTGTCGGAAAACCTATTCGTGGCCGCAAAATATCGTTTCCATGCACCTTTTTTTATCCTCTCACGACCTCAACACGAAGAAGCCTGTGCACAAGAGGACCGGATCATCGGCATCAAATCAAGGTTGGTGACATCCCTTTTTCCCTTTCTACACCCTTATTTTACAACCCCATAAGCAGTCCACTATCGCTCGTTTTGTTTTTGTTAATTTAAAGTCGCTATATGCTAAGTTAGAGAGTTATCGAAGGCATAGTTTTTTATCTAATTTAGACATTTACTGTATCTACAAGGAATCACCGAAAATTGATTTTTTGAGGTTTCAAAATTTACAAGTCGATATTTGATTTTTAGATATTTTTGCTGATTTAGAATTGAATTACAATTTATCCGCAGTGTGGTTTTCGAGAAAACAGTGTAAAAATCAAAAAAAAAAATCAATTTTGGCGTTTTTGAGTTAATTTTTCTAGAAAACCTATCAGATTCGGATTCAGCATCCCAAAATCTATAAGAAGCGATATATCACAACCTCGTTGGAAACAAAATCAAATTTATTTTAACTATTTTTGTGATACATATTTAAGTCGTAGAAAAAATATTGCACTTACCTTCTCGGCACTGATGCGCTGGCTCGCCCGTTTTACCAACAGGGACGAAATCAGATCTTTCGCCTCGCTGGAAATATGACTCCACTCGGAGTCTGGAAATTCGTAGTCGCCCTCCTGGATGCTCTGGAAAAAAAAACATATATTTATTTTTTATTAGATCAGAAGTTTTTACTTTTTGACAAAATCCTTGAATGAATTCTTTGAAACTGATGATGATTTCTTAAGGGGACTTTTCGTTTCATAATTGGAAAAAATAAACTTTTTATTTATTATTATTACTAAAAAGCAGAGGATTTAATGCCTATTATGCCCAAGTATTATTACAAATATAAATAGATAATATGAAATATAAAAATTGAAACATTTAATATAAAATAAAAGTTTGATGTCTGTCTGTTTGATTTCTTAGTAATTCGTGACAATTTTCTGTGATTTCTTGTGACTCTTAATTATTCTGGTAAATTCTTAATGTTTTCTTGTAAATTATTAAAGATTCCGAGAAATCATTCATAATTTATTCAAAATCTTTAAGAACTGGTAGGAAATCATTCACAAATATGATTAAGAATAAGAAATAATTCACAAAAATCATTGAGAAATTAATAATAATTCCTCGTGAATTCTTAATAATTTTTTATGAGTCTTCTATAATTATTGTGAATTAGTAATTCTCAATGATGTGAATTCTTAATATTTTTTTGTCAATTCCTAAAGATTTTTTGTCAATTCTTTATGAATTTCTTTAAGAACATATTAGCGATTTATTGTGAATTAAAGATTTCCAGTAAATTATTAATGATTTCTTGTCAATTTTTAATAATTTCTTCAAAAAACTATCTTGTAATTTCTTATTAATTTTTGTGAATTACCTAGGTACCTAACGATTTCTTGTGAATTAATAATTTTCATTATATTCTTAAATGATTTCTTGTAAATTCTTAATGATTTCTTCAAGAAAATTTCTTGTAAATTCTTATCAATTTTTGTGAATAACCTACTAACGATTTTTTGTGAATTTTTTAAGATTTCCAGTGAATCCTTTATTTCTAGTAAATTATTAGTTATTTTTGTGAATTCTTGATAATTTTTTGTCAATTCCTAATCATTTCTTGTTAAGTTATTTATTTTAAATCCTTAATGATCTCTTATGAATTAATAATTTTATGTACTCTTAATGATTGAATTAATTAGTTCATGTAAATTCTTAATGATTTCTTTCGAGTTCTTAATGATTTCATGTAAATTCTTGATGATTTCTATCAAATTATTAATGAGTGAATTAAAGATTTCATGTAAGATCTTAATGATTTATTTCAAGTTCTTAATGATTTCTTATGAATTAATGATTTCTTATGAATTAATGATTTCTTATGAATTAATGATTTCATATTAATTCTTAATGATTTCTTTCAAATTATTAATGACTGAATTAATGATTTCAAGTGAATTCTTAATGATTTCTTTCGAGTTTTTAATGATTCCTTATTAAATAGTGATTTCATGTAAATTCCTAATGCTTTCTTTTGAATTCCTAATGATTGAATTATTGATTTAATTTAAATTCTTAATAGTTTCTTTTAAATTGTTAATGAGTGAATTGTTTTGAGTTCTTAATGATTTCTTATGAATTAATGATTTCATGTAAATTCATAATGATTTCTTTGGAATTCCTAATGATTTCTTTGAAATTCTTAATAACTGAACTGATGATTTCATGTAAATCCCTAATGATTTAGGGACTTTTGAACTATCTAACCTGGAAGAGCAGCCGCTGACAAGCGTTACAATTGTCCCCGCGTTCCCATCCGCAGTCGTTCCCGCACTTCCCGTAGAATGGCGGATAGCCGCACAGTAGGATGTACGTGATCACGCCCAGGGACCATAGGTCGCACCTTTTGTCGTACGAGATCGACTCGCTCTCGCTGATGAAGGCCTCCACCACTTCGGGGGCCATGAATTCGGCACTACCAACCTGCAAACAATAAAATATACATGCATTTTAAAAATTATCAGATTTTTCAGTTTTTGGTATAAAAGTGTTTGGAAACAGTCCAAACATTAGATTCAATAAAAATTTTAAATCTACAAAAAAAACTAACTTACCGGCGTCAATAATTGCGGCGTTGCCAAAGGACTGGACACGCTCGACTGGAACCTGATGCCAGAACCCAAATCGAAATCACATATTTTCACAGGACATAACCTATCTTTGTGCACGCACAGAATATTTTCCGGTTTCAGGTCACGATGCGCTATGCCCTTGGCGTGCATGAATTTCAGCGCGGACGCCACCTCGCGGACGATCTCCGCAGCTGCAGCTTCGCTGAAGTATTTGTGTTCTTGGATCCTTCTCAGTAACTGACCTCCGTTTATCTGGAACAAAATAATTAATTAAAATTTGAAAATCTCCATCTTCAAAACGTAATATTCTACAAAAAAAAAAATCATAACATTTTTTAGAGTCTGGATCATACGGCCGTAGAAATGCTTTTACCCCCTCTATAAATTTTGAAATATCGTATCTGAAAAAGAGCTCCCATTAAAAAAAAACACCAAACCAGCAAACTACCAAACCATCATTAACGTAAACCAACTCCTCCCATTAAAAGACCAGTAATAATTAGTTAACTGGTCTCTATTTTTTATTACAGGTCAGGTCCAGGCGTGAAAACAGTGGGACAAGAAATCATGTACTTCCTCTATAAATTCTGAAATATCGTATCTGAAAAAGAGCTCCCATTAAAAAAAAACACCAAACCAGCAAACTACCAAACCATTATTAACGTAAACCAACTCCTCCCATTAAAAGACCAGTAATAATTAGTTAACTGGTCTCTATTTTTTATTACAGGTCAGGTCCAGGCGTGAAAACAGTGGAACAAGAAATCACGTACTTCCCAAACTTTATTAATACATGTAATTACATACATTACATGTATTACATATAAATAACGAATAAAATAAACTTTATAAGTTACCTATGAGTCGCATTTTTCGCTGTTGCAGACCAAATTCTGATCCAAAAATTATTATTAAAGATATTAAGATGTCGTCCTTTTTTATTTTTGCCTTAAGGAACTAGTTTTTTAAGATTAAATCCACGTAAAATTTAGTAATTACATCGGCACTTAGTGCTACTAAGAGTGCCGATGTACTGAAATCTTCGTCGAAAAGTCAAAATCTTTGACCGCGGTTTTTTCACATTTCTCGACTTTTTAGACCATTCTGAGTCGAAATCAGTAAAAAAAATTGTTGCGTCTGTCTGTCTGTCTAGGTGTAAACTCTCTAACTACAATTCTGCATGAGATATCGACTTGCGGTTTTTCGCATATTGTTTCTTATCGTATACGGAAGAGCTGATTAGATTTTGGGGGAAACTCCTATTTTTAGCGTTTTTTGTTTATAATTAAGGCAATTATTATTGTATTTCGTTAATTTAGCACTTATATAAAAGATAATTTTAAATTGGTCAAAAAATTTTATAAACAACGTTTTCCTAAAACGCATTGTTTTCGAGATATTGGCGTTTAAAGCAGTAAAAGGTTTTTTTAGCATCTCACATATTTATAACCCGATTTCAAAAAATTATATTTTAAATAAAAGCTCCTTTTAAGCTCTATAAAAAATGTTATATACAGTTTTTTGCTAGAATATAATGTTTTAAAGATACAGAATTTAAAATCAAACAAAACACTTAGTTTGAAATTTGCAAACTAGATGGCTCTAGTGTACAATAGTACCGATGGTTTGACAGGGTGCTTGAAACGTTTCATCTAGTTTTTAAAGTAAAATATATTTAAAACAAAACATTGAAAAAAGGGTGAAGTTATCCACTCAAGCAACTCTTCAATGGAGCTCTCTACAACTAGAATTATGAAACAAAAGACGTCTACCCTATCTCTATCTCATTTGTGCTACACTTTCCAGCCAACCAAATAAATATTGTATTTGTTTTTCATACAACAAATACAGTATTTATTTGGTTGGCCGGAAAGTGTAGCAGTGAGCTGCACGTACGAACATAGCTAATGTGAATCTGTAGAATAAGATAATTCTACTAAAATTTAGATGGCGCCAGTAATTTATTTAATAATGCAGTTTTCGCCCGGCCAAGTAAATATTGTATTTGTTCAACAAAGAACAAATACAGAATTTGTTTGGTTGGGTGGAAGTGGGAGTGTATGTATGTCTTCTATCCTTTTTGGGTAGAACTTTTGTCCCTGTCTAATCTAATGGGAGAATTCTCCATTAAACAATGGTGAAAGCCCCATATTGATATCTTTATTAATAACCGGAACCAAAAAAAAATCCTTAAAAGTTCCAACAATTTCATTTTAACCAATCGGAGCCGCGTTTAATTCACTCACACATATGTATTTTAATTTTTTTTCATCATGGACAAGAAAAACTTTTTTTTATTCAAAAGGGGACTTAATTTAAATAGGTATCATTTTGCAGGTCCCCCCATAATTGCGCGTATTATTGGAAAATTTATATATTTTATCAGAAATATATATTTATTTAATCTAAGATAAAAAAAATTCCATCTGAAATTAGCTCATGGAAAATTACGTTTTTTGTAAGTAATGACTACATTATGCAAGTTCCTTTGAATAAATGAAGGTACCAGGGAGTGTCGCTACCCCCACCCCCCCTCCCACCAACGAAATGACCGAGTAGGCAAAATCGTAGGTCAGTCGTGGGGCGATGACATCAAAATTTTTGGCAGCGAGGAGCTTTTTTTTAGTTGTCAAAATTTTTTCAGTCGTTCCTGAAAGGTACCTACATCTAAAAACGGTCTACTCCCGTAGACACATTACAGACGAATAAAACATATCAATATTTGGCGAAATTTAAATTTTTATTCGGCAAAATTCCAAAAAATAAAAAGTAAGCCGACAGTTGGGAACAAAATAATTACATCGGCACTTAGTGCTACTAAGAGTGCCGATGTATTGAAATCTTCGCCGAAAAGTCAAAATCTTTGACCAAGTTTTTTTTCACATTTCTCGACGTTTTAGAGTCGAAATCAGTAAAAAAAATTTTGCGTCCGCCTGTCCGTCTGTCTGTCTGGGTGTAAACTCTCTAACTCCATTTCTACATGAGATATCGACTTGCGGTTTTTTGCATTTAGTTTCTTATCGTATTCCGAAGAGCTGATTAGATTTTAGGGGTAAACTATTGGGGGTAAGGGATTAAAAATAGGGTAAAACTCCTATTTTTAGCGTTTTTTGTTTATAATTAAGGCAATTATTATTGTATTTGGTTAATTTAGCACTTATATGAAAGATAATTTTAAATTGGTCAAAAAATGTTATAAACAACGTTTTCCTAAAACGCATTGTTTTCGAGATATTGGCGTTTAAATCAGTAGAAGGTTTTTTTAGCATATCTCACATATTTATAACCCGATTTCAAAAAAATATATTTTAAATAAAAGCTCTCTATAAAAAATGTTATATACAGTTTTTTGCTAGAATATAATGTGTTAAATATACAGAATTTAAAATCAAACAAAACACCTAGTTTAAAATTTGCAAACTAGATGGCTCTAGTGTACAATAGTGCCGATGTTTTGACAGGGTGCTTGCAACGTTTCATCTAGTTTATTATTATAATTTGAATTATTTTGTACATTTTACAATTTTTTTACATGAAAACAGATTTGAGAGAATAAATATAGCCCCGACTGTCAATACAAGGACTATAAAATTACCATTTAATGTAAATTTAATGTAAAAAAAAACATTCTTTGATTTTTTTTATAATTTTAAGTATTTATCCAAATTATATAAAAAACGTCAAAAAAAAATCACAGCAAAAAAGTTAATTGTTAAAAAAAGTTCGGCAAATAAATAATGGACAGAAAAATGTCTTATTTTTTTTAGAAGACTGATTTATTTTTATAATTTTTACTAGCATTAAAACATTTTCAAAGAACTTTATTTCTTTTAATTTAATTTTTAAAGCGGCAGCGCATCCACTTGTGTAAGTTTGAAAGTCGCACCCACCGAATGGTTAACCTCAAATTTAGTCTATTAGGGGAAAGTAGGGTAACAGTGCGCAAAAGTCCAAACCATGCGCACCACCGAAAATTCATATTACGAGGTATTCTGAGACATATCTGGCCTCCATGCTTGAGGGGCGTGTCTAACAATCCGCTAGCACCAAAAACGACGAATGGCAAATGAAATTTGTTCACAATATTTAAATATGTGGGAATTGATGTTTGTTGTTATTATTTTGCACGTGTACGGAATAGGACGGTAAGTGCATAATTCTTGACCAATTATTCTAAAATAAATATATTTTTGAAGTATACAATCATTTGCATTTATCATTCAATTAAATAGTAATAAAATTAAATAAAAAACAAGTTTTACATCGGCACTTAGTGCTACTAAGAGTGCCGATGTATTAAAATCTTCGCCGAAAAGTCAAAATCTTTGACCACGTTTTTTTCACATTTCTCGACGTTTTAGACCATTCTGAATCGGAATCAGTAAAAAAAATTTTGCGTCCGTCTGTCTGGGTGTAAACTCTCTAACTTCATTTCTACATGAGATATCGACTTGCGGTTTTTTGCATATTGTTTCTTATCGTATTCCGAAGAGCTGATTAGATGGGGGTAAACGATTGGGGGTAAGGGGGTAAAAATAAGGTAAAACTCCTATTTTTAGCGTTTTTTTGTTTATAATTAAGGCAATTATTATTGTATTTGGTTAATTTAGCACTTATATAAAAGATAATTTTAAATTGGTCAAAAAATGTTATAAACAACGTTTTCCTGAAACGCATTGTTTTCGAGATATTGGCGTTTAAAGCAGTAAAAGGTTTTTTTAGAATATTTCATATTTATAACCCGATTTCAAAAAATTATATTTTAAATAAAAGCTCTTTTTAAGCCCCATAAAAATGTTATATACAGTTTTTTGCTAGAATATAATGTTTTAAAGATACAGAATTTAAAATCAAACAAAACACCTGGTTTGAAATATGCAAACTAGATGGCTCTAGTGTACACTAGTTTAAAGTTAAAACCTTTTCAATAATTACATGTTATGTATGACTAAAAAGCAGAAAACAAAATAATTATACAAATGTTCAAAAACTAGATTTTTAAAAGAAGGGTTTTGAAAACGTTCTTTAAACGATCAAAAATTCCAAAACCTGTCTTTTAAAAATTATGTTTTTGAACCTGCATACATATGGGAGGATAGGTGTAGTGGTCTACCGCGTCTGTAAATGACAAGTCTATTAGCCAAATAGCGTGACTTCGATTCTCACTGGCGCCGATTTGCCTTTTTCAGTTAACCAATAATTGAAATTTGGCGAAGGCGTAAGTGAAGCGGACACTCCCTATAAAAACTGGTTCGAAAGTCAGTATAAGCCGGTGGTTCCCTCTACTACTAGCCCACACAAGTCCTGGACTTAGAGGATGCTTAATTAAGTAGAATAGTACGAGGTTAAACAAACATGTAATATCTTGTGTTCAATAAATATTTTTCATTATTTTCTGTTTTTATCTTTTGTGCATAATTCCCCAACAGGTGTGTACCATTGCCTCTTGGGGTGGGGAATTCTGCGCAAATGCACTTTTGTAGTTTTATATTTTTATTGTGATTATGGTAAAAGCTATCCAAGTTTTGATGATATATAATAAGTAAGGCTTCTTTTTTCACTTATAAAGAACCTGGCACACATATAGGGGGGTTCCTGGGCCTTAGTCAAACTGCCTCAAATTTTGATATTTTCTAATTTCGGGGGTAAACATTAAATTAGGAAAATTGCAGCCAAATTAAGTGACCAGTTTCGGAGAAAAACGCTTTTAAAAATCTAATTTTATGACAGATTTTTTGACGTATATTAAGGTTATTTTTTACTTTCGTAAATATTAACTTAATTAGCCGTTTTAAGTTTATTATACTCTATTAATTAAAGAACAGGCAAGATAAATATTACATAAAAGGCTTTATTATCATTTACTTACACGTGGTTCTATTAAAATTTTAAATCTTTGTGAAACGTCCACATGCTGGCATTTTCCACGCTAATTATCTGCATATTTTCTGTTAGATTTTTGCTTGATTATGTTGAAACATGGTTTGGTACATCGACAAATATTTTATAATTATATATTTTAGATTTTCTTGATATATTTTTTCAAAACAATATCTAATGGTTGACAAATCTCTGATGATATTTTCATATGCAAAACATATTATTGAGATTACCTAGCAACAACCTAATTCATTAGTGAACCCTTTATAGTAATATTTATGAAAAAGTTGTTGCTAGGCAATCTCAATAATATATTTTACCTCTGAAAATATGATGACAGATTTGTCAAGCCTCAGACGTATTTTTGGAAAAGAAAAAATCTAAAATATATAATTATAAAATATTTGTCGATGTACCAAACCATGTTTCAACATAATCAAGCAAAAATCTAACAGAAAATATGCAGATAATTAGCAAACGCGTGGAAAATGTCAGCATGTGGAAGTTTCACAAAATTTTAAAATTTTAATAGAACCACATGTAAGTAAATGAAAATAAAGCCTTTTATGTAATATTTATCTTGCCTGTTTTTTAATTAATAGAGTATAATAAACTTAAAACGGCTAATTAAGTTAATATTTACGTAAGTTAAAAATAACCTAAATATACGTCAAAAAATCTGTCATAAAATTATATTTTTAAAAGCGTTTTTCTCCGAAACTGGTCATTTAATTTGGCTGCAATTTTCCTAACTTAATGTTTACCCCCGAAATTAGAAAATATCAAAATTTGAGGCAGTTTGACTGAGGCCCAGGAACCCCCCTATATGTGTGCCAGGTTCTTTTTTGTAATATTCATAAGGTGGCAATCATATCAAGTTTCGTTTAGTTGCGCACCGTTACCCTACTTTCCCCTACTGCAAAAACAATTTAAAAAAAAACCTCACCTTTTCAAAAACCAAATAAAATTTTTCCTCGTCCTCGAAAAACTCCGTCAGCTGAATGATGTTCGGATGGCCCTGGCAATGATGGAACGTTTCCACCTCGCGAAACACTCGCGCGCGCGCGTGCCCCGGCACCTTGTCGATGATTTTCACGGCGAACTCCTGATCCGTGTACATGTTGACGCAGGTCTGCACGCTGGCGTACGCGCCCTCGCCGAGGATTTCGCCGGATAATTTGTACAGATCTGGAAAAACATAAAACGATTTTTTTAGAAAAAATAAATCAAAAAAATCTCGAAAAAAATCTAAACAATATCTAGAAAATACTGCTGTCAAAAAATAATACTAATTTCCTAGGTTTACCGAACCAAAAACGAAAAAAAAAAAAATCGAAGAAAAAAATAAAAAAAAAGTTTTTTTTTTCGAAAAACGAAAAAAATATTTTTAATGCAATTTTACCCCCATCCCGATTTTTACCAAAAACAATCCCAGTCTAGAACTTCTACGTGATTTAAAAAAAAAATTCCCTGACAAATTTTCCCCGACATTTCCCTGACTTTTTTGGTTTTTCGGTAAAAAATATATAAGTAGCACTTAATACACGAGTTGAGAATTTAATTTTATCCAACACCTTTTATTTTTAAATAAAAATCTATAATTTTGCGAAAAATTATTTCAAAAATATTAAGATTAAGTTTTCTTAATACTAAAATAATAGGTAGCCATGGCCTAAGTATGCCTATTAAAAATAAACAATTGCTAGTTTTACATTTCTTACAAACGACAAAATGGACGCGGTGATGTCAGAATTTTTAATAAAAACAGTATTTTATTCAAAAACTAAAGAATAATTTAGGGTTTTCTTTAATTTTTATGGTTTAGTTAACGTGCTTCTATTTATAGAATAGTTATAATACTTAATTAATAGGGTATGTAACTAATTTTGAGTGAAATCAAAAGCTGTACGTATAAGAGTGGGTGAAAAATTTTTTAGTCACTAGTGGAAAAAAACTCAGTTTTGACATTTAAAATAGTGCTCAAAACAAGTGTTTCTGTGAAGGTGTTGGATAAAAGGTATAAAGTAAACAAATTAAATTCCAGGTTTTTCAATAAAATTCAATGATTTTTAATTTTTTTCAATTATACATTTCCTGACATTTCCCTGACATGTGGCCACCCTGATTTAGCTGAAAGCGTTCTTAAGTTATCATGGTCACAAATTTTCCGGACAGACAGGCAGACGAAATTAAATTAAAAAAAAAAATATTCGCCGCAAATGTTTACAGCCTATATACAAAGAAAAATAAATTTAAAAATCTGGCGTCTCGCCAAAATTCAAATAATTGACCAGATATGCCTGTCAACCATGGCAATAAGTTTTAATTTTAAAACATTAAATATATAAAAAAGCCTGGCGCCGCAGGCAAAATTGTACAAATAGCGCCGCAGGCAATTTTTTTATATGAGATTCAAGTATCCAGTTTTATAATTTGGAACTTTACATAAAATATAAGAAAATTTTATTGCCACAGGCAAAAATTTTTACGAAATCGTTTAATGAGTCCGGGGGGGCCATGGTCCCTGGGCCCCCTGGAGTCGGCGCCTATGGGTGCTAGTGATCTTTTTTATTCCTCCATTATCTTTTTTACAGTTTTTTGAAAAGTTTCAGCGCTTACGTTTTCTTATTTTTTTTTGTGGACCTGTGTTATTACGAGTATAACTTTATTTTAAGCATGTATAATTTCAAACAATGGGTATCTTTTGTGTGTTCAGAAATAGATCTATTTGCTATAAATCTATTGTTTCTATGCAAGTTCAATTGCTTATTAGTAATAAGTTATTTCTAAAAGTCCAAACACCATGGAATGTGCATAATATATTATAAAATATTTACAACCTTTTTTTAAGGACTATTTCTGCAATTTACATAATTTTTTCTATTTTGCGACTCTTATAAGCTCAATCACACGCATTTTGCGTGTTCTTATAGGCCCATAAGAGGTCTCTACTTTTTTTTCTGTTGGGTTGGCAATATACAAAAGCCTGTCTCTTGACGTTTTGCGTGCAAATTTTTTACAAAATTTTGTGTTTGGGTTATTTTTTACCGTGTTAAAATTGTGGACTGGTTAATTGTTGTTAAAAAAGAAGAGATGACTGTAAAATATATCAAAATATCATTTGTTCTTAGAATTTTAGACATAGTGTAAACTGTAATGCCAACCCAAAACAAAAATCCTAAATCAGTCATCAATTTAAATGTAAGTTTTTTAAATTTTAGAGCAAAATAGGAAAAATTGTATAAAGCACTCGTTTCACAACACGTTTTTAGAGCACTAGTACTTTAGAAAACTCGCCGCAAGCGGCTCGTTTTCTAAACTTGTACTCGTGCGCTAAAAACTTATGTTATGAAACTAGTACTTTAATATACTATTTTTCACATTTCTTGACCCTATAAAAAATTTCAGATTCAAACGGATTAAAAATAAAATATTTTTGATCCGTTTGAATTAGTTTGAATTATTTCTATTGGCAGCAAATTGTCAATATTAATCCGTTTCAATTCGTTTTAACCTGTTTTAATTTGAATTTGCTATTTAAATTTAATTCGTTTTAATTTGCATATGCGGGATATAATGTTTTAATGCGTTTCTATTTGCAAATGCGTAACATATTTTATTCAATACATACAGATAATAAGACAATTACCAGCTTTTTTTTAAATAGATAAACTCAATAATAACCCCCGCGTGGCTTTTACTTTATTGAGTGGATAATTATTTATTTTACCCACTCAACTGTCACTTGTCAAATAATTTTCTTGTAAATGTCATTAAAATTTTTAATAAAAATATGAATTCTTAAGCTATTTATTGGATAAAACCTTGTATGGCACTCATGGGTAAACCATTACCCACTAGTACCATAAATAACTATTAATTCGTCTCTATTTTTACATGCGGAATATCATTTTTAATTAGCGGCTATTTGAAAATGCGTAACATTTTTTAATTCGTTTCTATTCGCATGTGCAGAATATCATTTTCAATTAGCAACTACTTGCAAATGCGTATCTGATTTAATTCGTTTTAATTTGCATATGCGACATAATCGGATATAATGTTTTAATGCGTTTCTATTTGCAAATGCGTAACATATTTTAATTCGTCTCTATTTTTACATGCGGAATATCATTTTTAATTAGCGGATATTTGCAAATGCGTATCATATTTTAATTCGTTTCTATTCGCATATGAAGAATATCATTTTTAATTAGCGGCTATTTGAAAGTGCGTAACATTTTTTAATTAGTTTCTATTCGCATGTGCAGAATATCATTTTCAATTAGCAACTACTTGCAAATGCGTATCTGATTTAATTCGTTTTAATTTGCATATGCAGAATATAATTTTCAATTAGCAACTATTTGCAAATGCGTATCTGATTTAATTCGTTTGAATCTGTTTGAATCCGTTTTTGCGAATTGAAAAGTAATTTTTAGTTAGCATTTGAGAATTGATTCGGATTCAAACAGATTAAAAATAAAATATTTTAAATCCTTTTTAATTCGCAAATACGTATTAAAATTTTGAATTGCTTCTCACCGACGTTTGCATAAAAAAAAAGTCGATAAAGGCTTATTTAGATGATGTAAAGTAAATTACCAAAAGGAAATTGTATACACATTATACAATTTTCAATGAATATAATGCTTTGCCGGGCTTCTTTAGACCACGGTTTCGGCAACTTTTTATGTTATACCTACATATAGCATAAAGGTCTAAACCAAAGAACTTTTACCTCAAGAGGGAACATGATGAAATCTACCGTATGCTTTGTTTGAAGCGTGAACCAACTACGTGTAAAGAGAGAGAAAGAATGTGTAAACGCAGTCTAATGTCGTAAAATGACTGACAGGGGTACAGTGTTGCCGATTGGAAACATATACTTTGGATATTTTATTGTAAATTTTAAGAAACATTAGTTCTGTATAAGTGTTATATGAACTAGTAGTTTAATTTTAATAGATTTAAATATACTATATTATTAAACATAATTATAGTATACACAATAAAGTTTTTTACATTTTTAATTTAAGTATAATGATTTGAATTCATGATAAGGTGGAAACTACGCAACATCGCTACTAGGTAGCCTGAAAGTCGACCAGCGACATCTACATTTTACACCACAAAGCTGATCGCGTTTCTGTTAGTAAATAAACAAACAAAAAGATGAGACATTCATAAACATTGGTCTGAAATTACTTCTTAAGGTAAAAGTTCTTTGGTCTTAACATATGCTAAGACCTTTCAATTTCACATATCTAACTGTTTAAACCTGTTTGAATCCGTTTTTGCGAATTGAAAAGTCGTTTTCAATTAGCATTTGCGAATTGATTCCGACTAAAAATAAAATATTTTTAATCCGTTTTAATCCACTATAGGTACTAATTTATCCTAATATAAGCCCATCCCAGCATAATAGACCACTGAATAATGAAATTTAAGGTAAGTTTCATGATTTTAAAGTTTTGATCATAACTCAAATAGATTTGAGATCTAGATCTATAATTTATACAGTTGAAACCTTGTTGTTCTCATACGACGATAAAATTTGTCTACATACCTTGAAAGCAAGAAGAAACCAAGGATGAGCCGGTACGCTTCTTCTTTCTGCGCTTCCTTTTGGCCTCTTCTTTACGCCGCTCCAGCTCTTTAGCGCGCGTCTCGGCGTCCATCTGGTCGCCGCTGTCTGAGGCGCTGCCGCCCCCGCCGCCGGCGGTACTGTCGCCATTGGCCTCAATGCCGTTGCATTCTGAAACAAGAGAAAAGAAAATTATTAAAATATTTATCTGAAGATGATCTGGCAAAAAAGACGAAGATGGTTTGGTAAAAATACGAAACTTGGGATTTATTAATGTTATTTTATACATTTTTTACTCGACTTAATGCCGTTCCATTCTGAAACAAGACAAAACAATTGTTTTATTTATTAGAAGTGGATCTGGTAAAAAATACGAAACGTGGAATTAGTCCAGTCAAATATCGAGACATTCCCATGTTAAATTGCGATAAATGTGCACGGGCTGATATTTTAAAGGGTAGTAGTGGATAGTAGCAGAACACTCCTGTTAGTTTTTCACCGGGTAATTTGCGTAAGGGTTGTCCGCTATCTTGAATTTTAGGGGTGAGTGAGGTTCTCTCGCTAAATATGCATCTTACGATAAAAATGCATATAACCAATTTTGTTAAGAAGAAAATTTCCTGCAATTTTAGTTAGGATCATTTTTTAAATATA
The DNA here is from genome assembly GCA_958510825.1 of Brachypterus glaber. NCBI lineage: Eukaryota > Metazoa > Arthropoda > Insecta > Coleoptera > Kateretidae > Brachypterus > Brachypterus glaber. The sequence goes on along the minus strand of OY294044.1, from coordinate 108,698,501 downwards.
ATAATAACAATCCAGTTATAAATATTCAAAAATGGCAACGTTGGGGGTAACATTGGTTTTTTCGATTTTTCAGCCAAATTATTCATCGGATGATAAAAGTGGTCATGAGCGAACTTGAAGCTCTTAAAATTCTCTATAAGTTTTATACATGATGCATTTTTATAAGTATTTTGTTACGGTTACAGTGAGTGCTGAAATTCGAGTTGCGCCCTCTGTAACCGTACCAAAGTACCTATGAAAATTTATGATATATGAAACTTATAGAGAATTTCAAGAGTTACAAGTTTGCTTATAACCACTTTTTAAATTAACTCGATTTTTTATTAATATATTAAAAAAATGATTCAAACAAAAATTGTTGAAAATTTCCTCCTTAACAAAATTGGTCATATGCATTTTTATCGTAAGATGCATATTTAGCGAGAGAACCTCACTCACCCCTAAAATTCAAGATAGCGGACAACCCTTACACAAATTATCCGGTGAAAAACTAACAGGAGTGTTCTGCTACTATCCACTACTACCCTTTAAAATATCAGCCCGTGCACATTTATCGCAATTTAACATGGGAATGTCTCGATATTTGACTGGACTAATTCCACGTTTCGTATTTATTACCAGATCCACTTCTAATAAATAAAACAATTGTTTTGTCTTGTTTCAGAATGGAACGGCATTAACGAGCATATTAAGCAACTCACCCCTAAAATTCAAGATAGCGGACACCCGTTACGAAAATCACCCGGTGAAAAACTAACAGGAGTGTTTTGTTACCATCCATAATTTTGGAGTGTTACGCCCATGTTAATGGTATAGGAAAATAGCGTTACGGGGGGGTCCAAAATGATCAAAATTTGCGTTACGTAATACTTGAACGTTCCCTTAGACACGCACTGTACACAGTGTATTTGAAACAGCGTCGGAAATTTTAACAGATAATTCTACATCATAAAATATGACAAAAAGTTCCTATAAACATATGTCTAAAAATGCGTCATAAGGGAGCTACGCCCCTTTGAAAGTGGCTAAAAAAATCGGTTTTTATTTAATAACTCAGGAACCCTTTGAGATATATCAACGAGGTTTTGCACGTAAACTAATTCTACCAAGGCCCGTTTTTATGTGTTATTTTCATGTACTTATTTCAACCAGGGGTGTGCGAAACGGGGGGGGGGCTTATCAGTTTTTTGTCCCAAACTTTTTTCTGTGTAACTTTTTTGCAATTTTATTTTTGAAATATGATTCCTCAAGTCAAAATACATAAAAAAGGTACTCCTGTTGTAATACTGTAGGATTAACCGTTTTCGAGAAAAATTCATTTGAAGGTGAAATTCCACGGTTCGAGGACGAAAAATTAAATACTAAAATGTTGAAAACCAAAATTTTAATGATGCAGGGCGAATGTACATTAAAAACTAAGAAAAAAACCTTATATACAGGTACTTCCAAAAATCAATCCTAATGGAGCTATGGTCTCCTAAATATGCACCATTTTTAAAGGGCTATGGTAGCTTTAAAAGCGTTTTTTCGACCTACATGTATGGAAACTTTTTTTCTTAGTTTTAGATGTAGAATAACATTGCATCATTAAAATTTTGGTTTTCGACATTTTAGTATTTAATTTTTCGTCCTCGAACTGTGGAATTTCACCTTGAAATGAACTTTTCTCGAAAACGGTTAATCCTACAGTATTACAACAAGAGTACCTTTTTTATGTATTTTGACCTGAGGAATCATATTTCAAAAATAAAATTGCAAAAAAGTTACACAGAAAAAAGTTTGGGACAAAAAACTGATAAGGCCCCCCCGTTTCGCACACCCCTGGTTTAAATAAGTACGTGAAAATGACATACAAAGATGGGCCTTATTAGGATTAATTCACGTGCAAAACCTCGTTAACATATCTCAAAGGGTTCCTGAGTTATTAAATAAATTTTTATCGTAAGATGCATATTTAGCGAGAGAACCTCACTCACCCCTAAAATTCAAGATAGCGGACAACCCTTACACAAATTATCCGGTGAAAAACTAACAGGAGTGTTCTGCTACTATCCACTACTACCCTTTAAAATATCAGCCCGTGCACATTTATCGCAATTTAACATGGGAATGTCTCGATATTTGACTGGACTAATTCCACGTTTCGTATTTATTACCAGATCCACTTCTAATAAATAAAACAATTGTTTTGTCTTGTTTCAGAATGGAACGGCATTAACGAGCATATTAAGCAACTCACCCCTAAAATTCAAGATAGCGGACACCCGTTACGAAAATCACCCGGTGAAAAACTAACAGGAGTGTTTTGTTACCATCCATAATTTTGGAGTGTTACGCCCATGTTAATGGTATAGGAAAATAGCGTTACGGGGGGGTCCAAAATGATCAAAATTTGCGTTACGTAATACTTGAACGTTCCCTTAGACACGCACTGTACACAGTGTATTTGAAACAGCGTCGGAAATTTTAACAGATAATTCTACATCATAAAATATGACAAAAAGTTCCTATAAACATATGTCTAAAAATGCGTCATAAGGGAGCTACGCCCCTTTGAAAGTGGCTAAAAAAATCGGTTTTTATTTAATAACTCAGGAACCCTTTGAGATATATCAACGAGGTTTTGCACGTAAACTAATTCTACCAAGGCCCGTTTTTATGTGTTATTTTCATGTACTTATTTCAACCAGGGGTGTGCGAAACGGGGGGGGGGCTTATCAGTTTTTTGTCCCAAACTTTTTTCTGTGTAACTTTTTTGCAATTTTATTTTTGAAATATGATTCCTCAAGTCAAAATACATAAAAAAGGTACTCCTGTTGTAATACTGTAGGATTAACCGTTTTCGAGAAAAATTCATTTGAAGGTGAAATTCCACGGTTCGAGGACGAAAAATTAAATACTAAAATGTTGAAAACCAAAATTTTAATGATGCAGGGCGAATGTACATTAAAAACTAAGAAAAAAACCTTATATACAGGTACTTCCAAAAATCAATCCTAATGGAGCTATGGTCTCCTAAATATGCACCATTTTTAAAGGGCTATGGTAGCTTTAAAAGCGTTTTTTCGACCTACATGTATGGAAACTTTTTTTCTTAGTTTTAGATGTAGAATAACATTGCATCATTAAAATTTTGGTTTTCGACATTTTAGTATTTAATTTTTCGTCCTCGAACTGTGGAATTTCACCTTGAAATGAACTTTTCTCGAAAACGGTTAATCCTACAGTATTACAACAAGAGTACCTTTTTTATGTATTTTGACCTGAGGAATCATATTTCAAAAATAAAATTGCAAAAAAGTTACACAGAAAAAAGTTTGGGACAAAAAACTGATAAGGCCCCCCCGTTTCGCACACCCCTGGTTTAAATAAGTACGTGAAAATGACATACAAAGATGGGCCTTATTAGGATTAATTCACGTGCAAAACCTCGTTAACATATCTCAAAGGGTTCCTGAGTTATTAAATAAAAACCGATTTTTTTAGCCACTTTCAAAGGGGCGTAGCTCCCTTATGACGCATTTTTAGACATATGTTTATAGGAACTTTTTATCATATTTTATCATGTAGAATCACCTGTTAAAATTTCCTACGCTATTTCAAATACACCCTGTATAAACGCTGCTATTGTTCGTGCGGATAAATATGAAAAGCGGATTAAATTTAATCTTATTTTATAATCATGTTAATAATTCATTTAGTATGTAGAGTTACTATATTTTTGCAATTATATAATAAGATTAGGTATTATATAAACATGTTTATCATATAAACATGTTTATTTAAATAATCGTAATCACTTATAAACCTCTGAAGGGCCGTATCTTGAAAACCGTGCATATTAAAGACGATAAAATTCTTATCAAAACTAGCCGGCCTCATTTTTCAAAATACTTAATAATTGATAACGACTTATTAAAGATACCCACAAGGTTTTTGTTAACTGATATTTTTGCAAATTATTCAAAACAGCCGTAAAGATATTCGCATTAAATCGTAAACTGTTCAAAGTGGAGAGTTTATTGCGTTTTAAATGTTTTTTTCTATCTCATAAAGTATTGTGAAAAAAAAATCTTTTTTTGCACGACCGAGACTAAAAGCTAATTTTACGCTTTCATTTTCGGGACTAAACTTGCCGTTTTTCTCCCTACGGAATAAAAATCACGGCAACCTTGATAATATTAAAATATTATACTTACCATGTGCTTTGCTGGTTCAAAAATTAGGTTTGGTGGTGTTTTGTAATAAATTAGCGATTCAAACCAATTTATTTGATTTTATCAAAGAAAACCTTTAAAAATAATATTGTTATAACAATTTATACATAACTTAAAATTTATCATCTTCGTTCATTTTTTTGACTTTATGTCAACCATATTAAAAAACAATTGAAATAGCGATAGCCATGAAACTGACTTTTCGCAATTTACAGGCATCTTGATTAAATTACGAAAATAACACAACCGATTTTAGACGCGTGGTTTTTAATTTTAATTTTATCTACCTACCTAAATTATGTTTGGTCCTGCAAAAAATAGTGTATATACCTCAGGACTAAACTTGGCTGTTTTAGTCCGTTGCATTTCTGTTTCCCTCGCTCGCTACGCTCGCTTAGGAAACACTAATGCAGCGGGACTAAAACAGCCAGTTTAGTCCCTTGGTATATAAATAAATATTTTTTGCCTAAATCATCTAATTTTTTCTACAAAAACGTGACATCAGACAGATAGACAAAATTAAAAAAGAAAACGAGGAGGATAAATTTTTACTGCCTAAACCAACTGAACCACCGACTGCCTGTTTTCCTTTAAAATAACTTGACTTAAGGTAAAAAACATTATTTACAAAATAACTTCTTAACGCTTGTGTGTATATTAAAGACTTTTAAATATATAAAATTAAAATATTATTCGATTTAAGTTAGTTTTTTTAAACATGCCACTAAAAATTAAAAAAATGACTATCGATACGCCCACCATTCACTAAACTAAAAACCTTATTTAACCTTAATTTGTAGCTTAGGTGACCCCATCGAAAAATCCGATAATTTTTTTTTCTATTGCCGTTTCGGATAAAACCGTTTGGGTCGGGAACTTTGGATCACCCGGTACAAGGATAGTCCAATAAATAAACCCTCTTTTCTATAAATTTGGGATTTGGGAACTACGCCAATCAGATTTTTCCTTCAGCTTTTTCGATTTTTTCAAAAGTTTACCCCACATGAGGGGATTATTTTTAAAAACAATGGGGATCGCCCTCTCACGGAACTAAAAATAGCAAAAATTCTGTGGCATAATTTTTTAACAGCCCCTTTTAAAAAGATGAATATATTTTGGAGTATGGTCGATTAAAATACAAGGCTTTCCTAAAATTTTGAAAATTTTCAAACTGGGAAAGCGAAAAAAAAAATAGATTACATGACCTTCAAAGTTTATAAAAAAACACTTAGCCGGTTGGTATTTGATACTCAAAAATCACCATCAAAAATAGATAAATGCGTCTGATTTTCGTATTTGCAAAACTACTAGTCGGAGAGCTGGTGACCATTTTTAATTCATTATTTTCTCCCGGCTGTATCAGGGCTCCCATCGATATTTTTCAGATTTTTTTTTTTATGATTTTATGACAATTTTAGGCATTGTATGACAAATTTTATGACAAAATATTTGGAAAAAAAGCCGAAATCTTCCATTTTAAATCCTTATTCTACAGCATTATCTCTAGCCAGGGCCTGACCGAGCCAGTCGAAGTTTTATGGTGTATTTTAATTTTAAAACAGTGCTGCAAAGTTTCATAAAAATGCAAGAAAGCTCTAGCACCTCAGGAGATTTTTTTATTTAACGTTAAGTTTTACAAACTTGAAAAGTGACGACAAAAAAAAATGGTCATCAGTCCTCAACTAAGTTAGCGCCGCACATTTTTTAAGAATTCTGTTAATTGACGTTAATTTAATATTGTAAAAAAAATGTTAAAAGCCTCGTTAAAAAGCCCTAGTGCCAAGGCGAAAATTTTTACGAATTTGAAGGTCTATTGTCCACTTAGAAAGTACCCGCATATTTGCTAATCAAATAAAGTATAAACTAAAATAAACTGTCGACGTCGGAACTTCTCGAACCCGGGTCCCGGGGAAGCTTCCCTCTAAATTCGGACCCACCTCTAACATCCCTTTCTTTAGATATAACCCTTTTAAAAATAGGTTATTTGCCCATTTGCCCCATCCCGATTTTTACCAACCGAGAACTTCAGGAAGGAAAGGTATGTACCAAATTTACCTCAAAGCATTTTTGAGTTATTGTGACGACAAGAATAACCGAAAAGACCACCACCCCGAGGGGTGGTGGTTTTGGACCGGAAACGGTGTCAGCGACCTCGGAAACCTCTATATGCCAATTTTTACGAAAATACTGTAATCGTTTGAAAAATATTACTCCTGCCCTGCAAAGATGAAGTCAAAACAGATTTAACTCAAAAATTTAAAAATGATTGCCTTTTACCCCAGGGGATGGAGTAAGAAAATATTTATTCCAAAACTGAGTTCAGCAACCTAAAAAACCCTATATAGCAATTTCCACTAAAAAATATTGTAAATATTTAAAAATAATTACCCCCTGCCGGGGGTGTAAAAAAACAAAAAAAACTTCTCTATCAGGTCGCTCTAAATTATAAAGTATAAGTATTTTTATGAAATTTTATGACTTTTATGACAGTAATTTTATTTTATGACGATTTTAGGACAAATTGGGTCATTTTATGACATTTTATGATTTTATGACAAGTGGGAGGCCTGTATTTTACCTCTTCGCTTCCCCTTGCCACAGCTCACAGGTGCCAGTTAGTATTGCGACGTCTATACGTCGTTTTGAATTGTAAGCGGCGATATGAATTAAAAATGTTTACGAGTTTCCTTGAAAACGACAAGTTAAGCACTCGACTATATTTTATTTATTTATTTTTAGATACAGGAAATATATAAAAAGTGGAAATTATATAAATTATTTAAAACCTTTTTGAAATAATAATTATTTAAATTTTTGCATTTCTGCATACTTGTTATGGTTATTAATAATAACTTATTACCAGTCAAGGGACTTGTGTCGCGTAAATTCTTTCATTTTCTACGAGTCTAAAACTTTTATGAACAGTAATTTAACCTAAACCCCACACAGGGTGCCCACGTCATTATATTATTGAATAATATAACTAGATGAAACGTTGCAAGCACCCTGGCAAAACATCGGCACTATTGTACACTAGAGCCATCTAGTTTCCAAATTTTAAACTAGGTGTTTTGTTTCATTTTAAATTCTGTATCTTTAAAACATTATATTCTAGCAAAAAACTGTATATAACATTTTTATAGGGCTTAAAAAGAGCTTTTATTTAAAATATAATTTTTTAAAATCGGGATATAAATATGTGAGATATGCTAAAAAAAATTTTTACTGCTTTAAACGCCAATATCTCGAAAACAATGCGTTTTAGGAAAACGTTGTTTATAACATTTTTTGACCAATTTAAAATTATCTTTTATATAAGTGCTAAATTAACCATATACAATAATAATTGCCTTAATTATAAACAAAAAACGCTAAAAATAGGAGTTTTACCCTATTTTTACCCCCCTTACCCCCAATCGTTTACCCCCAAAATCTAATCAGCTCTTCGAAATACGATAAGAAACAATATGCAAAAAACCGCAAGTCGATATCTCATGTAGAAATGGAGTTAGAGAGTTTACACCCAGACAGACAGACAGACGCAAAATTTTTTTTTACTGATTTCGACTCAGAATGGTCTAAAACGTCGAGAAATGTGAAAAAAACGTGGTCAAAGATTTTGACTTTTCGGCGAAGATTTTAATACATCGGCACTCTTAGCACTAAGTGCCGATATAAAAAACCATCTTCACGCCCGGGGGTAGATTAATGGAAAAGCTTTTTTACTGGGCAGTGTATTTCTTGTTTTACTGTTTCGTAAGCAGCAGTACTTTGAGTAGTCCTAGATCAACGCGTTCAAAAGTTATATCAATAATGGAATTTTAATCTTTGATTATGCAAAAACTTCCTGGCGCCAAACACCTACTCAGTCCGCCCCTGGACAAGCCCAAGGCTTTTTCCACACCACCTTGGTATAAATTGCCATATTTTAAATTTTATAATTATTATACATACTTGATTTTTAAAATTTAAAGTAGTTATGCTGCCCCACTAATCAAGAAAGTCGCGGCTAAATCGCAAATCAATATTAATATATTTTGTGACTGAATAAATCTTTTTTCTATTTTGCGACTCTTATAAGCTCATAATCACACGCATTTTGCGTGTTCTTATAGGCCCATAAGAGGTCCGTACTTTTTGTTCTTTTGGGTTGGCAACAGACCTGGCCTATCGCTTGACGTTTTCCGTGCAAATGTCAATGTCGCTTTAAAGTTGAATTTTCTACAAAATTTTGTGTTTAGGTTATTTTTGCCATGTTAAAATTGTAGCTTGGTTAATTGCAGTAAAAAAGAGAAGAGATGACTATAAAATATATCAAAATATCATTTGTTCTTAGAATTTTAAACATGGTGTAAACTGTAATGCCAATCCAAAACAAAAATCTCTAAATCAGTCATCAATTTAAATGTAAGTTTTTTTTTAATTTTAGAGCAAAATAAAAAAAAATGTACAAAGCACTCGTTTCATAACACGTTTATAGCTGTGATGGACAGCACAAGCAGTCTAAACCTTGAAGTGGTACTCCAGTACGCACGAGCGCGAGAGCACCACGTGACCCACCCGAAGTCCCCGTCGGACCTGGAGATGACCAGCCGGGCAGTCGGTTCTTGGTTACAAATATAGCAAGACTTATAATGTGACTTTAAATACGAATGTTTCTTCAATATACTGTGATATAAATTAAACCTAATAATCGTGTATCTATTTGCCCTAAAAGACCTAACCACTCATATATTACAATAGCGCACTAGTACTTTAGAAAACTCACCGCAAGCGGCTCGTTTTCTAAACATGTACTAAAAACGTATGTTATGAAACTAGTACTTTAATATACTATTAAAATGTAATATAGGTACGACTTTTTACTTTTCCCGAGGAAAGTCTTACATCAGTAGAAAATTTCTACATATAATGTCCTATTGCTGTTTTTACGTTTCTCGACGTTTTATATCCAAAAAAGATAATTTCCGTCAAAACAAAAAATCTGTCTGTCAGTCTGTCTGTCCGGGAAACTTGTGACCACGATAACTTTAGAACGCTTTGAGCTAAAGACTTGAAATTTGGACCATAGGTTGCTTATTTAAACTTCTATGCTGGAGTTTTTTTAGGTAAAAATTTGGGTGGGGTAAGGGGTAAAAACTATTAAAAAAAAAAAAAAAATAAATAAATTTTTGATTTTTTTTACTTTTTTTATTTTTTCGTTTTTAGTTGTAATGAATAGGTCTGGGGGGAAAATATTATTTTGTTGGCAGAATTATTTTTCGTAGAATAAGAGTTAAGTTAGGTAAAAAGATTCTAATAAGTTAAAAATACAAATGTTCAGATACGTCTTTCTTGCTTAGGCAGTATGTATAACTTGTTGACAATCGTTGTTTAAATATTTAATATTTAATTAATTTGTGACATTTAAACGATTATTTTAGCGCTATTTCCAGAAAAATAGATACAGGGTGTTCAAAAAAAAACTGCCGATTCTATAGAAAATTTTACAAAGAAAAAATGTCACAAAAAAAAAGTATGAACCACTTCTAAAAAAAAAATGGACAAGGACTTCTGAGACTTCCGCATGATTTTTGAGTTTTTTTGGACTTTTAGGATATTTTTAAGATTTTAACAAAGAACCTGGCACACATATAGGGGGGTTCCTGGGCCTCAGTCAAACTGCCTTAAATTTTGATATTTTGTAATTTCGGGGGTAAACATTAAATTAGGAAAATTGCAGCCAAATTAAATGACCAGTTTCGGAGAAAAACGCTTTTAAAAATCTAATTTTATGACAGATTTTTTGACGTAGATTAAGGTTATTTTTTACTTACGTAAATATTAACTTAATTAGCCGTTTTAAGTTTATTATACTTTATTAATTAAAGAACAGGCAAGATAAATATTACATAAAAGGCTTTATTACCATTTACTTACACGTGGTTCTATAAAAAATTTAAAACTTTCTGAAACTTCCACATGCTGGCATTTTCCACGTGTTTGCTAATTATCTGCATATAACCCTTTATAGTAATATTTATTAAAAGTTGTTGCTAGGCAATCTCAATAATATATTTTACCTATGAAAATATGATGACAGATTTGTCAAGCCTCAGACGTATTTTTGGAAAAATAGAAAATCTAAAATATATAATTATAAAATATTTGTCGATGTAGCAAACCATGTTTCAACATAATCAAGCAAAACAGAAAATATGCAGATAATTAGCAAACACGTGGAAAATGCCAGCATGTGGAAGTTTCACAAAGTTTTAAAATTTTTATAGAACCACATGTAAGTAAATGATAATAAAGCCTTTTATGTAATATTTATCTTGCCTGTTCTTTAATTAATAGAGTATAATAAACTTAAAACGGCTAATTAAGTTAATATTTAGGTAAGTAAAAAATAACCTTAATATACGTCAAAAAATCTGTCATAAAATTAGATTTTTAAAAGCGTTTTTCTTCGAAACTGGTCATTTAATTTGGCTGCAATTTTCCTAATTTAATGTTTACCCCCGAAATTACAAAATATCAAAATTTGAGGCAGTTTGACTGAGGCCCAGGAACCCCCCTATATGTGTGCCAGGTTCTTTAAGTAAAAAAAAAGAAACTAAAATATGACAAAAAAACTAGATTTTCGATATTTCTATAGAGATTTTTGGGATTTTTGTAGCGATTTTGATTTTTTTTGATGAGAATTTAAAGTTTTTTTTGTGAATTCTGAATACGATTTTCAACATTTGTACATGGACAACCGCTGCAGCGGTTCAAATAAAAATAAAATAAAATTTTTGTTGATTTTTTTTATATATTTTTTTTTCATGTTTTTTTTTGTTTGTTTTGGTTTTAATGGATCTGGGCTTAAAGGGAATAGTATTATTTTGTTAGCAGCAGTTTTTTTATTAACGCAAGACTTTCCCACGTCATCTTTTACGATAGAGGAAAGTATAACGTAGTTATTTTCCATAAAACCAATGTTTATCTAATTCGTTTCATCATAGGTCAAATGTTAGCTATCTTTTGTTTTGATTTTTTAATCGGTATGCTGATCTGTAAATAAACAAGACTGGTTTTTCAGACGTCATTTCTTAAAAAAAAACTATTATTATTGTTAATATTATTATTTATAAGTCATCACCTTGCAATTAGTACAAAAAAGCAATAGAAATATTTACAGTTAGCACACGATATTTAAGATATCGTGGTTGATACTGCAATAGGCCTGACATAGCCTTGGGTACAATCATTTGTTTTTTATACAACTTGTCAAATACAGGGCTACCACCGAAAAATTTCAGATTTTTTTTTATGATTTTATGACAATTTTAGGCATTTTATGACAAATTTTATGACAAAATATTTGGACAAATAAAGTGGAAAACTTCCATTTTAAATCCTTATTTTCCAGCACTCTATCTCTAGCCAGGCCCGGACGGAGCCAGTCGAAGCCCCGGGGAAACTTAGAATTTTATGGTGTATTTTAATTTTAAAACAGTGTTGCAATTCAAAGTTTCATAAAAATGCAAGAAAGCTCTAGCACCTCAGGCGATTTTTTTTTATTTAACGTTAACTTTTACAAATTTGAGAAGTCACGAAAAAATAATGGTCGTCAGCCCTCCATCAACTAAGTTAGCGCCGCAGGCCACATTTTTTACGAATTTTGTTAATTGACGTTAATTTAAAGCCTCGTCAAACGTCCTAGTGCCAAGGCGAAAATTTTTACGAATTTGAATGTCTAAGGACCCGCATATTTGCTCATCAAATAAAGTATAAACTAAAATAAACCGTCGACGTCGGAACTCCTCGAATCTGGGTCCCGGGGAAGCTTCCCTCTAAATTCGGCTCCGCCTCTAACATCCCTTTCTTCAGATATAAAACTTTTAAAAATAGGTTATTTGCCCATTTGCATCCCGATTTTTACCAAAAAGAATTCCAACCGAGAACTTCTGGAAGGAAAGGTATATACCAAATTTACCTCAAAGCATTTTTGAGTTATCGTGCCCACAAGAATTACCGGACAGACCACCCCGAGGGGTGGTTGTTTTGGACCAGAAACGGTTTCAGCGACCTCTGAAGCCCCTATATGCCAATTTTTACGATATGGGCAATACGCCGGTCCTTGCACGTATTTTTTATTTTCTTGCTAGAGAATAAAATGTTGTACTTAATAGATAACTTGGTAAAATTTATAAAAAAAAACAAATTAATTTATGAAAATTTACGTTTGGACTTTTTTTCGTTTAAGGGGTCTTTCTACCTTCTACATCCAAACCAAACTCGACTTCAGAAAAAAAAAACTTCTCTCCCAGGTCGCTCTAAAGTATAAAGTATGAGTATTTTTATGAAATTTTATGACTTATAAAAGTAATTTTATTTTATGACGATTTTAGGACAAATTGGGTCATTTTATGACATTATATGACAAGTGGGAGGCCATTTGTTTCTTGTTTTATGGTTGGCAAAATAAATTTCATTGTCAAATTAATTTCACATTTAAGAAAAAAAAACAAATAATTTTTAAAAAGCAAGAAGGAAATGGTAGAAAGAAAAAGAAAGGTGCTAAAAAAGAAAACTAAAGCATCAATGAATACAAATATTTCGTAAAAATGAAGCAATACACGGTGTATTTGAAATAGCATCGGAAAATTTAACAGATGATTCTACATCATAAAATATGACAAAAAGTTCCTATAAACATATGTCTAAAAATGCGTCATAAGGGAGCTACGCCCCTTTGAAAGTGGCCAAGAAAATCGGTTTTTATTTAATAACCCAGGAACCCTTTGAGATATATCAACGAGGTTTTGCACGTCAACTAATCCTACCAAGGCCCGTTTTTGTGTGTTATTTTCATGTACTTATTTCAACCAGGGATGTGCGAAACGGGGGGGCTTATCAGTTTTTTGTCCCAAACTTTTTTCTGTGTAACTTTTTTACAATTTTATTTTTGAAATATGATTCCTCAGGTCAAAATACATAAAAAGGTACTCTTGTGGTAATACTGTAGGATTAACCGTTTTCGAGAAAAATTAATTTGAAGGTGAAATTTCACGGTTCGAGGACGAAAAATTAAATACTAAAATGTTGAAAACCAAAATTTTAATGATGCAGGGCGAATGAACATTAAAAACTAAGAAAAAAACCTAATATACAGGTACTTCCAAAAATCAGTCCTAATGGAGCTATGGTCTCCGAAGTATGCACCATTTTTAAAGGGCCATGGTAGCTTTAAAAGCGTTTTTTCGACCTACCTGTATCAAAACTTTTTTTCTTAGTTTTTGATGTAGAATATCATTGCATCATTAAAATTTTGGTTTTCGACATTTTAGTATTTAATTTTCCGTCCTCGAACCGTGGAATTTCACCTTCAATTAATTTTTCTCGAAAACGGTTAATCCTACAGTATTAAAACAACAGTACCTTTTTTATGTAATTTGACCTGAGGAATCATATTTCAAAAATAAAATTACGAAAAAGTTACACAGAAAAAAGTTTGGGACAAAAAACTGATAAGGCCCCCCCCTTTCGCACACCCCTGGTTTAAATAAGTACGTGAAAATGACATACAAAGATGAGCCTTATTAGGAATTATTCACTTGCAAAACCTTGTTAATATATCTCAAAGGGTTCCTGAGTTATTAAATAAAAAACGATTTTTTTAGCCAATTTCAAAAGGGCGTAGCTCCCTTATGACGCATTTTTAGACATATGTTTATAGGAACTTTTTGTCATATTTTATCATGTAGAATCACCTGTTAAAATTTCCGATGCTATTTCAAATACACCCTGTATAACGTGCTCAATAAAAGTTTCATAGTAAACGATGTGGCAGATTTGTTTTCGGCAAAATGATCAAAATTTGCGTTACGTAATACTTGAACGTTCCCTTAATTAAAACTTAAATAAGTATATGTGGGAAGCCGGACTTTACAGCGAAAAAACAACCGCGAAGACCATTACCGCACAGTCCATTGCCGCGCATGTCCTTTACCGCGAAGACCATTACCGCGAACGGTCTTTACCGCGTATGACTTTTACAACGAAAATCCTTATACATTATTTATATTTTATGTAAGGGTATTTCCGTGGGATTGATGGCAGTTTGGTTTGGTTAGTTTTGGTTTGGACTTTTATTGATAAAGTGGAACGTTTACTAAATGTACCCATATATCTGTGTTTGGGTTTTTATGTGGTTTTTTTTTTAATTTATGTCGACTGATTAATAATCAGTTTAGTACGAATCGTCATGTCGATCTAAATAATGAAATGTGCTAGGGACAAAGACCTTGCTGTATATAAACATTTCATATACAGGAAAGAAAAGACTCTTAAAAATAAAAAAATTGTAAGTGCGTAAATTACGACGTGCTTTGTTGCAAGGGGCGTTTTCATACTTCGGACGGAAATGTTTTAAAGGAAACTAGTAATGGCCACAACCCTGACCCAGCAGCTATATCAGTTAGAACTGTTTGATTGTTTTCTGCAAAATATTAATTTTTTTTATTTAATGTTTTTTTCTTCAAAAAAAAATTAAAATAATTATGCGCGGTAATGGTTTTCGCGGTAAAGTCCATGCGCGGTATTAACCCCTTCGCTGTTATTTTCTTCGCGGTAAAGTCTATGCGCGGAAAAGTCCTTATGCGGTAACAGTGGCGCGGTACCGATACCCGTATATGTGGTATCTATAATCATAGACGAACCTACTTAGTTTTATAGATAATTTTTTCGAGCTACCTATAAATAAAATTATATTTATACTTATGCTATTTATACTTTTTTTAATATTGATAAAATGAAACGTGTTTAAAATTCTTAATAATTTATTAAGAATTTTAATAATAAAATATAGTTAGTAAAATTTTATTTTACTCCTCGCAGCTTTACATCAGGAGGAGTACTATACAGGGTGATCAATAACTGGCATGCCAAAATTTAAGAGGTGATTCTACATCCAAAAATATCAAAAAAATTCGTATAAAGTTTGGTCCGAAATGAGCCCGAAGGCTTTTAATTAATAACTCCGGTACCCTTTAAGCTAGAGCGACGAGCTTTTGAATGTATACTATTATTAATAAGGGCAATAAGTTTATGTTAATTTGTTTTTTTGAATTTATCCAGAGGCGTCCCTAGATGGAAAAATATATTAGGCCTCGTATTAGGCTTAACACATTTTTGCCCCAAACTTTTTTATGTGTACCAATAAACCAATAAATAAATAAATAAATAAATCTCAACAAATTGTCAAAAATTAATAATTTACAGGCACCGCAGGTCAAAAACCCAAACATCCGTCGAAACACTTATTGCCATCTCGGTTGCCATGCTACAGAATAATCAGTGCGTATTTGATACGCACAATTTTTTTATCGTGAAGGTCATCACAAATTTGTAAAACAGACTTGTGGTTATATTATACTATTCACAGCGCGTAACCGCTAGAATAGTATTATAAGGTGGTTTCGAATTTTCCAAAATCGCCAAAAAATTCTCGGATACAAATGTGTTTCATGAAAAAATACTCTGCCCAGTAAAAGAGCTTTCCCATTTTTCACCTCCGCCCGTAAAATGGATATTTTATTTATAAAGAACTTTCACTTTCGGGTTTAGACCGTGTTAATGGATTTTCACTTTCCGACGTTTCGTCTCTTACTACTAGAGACATCTTCAGGGATTAATCTGAAACTAAGTTTCGAATCAACTTGTGTCACTATTTATGACGAGTTGTGGTTATTCACCCGTGACGAGGTTTTTCTATCAAAGACTTCCATATTGCAGGTAAGTGGTAACCAGTGTCCCGATTGATATTGTTAGGATGCTTGATGATTTTTATCGATTCCCGTATCTTCCTTGGCATTTTTCTGTTTTCTGTTAATATTTGTTTTGTTTCAGACAAATTGATTTTATGACCTGTTTCATGTACATGTTCGGCTACTGCCGATAAGGAAATTTGTTTCTTTCTTATATTGCGCTCATGCTCTTGAAGTCTTGTAGAAATTTTTCTCTTAGTTTCACCTATGTAAACCGTACCACAGGAGCAGGGTATTTTATATACGCCTTCTGAACTCAGGGGTATTTTTGTCTTTTGTTGAAGTCAAACATTGACCTAATTTTTGGTTGGACCGAAATATAGGCTTAATATTTGACTTCTTCAAAAGTTTACCTATTTTATCCGTGATACCGCTTACATAGGAAAGTATAACTTGTGTCTGTCTGTCATTGTCACTATTGTCCTGTTGTTTGGGTCTGGGATTTCATTAACATTAACATTATTAACATTATTATTAACATTAACACGGTCTAAACCCGAAAGTGAAAGTTCTTTATATCTTAATGGCCGTGAAAGCTTAAAATCTAAAATGGATATTTTATTATCAGATTTACTTTTAGCAACCATAAAAACCTTAATATACCAATTTTCACGAAAACTACCCTCTGCCCCTTTAGAGGTAAAGTTAGAATTTTTTTCTAATCAGATTCACTTTCAACAACCCCAAAAACCCCAATATAACAATTTTCACGAAAACTACCCCCCACTCCTCAGGGGGTGGATTTAGAAAAAATTTATTAACAGATTCACTCTCAGCAACCTCAAAAACCCCAATACACCAGTTTTCACGAAAACTAACCCCAACCCTCAGGGGGTGAAATTAGAAAAAAATATTATCAGATTCATATTCGTCGACTCCAAAAACCCCTATATACCAATTTTGAAGAAAATATTAATAATATTGAAAAATATTTACCCCCTCCCCCTCGGGGGTGGAATTAGAAAAGTTTTTTTATCAGATTTAATTTTAGCAACCTTGAAAACCCATATATAGCACTTTTCAAATTTTTCTAAAAAAATGTATTTTTCCCCATTTGCCCCCTTTGCCACACCCCAATGTTTACCAAAAACAATCCCGAGCGAGAACTTTTGGTAACATACGTGTATGCCAAATTTTAAGTCTCTAGCTTAAAGCGTTCTTCTTCGACCGACAATTTTTTTTTGCTCGAAATTGATTTATATCGACATAAAACGTCATAAAACGCAAAAATACACAAAAAAAAATTTTGAAAATTTTTGCACGAATACAAGGCTTTCCGAAATTTTGAAAATTCTCAAAATGGGAAAGCAAAAACAAAAAGCAAATGTCTGATCGACCTGAAATGTTCAGGAAGCTAGATACTAACAACTGTTGAGTTGCAATTGTTTTTATTTTAGCCGGCAACAGTGCGATGACGTAACCGCGGAAAAAAAGACGAGTATAGTAACTTAGTAGTCGACTGTTGTATGGTAAACTTGATATTTTGCAAAATACCACAACGCGAATGCTTGGTGCTATACAGTAGGAAGGCATCGTGTTTGTAAACATACGTACAGGGTGATAATTTAAAAAGGATCCACCCCAAATATCTTGCAAACTAGTTAAGCACAATAAGAAAATTCTAGAAAGAGGTCAATTTGGTTTTTCAAGGGGGAAATGTAAATTTATAATTTTGGTGGTTGTAACTTTCACCACCTAACTCTCAGCTACCCCAACTTACATCGGCACTTAGTGCTACTAAGAGGCCGATGTATTGAAATCTTCGCCGAAAAGTCAAAATCTTTGACCACGTTTTTTTTTCACATTTCTCGACGTTTTAGGCCATTCTGAGTCGAAATTAGTAAAAAAAAATTTTGCGTCCGTCTGTCTGTCTGGGTGTAAACTCTCTAACTCCATTTCTACATGAGATATCGACTTGCGGTTTTTTGCATATTGTTTCTTATCGTATTCCGAAGAGCTGATTAGATTTTGGGGGTAAACGATTGGGGATAAGAGGGTAAAAATAGGGTAAAACTCCTATTTTTAGCGATTTTTGTTTATAATTAAGGCAATTATTATTGTATTTGGTTAATTTAGCACTTATATAAAAGATAATTTTAAATTGGTCAAAAAATGTTATAAACAACGTTTTCCTAAAACGCATTGTTTTCGAGATATTGGCGTTTAAAGCAGTAAAAGGTTTTTTTAGCATATCTCACATATTTATAACCCGATTTCAAAAAATTATATTTTAAATAAAAGCTCTTTTTAAGCCCTATAAAAAATGTTCTATAAAGTTTTTTTGCTAGAATATAATGTTTTAAAGATACAGAATTTAAAATCAAACATAACACCTAGTATGAAATTTGCAAACTAGATGGCTCTAGTGTACAAATTTTAAGCTTCCATTCCAACGAACTAATACCTCTTCTCTCTAGAATAGGCATTTCATTTGTAAAAACTGACAAAAACGTAGTCAACATATACATTTGTCTGTCTTACTCGCACAGCTTTGATCTAACAGAGACAACAATAACAGTTACTGGTAACTGTTATTGTTCAGGCCTGAATATACCTACTAAACAAACAAACCGAGATGTTGGCGATACTTTATATTAACGGTATGCGTATTCTAGAGATAAGAGTTATTAGTTTGTTGTTCCATTCCTTTGTTTTTAAAATCAATCAAAAATTGTAATTAATAAGTTCAACTTGCATCCAAGTAAAAACATATTTTTATTATTAATTTTAATTATATATTAAGTGCACAAGAAAAGTTAAAGTTTAATATAAATATTATACAAGTTAGTTTGTGCAGTGAGGAGTAGTAGTAATATTGTAATTATGTTATGCTACCCTGTTCTAATATTAGTTTTCCCAATAGTGCCGATGTTTTGACGGGGGTGCTTGCAACGTTTTATCTAGTTTCGTACTAAATTTAAAGCTATTTTAAATAGTTGTTTAGAGAATAAACGAAAAACGTAACCAGGTTTTGATAAGGTGCACGCGCTCTACTGTTTATTTAATTTATATTTTTGTTATTGTATAAAATCGTGACCGCGATAAAATGGTTGTTAAAAATTAAGTGTTCCAGTTGTTTTTTGAAATTTTGTACAATGGGCGTCAATATCGTATTTTTGGAATTTTTTATTACAAGTCAACAAAACTAATTCAGCAAGATGTGGAGGATTAACCTACTAAAATAATAACGTCATGTGTTAGAATTTCCCCATTAATTCCCGGGGAATTATTCCCCTATTAGTGGCCCTAATTAATATAAACTTAGGGGCTGTCCATATATTACGTAACGCTATTTTTCAAAAAATTTACACCCCGTGTAACAAACTGTCACATTTACCCCCCTGTGTAACGCGTAACAATATAAAATTTTTGTTTCGCTATAAATTTAACTGTGTTCTCACTATTGATTCGTTTTTCTCGACAAAACAAACATGAACCTAAAATATAGTATAACATAACCTTAAAAAAAATTTACACGAAAAAATCACTCAAACTTTAAAAAAATATTCATAATAAATATCATACAGGGAAAAAATACTAGGTACCTCTTTTTACACTGACGTACACAAAATAGTACACACATTGGTGTTCTGTGAGTACACATTCCGCGCGAAAATGTATCATCGCCGATGATTCATCGGCAAGATCACGCAAGAACAGGGCCGTAAGATTTTTTTTAATATCAATGTCAACAGTTTTTTTACTGATTACAATATTATTTAAATATGCATAGTTTCGTCAATTTGTGTGTGAAAAGGGGAATTATGGGCCACTAAATAGTAATTTATGTTCAAATAAAAATACATCTACCAAGCTTAGGAAATAAACATTAAATTTATTAAATTCCGTTACGTAACGTTTACCTAGACCCCCTCCCACCTGTCACAAACTGTAACAATTTCTCTGACCCCCCCCTAGGCGCGTTACGTAATATATGGACAGCCCCTTATTGGCACTATTTAATATAAACTTAATTCTGTAAGCAGCAAAATTAATTTTAAAAAGTAGAAATTCTCTTATTTTGCACAATTAAGAGGTCGAAATGGGCTTTTAACCACATTCTGGGGGCACGAACATTACGCAAAACTTCTTGTTCCTGCGCACTACGCATAAACAAGCCCAAACAAGAATACCGGTGTTATTTTTTTTTGTTACGCACACGTGCTCTTTTTGCTTATTTTCGTTAAATTAGAATAAAATTATTCGTAGGTAAATGATTTCACGGAATATAAATATTTGAATAAATTAAATCCTTAAAAACAAATTAAAAAGGATGACCGCATAGAAATGTGCGTTGTTTTTTTTGTTTTTACCATAAAAGTTAGGTTATGATTTACAAAAAGATGGAGAAACCGTGCAATAAAAAGAGATAGGCACATTTTTCTTTGGAATTAAACCGTTTTCTTTGCAATGCAAAATTGGGGTTGTTTAATTAGATACATAATTTAAGTTAGACATTAATTTGAGGTTATATACTTTGTACATGATAAACCTGAAGTTTGCAACGTTTTTTGCATCAAAAATTCAAGTAGTATATTAAAGCACTTGTTCCATAACACGTTTTTAGCCCACTAGTACTTTAGAAAAATCGCAGCAAACGGCTTGTTTTCTAAACTTGTACTCGTGCGCTAAAAACGTATGTTATAAAACTAATACTTTAATATACTATTTGAATTTTAGATGCAAAAAAACGTTGCATGGTACATGGTCCTTAGAGCGAGATATTAAATTTTAAATTGCCCAATATTTTACTTTATAAGTTATTTTTGCAAAATTAAACCATATTCCCAAAACTTATGTCATCTATTGTAGATACAGTCCACAGACAGTGAAATACCGTCCTTCTAGAATATTATCGGCATGTATTTCTAAAATATTATCGGCATATTTGACTAAAATGAATCTTTTCTCAAATTAATATATCCAGAAATTGACCTTATTTTGCCTAATTAAGAGGTACGCTATAGTTATACAGGGTTGGGCAAGCATCTAGCCACATTCTGGGGCACGAACATTACGCAAAACTTCTTGTTCCTGCGCGCTACGCATAAACAAACTCAACATACCGGTGTTATTTTTTTTGTTACGCACTCTTGATCTTTTTGCTTATTTTCGTTAAATTGGAATAAAATTATTCGGTATATTAACATCTGAATATATTAAATCCTTAAAAACAAATTAAAAAAAATGACCGCATAAAAAAGTGCGTTCCAGTTCCATTTCATACGAGAAAGGGGGAACATGTATACTTTTGGCGAGAATTTTTAATCCGTTAATCGCGTTTAATTTTCAGCATCAAGTGCTTTAGTATAGTTATTTATTTGCTATCTTTGATATTCCCTGGATTCGATTTCATATATTTTATAGTGATGAGCAGTAAAACGACGAACATGTGAAGAATATATTGGATTAAGAAGTGAATGTTTTTTTTTTATCATTTATAATGCTGATGAATTTTGATTTGGAAGCGACGAACACGTGAAGATAAGTTTTTATAAGTACAGAACTTTTTTATATTAGATTAAAAAAACAGCGTTGCCAACAGAACGTATCTGTGGATACATTGAGAAGTAAAAGGAGACTGGGTATGGAATTATCCAGACCACTTCACCAAGTGACCCAATCTTCTAGAATAATATAAATACAAATTTATATTGAGCTGGCCAAATTCTATGAAAAGGCCATTGATGTAAAGAAGAAGAAATTTGCGTTTTTTTGTATTTACCACAAAAGTTAGGTTATGGTTTACAAAAAGAGAGAGAAAGCTTGCAATAAAAAGAGATATAGCCGGTAATTGCTATAGACTATCGTGCCTCTCACTTGCACGCATCCTGCGTTACGAAGGTTAAAGCGTAAACCCGAGGGCACGATCGGCTATAGTAAAATTTATTACTATAGCCACATTTTTTATTGGAATTAAACCCTTTTTTTTGCAATACAAAATCGGGGTTGTTTAATTAGATCAAGTTAGACAATAATTTGAGGTTAAACTAGATGAAAAGTTGCAAGCACCCTGTCAAAACATCGGCACTATTGTAGACTGGAGCCATCTAGTTTGCAAATTTCAAACTAGGTGCTTTGTTTGATTTTAAAGTCTGTATCTTTAAAACATTATATTCTAGCAAAAAACTGTATATAACATTTTTTATAGGGCTTTTATTTAAAATATATTTTTTTGAAATCGGGTTATAAATATGTGAGATATGCTAAAAAAACCTTTTACTGCTTTAAACGCCAATATCTCGAAAACAATGCGTTTTAGGAAAACGTTGTTTATAACATTTTTTGACCAATTTAAAATTATCTTTTATATAAGTGCTAAATTAACCAAATACAATAAAAATTGCCTTAATTATAAACAAAAAACGCTAAAAATAGGAGTTTTACCCTATTTTTACCCTCTTACCCCCAAAATCTAATCAGCTCTTCGGAATACGATAAGAAACAATATGCAAAAAACCGCAAGTCCATATCTCAGACAGACAGACAGACGCAATTTTTTTTTTTACTGATTTCGACTCAGAATGGTCTAAAACGTCGAGAAATGTCAAAGATTTTGACTTTTCGGCGAAGATTTCAATACATCGGCACTTTTAGTAGCACTAAGCTTAGTGCCGATCTAATATTTGGTACATAGAGGTACTTAGAGTGAGATATTAAATTTTAAACTGCCCAATATTTTACTTTAGAAGTATTCTTTGCAAAATTAAACCATATTCCCAAAACTTATGTCATCTATTGTAAGATACAGTCCACAGAACAGTAAGACACCGTCCTTCTAGAATATTATCTGCATATTTGACTAAAATTGACCTTTTCTCAAATTAATATATCCAGAAATTGACCTTATTTTGCCTAATTAAGAGGTACTCTATAGTTATACAGGGTTGGGCAAGCATCTAGCCACATTCTGGGGCATATTACGCAAACTTCTCGTTCCTGCGCACTACGCAAAAACAAACCCAAACAAGAAACCCGGTGTTATTTTTTTTGTTACTTGTACACTTTTTGCCTATTTTCGTTACATTAGAATGCATTAATTCGTTAATGATTATACCGGTATATGTTTAAATATGTTAAATGCTTCAAAACAGGTCTAAAAAGATGACGGCATGAAAATTACTATTTCGGGGACAAAGAGATTATTTTAAAGCGTTTAAAATGTCTAGTTTACTAAAAATAGCGATTAGATCAAGGAATGCTAGAGTTTAGGCAGATAAAAAAACAATTGAATACACACCTGTCTCGTAATTTTCAGATTCCTCTAATATCCTTTCGACCATGTTGATTTTTTTTGTATTCAAATAAAGAAAAAAAATCGGGAGTTTTACGATAATCTGGATGTCTCCCGAATATTTCGCTGAGAATTAGGAATTCAGAGGGTAACGACCGTTCACAATTAAATTTATTTAGGCACGGAGAATTGAAATTTTTACTTTATTTACACTTTTATCTTCCCATCATAATGCAACCTATCACTTCCGATGTTAAATTCCGACTGATTTTGTTTCTGTTTTCGCCTCGCATCTGTTGGTCACGTAGCCATGATTGTGCCGCATGCGCACGGGCTTGTTCTACGTGGATCGTATGATTTTGTTTAGTTTTTAAAAGGTGCGTTCAACGATAGTGGCAGTTTTTCGGAGCACGTTTTTGGTTTCCCATTTTGAAAATTTTAAAAATTTTGTGAAAGCCTATTCGTGCAAAAAATTTTTTTTTCGTATTTTTTGCGTTTTATAACATTTAAAGGCCTATCCAGAAGCTTGCATAAGAACATAAGAATACGATGCCGTGATTGGCTTACAATATACATGGCGGAAAATCAAGCCAATCACGACATCGCAAATGGATGTAAAATACAATACTTTTTCATAAAAATTTGAAAATTGCTATAGACGGTGTCCGAATTTTTAAAGTGCGATTCTACATTAGAAAAGATGAAAAAAAGTTCCTATAAACATATGTCTAAAAATGCGTTGTAAGGAAGCCAAGCCCCTTTGAACGTGGCAAAAATTCGGTTTTTATTTAATAACTTAGGAACCAAGGGCGTAAGGCCCGGTACACATGCGTTTTTTTACCGCGCGGCAAAAAAACGCATGTGTACATGTACATGTAGGTACACATGTGTACCGGGCCTAATACTTGATAATATATCAAAGAACTTTTACCTCAAAACCATGATGAAATCTACCGTATGCTTCCCAAACAGCACAAAGATGACTTAAAGAGATCTTAAAGATGTCGTAGCTCGTCATTCAAGATGTCTTAAGAACGTTGGTTTTCGCCGTATATGCATCTTAAAGACGTCTTAACGACGTCGTATGTTACAAAAGGTAACGTCTTTAAGACATCTTTTTTAAGACTCCTTATTGACGCCTTGCACAGGCGACTTTACAACAAATACCCCCTCGCATTTACGTTGCTAGGTACGGTCGTATTGATATAAAAAGCGTAATAAGAATTAGAATGAGACGTAATTTGTTTGGTAAAAAAGATATTAAAAAAAATAAATAAAAAAAAAATTGTTTTTTTTTTGAAAATTTATTTTTTTAATTTTTTTCGTTTTTCGTTAAAACAAAATTTAAAAAAAATGAATTTATTTTTTTATTTTTAAAAATATTGTAATTTTTTTAATAGTTGATTGTGGTTAATTTATTTTTAGCGATGAGTATCGAAGTTAAGAGGTCTTGTACCGATACTTAAAAGACATCTTATAGACATCATAATCAGATATCTTTTAAACATCCCTAAAAAGAGGTCCATAAGATATCATTTTTATGTCTTTAGGCGTCCAGACATAATTAAGATCTAAAAAAGACGTCTTTAAGATATCATGTGCTGTCTGGGTTTGTTTGAAGCGTGAACCAACTACGGTGAGGGACTGGTGGGGAGTGGCTATTGTTTACACTTAGTACGCGTAAAGAGAGAGAAAGAATGTGTAAACTCACAGTCTAATGTCGTAAAATGACTGTACAGTGTTGCCGATTGGAAACATATACTTTGGATATTTTATTGTAAATTTTAAGAAACATTAGTTCTGTATGAACTAGTAGTTTAATTTTAATAGATTTAAATATACTATATTATAAAACATAATTATAGTATACACAATAAAGTTTTTTACATTTTTAATTTAAGTATAATGATTTGAATTCATGATAAGGTGTAAACTACGCAACATCGCTACTAGGTAGCCTGAAAGTCGACTAGCGACATCTACATTTTACACCACAAAGCTGTATCGCGTTTCTGTTAGTAAAAAAACAAACAAAAAGATGACACCTTCATAAACATTGGTCTGAAATTACTTCTTGAGGTAAAAGTTCTTTGTAATATGTCCAATCTCAATCTGGCAATTTTAATTTCGCGCAACAAATATGATTCAAAATGGATGCCAACTATGTTAGTTACTCGCGCAGAATAAAATCTCTAAATCATTGCCTTATCCCTTGTTCTAAATCATTGTTCTGTAAATATTCACGTATACCATTGAACGCACACATAGCTTTTAACAAGATAGTTAAATAACGCGATTTCCGTAAATTCACGACTGTCAAGTAGCCCTTATTCAACTCGAGCTGCAAATTTCATCAGACAGGAGTCGTACAAAATATTTTTTTCTCGATTGCGAGGTTAAAGATATAAGGTAGCATTGGTGCATTGCCATGCTGTCACAAATAAATATAGAAATATGTGAATGGTTGCAGGCGTGCATGTTATCAAAATGTTATCAATTTTTTTTTTTTTTTTGGCAAAATAGTTCTTGGACACAGGGCCGAAGAGAGAAAATCTGGGCCTGGGCCGGGGGATAGTACCCTAGGTTACTCCCCCCGTAGCTACGGCCCCCCCGACGTCTATCCCCCCCCCCAGAAAAATCCGAGCCCGAAAAATTTATCTCCTGAAGAATTTTGATGACTAAAAAAAAAGCCTCGAAAAAAGCTCATCACAACCACCCAGGCTCCCCATTTTTTTTCATTTTTTTTGCCTCCAGAAAATTTTTTTGATGTGTAAAAAAAATCTCATCACCCCTACCCGGGCCCTCAGAAAAATTCAGAAATCCTGGCCCCTTAAAAAATTTGTTTACCTCCTAAAAAATTTTGTTGACTAAAAAAAGCTCATCATTGTAAAACTAGTTTTTGGAAAACTTTTTTTTGCTCCGGTTTTTTTTGGGAAATTTTTGTTTCGAGCTAAATTTTTTGGTCAAAATATTTTTTGGTAAAAATCTCTCTAGGGCAAAATATATTTTGACTAAAGTTTTTTACCAGACTCTCATAGGAGCCAGGCATCAGTTTTAAAGCAGCGCTGTAGGAAGGTAAATGCGCGTGTGTCAGCGTGTGGCGTCCACAGATTTTACATACTAGATAAAATATTAACGTATTCAAAGTGACTAACACATGCGACTCTCCCTCTCTCTCGATTTTTCGTTTCTCTGTTTACAGTAACATCCACAGTTTTATTGGTATTATCTGGTGTTTTTTTATTACGTTGGTTATCTTGGACAGTGAAGTTTTAACACAGACGTCAAAATCACAAGATGAGGTTAACTTTGAAAAATATAAATAAACTTTTGATTTTTACTGAATATAAATCTAAAAACAATATATGACTATATATAAATATATAAGATATGGATTGTGGGGAATAATGTTTTATCACAGATCTGTGTTGACTATGGATAAAGGGTAAGTTAAAACAAACCAAACCAAGTGGTGTAGTGACCATATCAGCTTTCTCAGTCAAAAAGGACCTATTGGAAAATCCCTATGCATAAACCTATTCAATTGTTTTGTTTTGTTGTTATAAGTTTAAGTAGAAAAATCTGTATGAAACGTAGGCATCTATAAGTTTTGTATGTTTTTGAACAGATATTTTCCTAGACCTACTGGAAATTTTTAGTAGGACAATCCCTATGAAACGTGTAAGTATCTATAAGTTTTCATATTTTTTTTTGGACAAAGGTTTTCCAAAAAACCTATAGGTACACAATTCATAAAAAAATTCCTACTTCGACCTATAAAACAATTTTATAGGATTACATAAGCTTTCTATAAAACATGTAGATATTTATAGGTTTTGGATGGGGATTTTCCCATTACTTTTTAATTGATAGTATTAATGTCTTTAATTGTAGAGTAATGAAATTATGCCATCCAGTATGATAATAACCAACAAACTTATGGAAATAAAAATGCGAGTTTATATGCAGATAAGCATAAGGAAGTATGCATCAAAGAAAATATATAATACTAAAATAGCCTTAGCTGGAGCAACCTTGGGACATACGAAGACCTTTAAGACCAAAATTTTACTGTAGTAATCTTAATATATATCAATTTTTATTTAATGTTTATACAGAGCGGTTCAAGTCACCCCCCCCCCTTAACTTTTGAAGCAGTTGAGATATCGACTTCAAATTTGGAACTTTTAAATAAGACAACTTAAACCATCTTTTAGCATATATTTAATACTTTCAGCTCTTAAAATGTGGGCAGGGGGGCATGGGGGCACATTTTTTTAAATGGAAAGGGGGTCGTTTAAAACATCATTTTAAAGCTTATAAAATTCTCCATTTAACTCCATATTTTTAAATTAAAAAAAAAATGGGTTTAAAATGGGGTTGAAAATGGGTATTAATGTCAAAATTCCTCTAAAAAAAAACAAATAATTTTTTAAAAATGCCTAATTTCATCATAAAAAAATGTTAATTATACTTTTAAACTAATTTTAGTTGACATAAATAAAAATTTATAAAAAAACTTAAAAAATCGAATGTTTTAGCACAAAAAATTGAAAAATCAAAACCTTAAAAAACGTTTTTAAAAAATTAAAAAATGTTAGTGTAAATAGTGAATTTTATAAGCTTTAAAATGATGTATCACACGAGCCCCCTTTTCATTTAACAAAAATGTCCCCCCATGTCCACATTTTAAGAGCTGAAAATATGAAATATAGTTTAAGTTGTCTTATTTAAGAGTTCTAAATTTGAAGTCGATATCTCAACTCGTTCAAAAGTTAAAAGGGGGGGGTGACTTTTGGACCGCACTGTATACATATTTCATATAGGATTAATCTTGGTATAAAGTAAAAATGGATAGACGAGTAGTTAATTTTAAAAATTGTTTTAATAAATTAAGTATATAAATATATTAATAAATTTTATTATAAAAAAATTGTATGTAATATTTGGTAGAATAATATCAGAAACTAACATAGAGATTCTCTACTATGTAATATACAGAGTTGATACTTTCATTACAATAACAGGGTCGGACAAGAGTAATTTTAAATTATTTTTGGCGAGTTTCTTTAATACATACCTATGCCGAATAAGAAATAATAATGACCAAGTTGATACTTTCATTACAATAACAGGGTCAGACAACAGGAATATTAAATTATTTCTAATTTTTGGGCTGTTTGTTTAATACATATTTATGTCGAATAAGATTATGTCTGTATACAATGCCGAATAAGAGAATGAGATTATGTCTGTATACAGACATATAATCTTATTCAGCATAAATATGTATTAAACAAACTGACCAAAAATTAGAAATAATTTAATATTCCTGTTGTCCAACCCTGTTATTGTATTGAAAGTATCAACTCTGGTCATTATAAATATGATTTATAATATATTATATCTTATACACTGTATGAGAAAATACAAATCGCACTTCACAGTGCGTAAACTAAATAGCACTCTGTATGGATATTTGCATATATTTCTGAAGACTTGATAAATAATTTTTTTTGGTATACATTTTCTATTAAAAAAAAAAAATTTAAAGTTAAAAGAAATAGATGCCAGTGACCCTACAGAGTGCTATTTAGTTTACGCACTGTGATGTCATATTCGTATTCTCATAAAACGGTGTATACATATGATTTATATATCAAATATTAAAAATATTCTTACACAAGTGTATCACAAAAGTTTTTGTCAAAAAACTCTTTGATCACAAAAGTGTCTGTCTAATCACAGTTTGTTTTACTAACAAGGGAAAATATAAATATCAATGATAAAAAAATAGTAAAATATTATAAACTGAATATAAATATACAACTGAACACTCCAATCCAATTCGGGTTTGCTTTAGGCTCTCTGGCCAGGTCATGTGGACTTCTAAATTCTGGTAACTTCCTTTCCGATATCTTTCCTCTTCTGATTTTCTACAATTAAGTTTTTATTTTGAAAGAATTTGGTTATTTCTACTGCTATGGATTTATTGGGGTCACAAGCAGGGAATTTAGGCTAATAGGGGTTGGGCATGTCTTAGCTAGGGCCCCATAGAAGGATGAATATTGTTGGGAGTGTCTTGGGCATTCAAAAAGGATATGTTTGATGTCTTGTATATTTCCGCACCACACCATGGGTCTTCCTTTATGTAAATTTTAAACAAGTGGGAGTTGGTAAAGCAGTGTTTACCTCTCATATGACATATTTTTGTTCTTTTTTTACTGGTTAGTCCTAAGTTATTAACCATGTTCTCTTTTTTAATTCTGTCCTTTCCCAGTACATGCGTCCTTTTAAGGGACTCCCTTAATTTGTCCCATACTGTCCCATTCTTTTTTCCACTTCATAAATAGGATTTCTTTTGTTTCTTGGTTGTAATCACGGAAATGCGTTTTGACTCGAACCACGAGATTTTCCAGGCTTCATTCGCTATTCTGTCGGCTGCTCCATTTTCCGTAATTTTTGTATGTCCCGGAATCCAGCAAAAGTTAACAAAACACATGAACAAAGCGAAAAAATCCACAAGCCAAACAGATTACTGAAAGGCAGAATATATCTATATCTATTGTTAAATATATTCTGCTGAAAGGTAAACAAAAACGAAGGAGCTTTTAGTTATAGCTACCCGCACCCGAAATGCGCCTGCGTAGTAGAGGGCTAACCGTTTTTCAATATATTATTCTAAATCCAAACCAATTTTTTACAAAATAAAAACAGGCACAAAACCACCGTTAATCAACGCTAAAGTAAATTAACGTCCCGCAAACAACAAAAAACCAAAACAATCTCGGTGCGGGTAGCTATAATTAGGCGCTCGTAAAAACAATACAGAATAACCAACGTAAAAAAAATCACTAGGGAAATACCACATAATACCAATAAAACTGTGGATGTTACTGTAAACAGAGAAACGAAAATTCGAGAGAGAGGAAGAGTCGCATGAGTTAGTCAAATTTTTTTGATCTTGCAATGGAATCCCCAATCTAGTATATGAGGTCTGTTGTGGCGTCGCATATATTCTAGACTCTATTCATAGACATATGCGGCTGTTACCGGGTGCGCATGTCGGCTTCGGCCGACATGTGAGTGCACGAACCCGGCTATGCACCCAGATTATATAATAAAAAAATCAAAAAATATTTCTTTTTTTAGATTTTAAAAGAAAAAAAGAACAAAAAAATAAAGAAATAAACTTTCCATAAAAAATTATAACCTAGAACTTTGGATTTTAGTAACCTATGGTCCAAATTTAAAGTCTTAAGCTCAAAGCGTTCTTGAGTTATCGTGGTCACGCCGCAGTCGAGCGGCACCATCACGTGGTCACCAATTTGAGACCAATCGACATATTTTTTTACGGAAACTTTTTTGGATATATATTTTTGGATATAAAACGTCGAGAAACGTAAAAAAGCCATAAATGTTTTTATATTTTTTTACCTTACAAGACTTTCCACGGAGAAAGTAAAAAAAAATTGATCATATTAGGTCGACCCAACATAAACAGAATACTTTGGCATCTTTTGTGCCGAAGATATTTTAATTCGATTGAGCGTAGGCCGATCTACCTATACTGCCGTCATATACTTAAACCCCGTAGATATCTTGGTAAATTTTGCAGATGATACCAATCTACTAGTAAGTTCAAATTCTATATCTGAGGCAAGTTTACAGTGTTCTACTTTAGTTACCGCAATAGAAAATTGGTTTACAAAGAATAAACTTATAGTAAATGAAAGTAAAACAAACTGTATGCTCTTTCAGACAAGAAATACAGGTAACCAGGAGGGAGTGCTCATGGGTGACAGACAGGTGATATTTTCTCAAGATCTCAAGTTTTTGGGGGTTGTTATGGATTTCCGCTTGAGCTGGTTGGGACACATCCCACATCTGTCAAAAAAGCTTAACACAGCCCATTATTCTATTAGAGTAATAAAACATTATGTCAACCTTGCTAGGTTACTAAAGACTACCCAGGTAGCAAGGGATGTTATATTACAAGAAATTAACATCACTTTTGGGTGTATTTTTAAACTAAATCATAACATCACATAATATTGAAAAATAACATGTATTTAACATCACATTTTCAACGTTACACGTGTGACGTGACAACCATGTTATTTAATAACAAATATTTAGCAACGCTGTGAATATATAGCATGTCACATATTAACGTGGCTTTCACGTGAATGTCATGTTATTTTGCTTCTCACCGACGTTCGAAGCAAAAAAATCGATATAAGATGATGTTGATAGAGTAAATTATTATAAGGAAATTGTATACACATTATACGATTTCCAATGGATAGGGGGCTGTGCCGGGCTTCTCAAGACCACGGACACGGATTATATATTCTCCGCTTAATCTGCAATTTCGTATTTAGAATCTATCTGTTTCAATCTGTGATTGTTTCAATTACTGATTGATTTTAAATCCGATTTTTTTATAGGGTTATAGCGTTTTTAATGGTTTTAATTTAGAAAAAGCTAATGTCCTAAAATATTATTTAAATATTAAAGTACCAGTAACGGCATCCATAAGATATTAGATATAACAGGAATGTGGATTTATGATGTCACAAACACGTTATTTTCGGGATGTCATTGTGTGATGTTATTAGGGGCGGACTTAGGACATCCCCACCATGCTACATTCTTGTTAAATGAGACTACAATCTTAACATCACATGTCACATATTAACGTGACTTTCACGTGAATGTCATGTTATTTTGCTACCTGGGTATATATTACTCTAATTTCTATTCACACTTAAAGTACCCAGATAGCAAGGGTTATATTACAAGAAATTAACACCGACGTTCGAAGCAAAAAAATCGATATAAGATGATGTTGATAGAGTAAATTATTATAAGGAAATTGTATACACATTATACAATTTCCAATGGATAGGGGGCTCTGCCGAGCTTCTCAAGACCATGGACACGGATTAAAGGAATATATTCTCCGCTTAATCTGCAATTTCGTATTTAGAATCATCTGTTTCAATCTGTGATTGTTTCAATTACTGATTGATTTAAATCCGATTTTTTTATAGGGTTTTAATGGTTTTATTTAGAAAAAGCTAATATCCTAGGATATTATTTAAATATTAAAGTACCAGTAACGGCATCCATAAGATATTAGATATGTGGATTTATGATGTCACAAACACGTTATTTTCGGGATGTCATTGTGTGATGTTATTAGGGGCGGACTTAGGACATCCCCACCATGCTACATTCTTGTTAAATGAGACTACAATCTTAACATCACATGTCACATATTAACGTGGCTTTCACGTGAATGTCATGTTATTTTGCTACCTGGGTATGGTATTATATTTTGGGGACAAACAAACCTTAAAGATATTTTTACAATACAAAAGAAAACTTTAAGAACTATGTTAAATTTAGAATTTAATGAAAGCTGCAGAGGGAAGTTTAGACAGAGTGAGTTGTTAACAGTTGCTGGTCTTTATATATTTGAGGTCTTAGTTTTTATGTTCAAGAACATTGGAGATTTTGATCACCTAAAAGCGACCAATAGGACTCGTACTCAAAATTTTAATTTTCCTCGGCACCGACTAGTGAGTTTTGAAAAACGGTGGTTTTATTCATCTATTAGATTTTTTAATAAACTACCTGAGAACATTAGAAATGAAAACAGATTTAGTGTATATAAAAAACTTATTTTTAATTATTTATTGTGCTATGAACCATATACCTTAGATGAATTTTTTAACTTTAACTTAAATACATTACCAAACTTCTAGATATGTATTTTATCTTTTTTTAGATGTGACTATTTGTTTTGTCTGTTATGTGATTATGTGAATAACATATGTAACATTTTAAAGCGATAAATTTATTATTATTATTATTATTAATAAATAATAAATACATATTCAGTTATTCTTATAAAGACTAATTAAAATTAAATTTATAAATAGGAATAGTTATTTTGGTATTAAGAGCGCAAAATGACTGATTTTGCTGATCGAGGCGTCTAGCCGAGATCAGAAATCACGCAAAAGCAGAAATCACATTTTGCGCTCGCAGCAGCACTATCTTGGAGTATTCTATAAGGAAAATATGAAAGAAGTTCCTATAAACAAATGTCTAAAAATGCGTCGTAATGGAGCTAAGCCCCTTTAAAAGTGGTTAACAAATTCGGTTTTTATTTAATAACGCAGGAACCCTTTGAGATACAGCAACGAGGTTTTGGATGTAAAATAATCTTAATAAGGCCCATCTTCGTATGTTATCTTCATATACTTATTTAAACCAGGGGTGTACGAAACGGGGGGCCTTATCAGTTTTTTGCCCCGAACTTTTTTCTGTGTAACTTTTTTGTAATTTTATTTTTGGATGATTCCTTAGGTCAAAATACATAAAAAGGTATTCTTGTTGCAATACTGTGGGATTCAGGTATAATCACGTGCGTAAACAATATTGCTAGGTTTGGCAATATTGGCAAATATCGCATGCGATTTTGGCCAGTATTGCCAATGACAATATGGGCCAAAATAGCAATATTATTTACGGACATGAATAGAGCTGATTAACCGTTTTCGAGAAAAATTAATTTGAAAGTGAAACAATAGTACCTTTTTATGTATTTTGACCTGAGGAATCATATTCCAAAATATAAAACAACAAAAAAGTTACAAAGAAAAAAGTTTGGGATAAAAAACTCCCCTCCCCTGGTTAAAATAAGTACATGAAAATAACATACGAAGACTAGTTCATGTGCAAAACCTGGTTGCTATATCTCAAAGGGTTTCTAAGTTATTAAAATAAAAACAGATTTTTTTAGACACTTTTAAAGCGACTTTTACGACGCATTTTTGACATATGTTTATAGGAACTTTTTTTCATATGTACCTTTGTAGATTGACTGTAACCCTCCGGGCTATTTTGGAATATCATAAGAACAATATTGTTTATTTATTTAGAAGTAACTCATCAATTGCAATAATATCTTTTGTGAGGTACCAGTTTAGGTTAGTCTATTCTAAATAATCGAGTGAGACTCATGTAGAGATTTTTGAGACGCGCTTTGTGAGTTTAGGGCTTGCCTGCTGAAAATTGTTAAAGAGTTTTCCAAAAGCTTAGGAAAACTTGCCAGTATGGTGTATTCGTAGGCAGGGCAAGTCCGTCCAAAATTACAAAATGTTTTTGTTTTTAAATAGTAATTTTAAATCGTAATCGCCGCAGAATAAAATAAAAATATTAATAAAAAGTGTTCGAAAAAGATAAGTTATTGATGTAAACTAACCTTTTACGAGAATTGATATATTTTACTTTGTTAATTTATTATTTTATTTATTAAATAATAATTTAATCTAAATTTTATTCTTTTTATTTATTTTTAACCTAGTTAGGAAAACGATTATAAATATTTCAGGGCTACGAACCTCCTCCGAAGTCAACTAGATCTTCATCCCTTATCCAGGGTGGTGGTAGCGCTCCGCTATCTATTTCTCAATCATCGAGGGTTTCGACCCATAAGGTGTTCGTCTTTGCTTTAGTCTTTTAATAGAAAACTCAATGAGGTCTTTATGTAACCTTGGGGATTTACAATGATGCCAGCGGGTGTTACAATAGGAGTTCCCGTGGTGTTACAATGGTGGCACCTGTGGTTCTATAAGGGTCGCAGGGGTGTTACAGCACCCCTTAAAATTAATGACCCTATTTCTCAATAACCCTATATAAATAACTATTGAAGAGGATCCGAAAAGTTCGATGATTTCGGAGTGGCAAGTACGGAGAAAAAGTTCGGAAAGGATTCAAAATGTTGACCAGCTGGCCAGGTGTAGTTTGGAGCCATAACTTTTTAAGGTTTTTAAGCTTATACGGCAGTGTAGGTAGCCAAGTTCATATGGGGTTACTGCTCGTTCCTCATATCTTGGCTTTCTAGATGCGGCGCATTTAAAACTTTTTAGATGTAAATGTGCGTAAATGTCTATTTTTACCAAATGGAATGAAGCCAGTATATTGGAACTGAAGCAATATTTTGAGAAACGCTCGCTCACACTTAAATTTTGATTTCCGGAAATTTTGATAAAAACATGACTTTTTCATGAAAAAAAGTTTTAGGATCGGATTATTTTTATTAAATTTCAAGACTGCCGACTGGCAAAAAATATATCCTTTAAAATTTGCCGACTAGGGGTCGTCCATAAAATAAGTCACGCAAATTGATCAAAATTCATACACTTCATACCCCGTTTCTCGCGTTAATAAAGGCTGTAGAGATTTTATATTTCGGCTACCCCCCCAAATAGGGAGTGTATTAGGAGGGGAAGCCAAGATATAAAATCTCTGGAGCCTTTAATAACGCGAGAAACGGGGTATGAAGTGTATGAATTTTGCTCAATTTGCGTGACGTATTTTATGGACGACCCCCTAGGAATCGTTCAAGTATTACGTAACGCAAATTGTATCAAAATTCATACACTTCATACCCCGTTTCTCGCGTTAATAAAGGCTGTAGAGAATTTATATTTCGGCTCCCCCCCCAAATAGGGGGTGTGTTAGGAGGGGTAGCCAAAATATAAAATCTCTACAGCCTTTAATAACGCGGGAACCGGGGTATGAAGTGTATGAATTTTGCTCAATTTGCGTGACGTATTTTCTGGACGACCCCCTAGGAATCGTTCAAGTATTACGTAACGCAAATTGTATCAAAATTCATACACTTCATACCCCGTTTCTCGCGTTAATAAAGGCTGTAGAGAATTTATATTTCGGCTCCCCCCCCCAAATAGGGGGTGTGTTAGGAGGGGTAGCCAAAATATAAAATCTCTACAGCCTTTAATAACGCGGGAACCGGGGTATGAAATGTATGCATTTTGGTACAATTTGCGTTACGTAATACTTGAACGTTCCTCTACCGAAATAATTTTTCGCCCCCAAAAAAACCGAAAACTATAAAAAAAGCTCACCACCGTAGAAAATTTGCCGACTCGTCTAAGAATTGCCGACTACCGAAGTTTCTATGAAGGGTGGTGCGGAAATGATCCCTAAGGGAGCTACAGCCCTTCGAAGATGACATATTAAATGGGGAACAAATAAGAGCATTAATAAAATTGTAATGCTGCAGGGTGATTCTTCATTTAAAACTGAGCAAAAAAGTATTCTTCACCAAAACACCTAAATTTAACATTAAAGGAGTTATGGCCTTTTAAAAAGTAACGTTTTTGGTGGCACAAAATGTTACTTCCTCTTAATTGAATTTTTTTTTAAACGGTTGCTACAGTGTTAATGACATTTCTTATGTATTTTTACTCAAGAAATCTATTTTTTTGTTGATATTTTTGGATGTAGAATCATCAAATCATCATCAAATGTTGGCATGCCAGTTATTGATCACCCTGTATACTATACATTGTAACTGCAATAATAAATTCGGATTTATCGGTTTTACACTTCTAGCTGACAATGTACATTTATTGTACTTATAATAATATTTTGTTTGATAGATATTTATAAAATACTATTTATTTATTAGGAGAAATAATATTATTATAGATTTATCAAAAATATTTATCGTTTTGGGAAAAAAAGTGCGATATTAATATTTTCAAATATTGTAGTACATACCCAGCAAAACTATACAGACGGGCCATCACTGGGCCACCACATGGGTTGATTGGAAGCTGATGGCCCGTCAGTAATGTTTTGCTGGGTAAGTAAGTAAGTAAGTAAGTAAAGATGTTAAATATATCGGTCTTGAAGCAGTATTGCAGCAAATTTCCGACTATGGTAATAGTAGTAGCAGACTAGTGATATATCACTATGTATCACTATATAGTGATACAATTTTTTATCTTTGGTTGTAGTAGTATACTCAAATTAAAGTCGCAAGTAAGTTACGAAACAACTTCACAATACGATATTTCAAGAACGTTTTGACCCAGAGACTTGAAATTTGGAACAAAGATTTTCTAAGTAGTTGAGAAAATTTTTTTCAAATTCCAAGACTCTATGTCAAAGCGTTCTTGAATTATCTTATCTTATCTTGCTTGCGACTTTAATTTGACTATATAATATACAGGATGATCAGTAACTGCCATGCTAAAATTTAAGAGGTGATTCTACTATGAAGAAAAGTTTCTATAAAGGGTGGTCCGGAAATGAGCCCTAAGGGAGCTACGGCCCTTCGAAAATGACATATTAAATGGGGCACAAATAAAAGCATCAATAATATTTTAATACTGCAGGGTGATTCTTCATTTAAAACTGAGCAAAAAAGTATTCGTCACCAAAACACCTAAATTTAATATTACAGGAGTAATAGCCTTTTAAAAAGTAACGTTTTTGGTGGCACAAGATGTTACTTCCTCTCAATTGCATTTTTTTTTTTTGAAAACGTTTGCTCCTACAGTGTAACACTATATGACATTTTCGATATATTTTTACTCAAGGAATCCATATTTTTTACAAAAAATCCAAAAAAAGTACACATAAAAAAGTTTGGGGCAAAATGTGTTAAGACGAGTGTTAGCCTAATAAATTTTTCCGTCTAGGGACGCCTCAGAATAAATTCAAAAAAATAAGTTAACACAAACGTATTGCCCTTATTATTACATACATGCAAAAGCTCGTTGCTCTAGCTTAAAGGGTACCAAAGTTACTAATTAAAAACCTTATTTTTATTACGATTTTAAAGGGCCGTAGCTCCCTTAGGGCTCATTTGCGGACCAACCTTTATAGGATTTTTTTTTGATATCTTTGGATGTAGAATCACCTCTTAAATTTTGGCATGCCAGTTAGTGATCACCTGTATATTACAATTTAATATTATTACTTACGTAAGGGAACGTTCAAGTATTACGTAACGCAAATTTTGATCATTTTGGACCTGTCAAATAAAATGACGTTCAACGACTTTGAAGTTAGCTTCAACACTAACATTTTTAGAAAATAAAAATGTCAATAAAAAAGTCCAAAACGGCAAAGAGTCATAAATTAAAAAAAAAACTGGAAAAATGGAAAAAAAAATACAAGTACCAACATAAATTTTCAAGAATAAACAAATTTCCCTTTGGCTAATATTACGCACGATGTGCTTGTGTTTACAAAACAAAAACGAGTGCAGAAAATGCCTATTTCTACAAAAACGGTCGTAGAAAAAATTTACAGAGCCCGTCTCTCTCGCACTCATGTGAACTTCTATGACTGTTATCATGATGTGCAAGCGAGAAAGCACTCTATTACGTACGATTTTGTTGCAACTAATCAGTTTTACACTTTTAGCTGACAATTTACAATTTTATAATATTTCGTTTAATAGCTATTTATAAACTTTATTTATTTATTAGGATAATTACACAAGTCAACATTTAAAAGCTTTTTGTATTCCGTTAAGTGAGCTTATACAGTGCGTGTCTAAAGTCAGTCCCTGCTGTGACTTTGTACTTTTGGAACACGTAAACAACAACCCAAATAATTTTGCTTTCACATTTTGAAAATTTTCAAAATTTCGGAAAGCATTGTATACGTGCAAAAATTTTCAAAAATTTTTTTTTGTGTATTTTTGCGTTTTATGACGTTTTATGTCGATATAAATCAATTTCGAGCAAAAAAAAATTGTCGGTCGATCGGTCGGTCGATTGGTCTTGTCCGGGAAATCTTGTGGGCACGATAACTTAAGAACGCTTTAAGCTAGAGACTTGAAATTTGGCATACAGGTATGTTACCAAAAGTTCTCGCTCGGGATTCGATTTTGGTAAACATTGGGGTGCGGCAAGGGGAAAATACATTTTTTTAGAAAAATTTGAAAATTGCTAACACCCATGAACATTTCTAGGCGTTTTGAGGCTGCCAAAACCGGATCCTTTATTGAAAATTAAAAATTGTGGATAACAATTTGGTGGCAAATATTTACGAATTAATTAAAAATTTTGATAAAATTAATAGTAGGTTTTTGAGGTTGATAAAACCGAATCCATTATTGTAAATTAAACATTCAAAATGGCTGATGCTTAATTTTATTTTATATGACAACAATAAATAAAGTTATAAGGTTTACATACAGACCGACAGACAGACATTTTTTTACACCCACTTTTTTCAAATTTTCTCGACGTTTCCTGACATTCTTAAGCCGAAAATGCAAATATAGTATATTGTTTTACTAAGAGTAAAAAAAAGCACTTTTCCTCTGAGTAAAACATTCTATTTTTTCTTCAAGCATCCTATATATATTTTTTAAATATTAATTTTTGAATTTAATTTATTCGGTAATAAAGTATGTTTTTTTTATATTAAAATAGGCCAACAAAACCTTTTCGAAATAAACCTTCCTTAGCTCATTTTAAAAAATTTTCGTAGGCTAAATCGTACACTTTTCGCGTTTTAGATGGTAACTTGTCTAATGTAGCATTTGCAATTTCGGAGTGATTTGTAGATGTATAAACCATATATTCTTCTTCAATCATTTTTAATCAATTTCACACAAGGTTTTTGCACAGAATCTAGAGTCAACCACCTGTTACATAATAAATAAACAAGTTTGAAGTATGGCTGTCATCAAAGTCAAAGAGTGCTGCCGCCAGTGGTGGTTTTGCTAACTAACTTTTTTTACGGCGTACAACAATGAACTCATTTTTTTACTGTACAGAAATAGTTTACTTCTAACTAGTGTGTTCGGTTATAAAATATGAACATTTTAGTACGCTTGAAGAAAAAATTGATTTTTAGTCGATTTTAATAACGGGTGTTTCCACCCGTTAAATCAATCCACCATTTTAAATTTGAGAAATTTGAGTATTGAGCCACATTGAGATCATCACAAAATGTCATACTAAATTTTAGAAAATTAATTTAAAAAAATGTGAGTATAGTGGCGTATAGTGGCCATGGCCTGGTATAAAACCCGAAAAAGCAATTTTGACGTAGGCCTGTGTTATTACAATAGATCTATCAAAAAAACTTATTACATATAGTTTTGTTTTTACGCAAAAAGAGCAAATGTTTGTATTATTTTTAATCCATGTATGCGATAAGCGTATTTGAATTTCGTCAAAAACCAAAACAATCATTATAATTTAAAAACACTGTTATCAGAAATATACAGGGAGGTCAAATAGTACTAAATTCACTAAAATACTGCATCGATAGTGATACATGCATGCATGATCCATGTATTAACTAAGGGTCAGGGGTAACTGGTATGGGTACCGGGTCATAGTGGAATTCCCGGAAACGAGAAGGCAGATGAACTTGAAAGACTCGGATCAGGGATGGCCTGCACGGGGCCGGAACCTATATTGGGTGTTACAAGGAAGCAGGTAAAGACCGCTCTCGATGAATGGGCTTATACCAAGCTAAAGGAGCAATGGAGAGCGGTCGACGGTTGCCGGCAAGCTAGGGACTTCCTGGCTGGCCCAAGCAAATCAAAGACCGACTGGTTGCTGGAAAAAGGAAGAACTGCACTCAGACAACTTGTAGGGGTCCTCACGGGCCACTGCAGGCTAAGGAAGCACCTGGCAACAATGCGGATTCTAGAGAGTCCACTATGCCCAGAGTGCGAAGAGGATGAAACATCCTCTCATTACTTAGCCGAGTGTGTCAGATACGACAGGAAACTCAAAGACTCAACCAAGAGGAACTAAGAGATCTCCCCTGGGCCAATATCCTGACCTTTATTGAAAGGACGGGCAGGTTCAAGGAGGACTCAAATTAGTAAATGGCTGGGATTGCCTGGGGTGACAAAAAGGGCCAGAAATGGCCTAGTTGTCCGGCTTTGGCCAACCCAAAAATTTACTACTACTACTACTAAGGGTCAGGGGTACTCCCATGGGGGGCAGGGGGGGGGGGGCGCTTCCCCACGCCCAACACCCTCGATTTGGCAAAATCCAGTGTTTGGCTGGTAAAATTGAGTGGCAGATTTCGAAAATTAGTAGAATTGTTGGGAAAATTGAGGGGTACAGTTGGGAAATTGGTCAGTAAATTCCGTCAGGGGTAAACTTGGACTTTTTTTTTGAGTTAGGAAAATTTTAGTAGGTTTGGGAATTTTTTCAGAGGTGAGGATGTTTTTTTTAGTCATCAAAATTTTTTGGTCAGAGGTAAAGCGCTTTCTTTTGATTTGAGAAATTTCTCAATTTTAGGTTGGGAAATATTTGTACCCCCACCCCAAAATGCTTCGGAGCACTTGTAACAAGACTCTTGTTAAAATACAGTTATTTTGCGCAAGAGTTTGTTCTCTTTTCAGAGGTATTTTCTTATTGTTAAACAGTCTAATATGGTACAAAATACCTTAAATACAGTCCCAGAATGACTCTAAACGTAATAAATAAATAAATAAATAAATAAATATACAGTACGGTCCAAACGTTATCCCCCTTAACTTTTAAACGTATAAATAAACTTATATATTTGAAATTTGTAGCTTTTAAAAATGGTCAGGGGTGCATGGTGAAGATTTTTTTTAATGTAAGGGGGTTTGTGTGATACATTATTTTAAAGCAAATAAAATTCTCTTTTCGACCATATATTTTTTAGTTTTTTAAACATTGTTTTTCAGATTTTCAGTTTTCAATTTTTTTTCCAAAAATATGATTTTTTGAGATTTTTTTTGTAAAATTTTATTCATATCATTTAAAATTAGTATAACTGTATAAGTGAAAATTTTCAACCTTATTTTAAACCCCCAAAAATTATCTCTAAATTTGAAGTCGATATCTTAGCTCGTTCAAAAGTTACGTTAAAGTTAGGAAGGGGGTGATGTTTTAAATTCAAATACGTACGTACGTATTTTCTCACCGTAAAACATTAAAAAAATAATAATACGTGACAGAAGCGTATAATTCCTGGAATTGTAATTTAATTATTTTTTTTCAAAGAAAATTTGATTTCCTGGGAAAATATTAAAAATAGTATGTGGACATACTTAGAGTAGGCCATACGTTTGGCACCTGATTTTGAGTATTCTATGCAGTAACAGTACGAAAAAGTTTAGCTAGTAATTACCCTAGTAGAAATTTAACGTTAGAATTACGTTTTTCTAATGTTAGAAAACTGTAAAAAATATGTGCTGTACCGTAATTAATACGTTCACTGCCAACGGCTAGTTTTGACAGCGGAGCAATGGGTATGGGCAAGGGAAAAATAGAAAGAATTGATTAATGTTGTTAGGGGCGCCAGTTACTTTAGCTTTTACTCCTTTAGGTAAGTAACAACCTAGTGTAAATACTTAAGCTTTTCAGTTTGAGAAAATATAACCCCTAAATAAAATAAGATAATTCATTTGAGAAATTTATTATAAATAAACCTAATGAAAGCACATCAAGTAATGTATTAATATATATAAAAAATATGTGTAATTATATTAAGATA
Source organism: Brachypterus glaber (assembly GCA_958510825.1). NCBI lineage: Eukaryota > Metazoa > Arthropoda > Insecta > Coleoptera > Kateretidae > Brachypterus > Brachypterus glaber. The sequence continues at coordinate 108,655,911 of OY294044.1, read as the reverse complement.
TAATTAAAGAAATCTTAATAAAAATTACTAAATTCAGAAATCATTCGACTTAAATGTATAAAGAAAACATGAAGTTCAGCAAGCACCAAGAAATGTATGTAAACAACAATCATTTCTTGCAGTGTATAAAAGTCATGCTTAAATTAGAAATCATTTAATCAAAAGTATGATATTTAATAATTAATAAATGAGATTAAATGTTTAAAAAAAAATAAGTACCTAAAAATGAACAAAAGCCAGAAGGGCATATAGTATTAATCAATACTATATCAGATCTGATAAAGTTTACAGTTATAAGAATATTGAAATAAAAGAATTTAAAAATATGAAATATTGCTTTCAAAAGTTTTCAGAATGAGTACTTAGCTGGTTTCTGCAAAATCCATGAGGTATGAATTCCATCGTCTCCATCTGTACAAGTCTCCCCTATGCTGATGAATTCATTTCTCAAATGAAAGAAAAAAAAAATATAGGCTGTCCCATCTACTTTGGAAAAATCATCTTCCAGGATAAAATGTACGATTGAAAATGTTGTCCGGGATAAAATATACTTTTGAAAATTATGTCCAATGTAAAATTGTCTGCTAGACGGTTACATAGAATTTATCTATGCCGAAAATTACAGAACCATGTTCCAACAGAACATCACTCCATGCGGAGAACTTGTATATCAAATATACCAAAATAAACTTCAACTTAAATTAATGTAATTCCATATTAATGGTATAGAAATGGTGAGTAATTAATGGTAATTAATTAATGGTCTAGTAATGTAGTAATAATGGTGCTTAATGGTGATTAATTAATGGTGCTAAAACAATAATTATATCTTAGAAATATTCTAAGAAACAGAAAAACGTAACTTACATGTCATACTAAGTCTTCGATGTCCATCGAAACGTTATAAATGCGTAATTGTAGAAAATAACCGTTACAATATCTTCCGCATTGTTTAAATATTCATTTTCACTAACTTTAAATAAAAATACATGAAGGATTACTTCGATGATTACAGAAAATAAACACTTGTCAAAATGACACCACCATTGTATTCGAGTTGCTTCAAGAAGGGCGAAAATCGACCTTATCAACCGGTATGAACCCTTCAGGTAAATAAAATACTATTTCTGAACTATTAGCGACATCTATGCAAGTCATTATCAACTACAGTTTTACCGTATAGGATTCCTAATAAAGGTAACGAAAACTACATCAAAGATAATAACAAAAGAATATTTCCTAATAAATCCGTATTAGTGATATCTAACCTCAAAATATTACTCTAAGAAACAAATATAAACAATACTTATTGTTTATCAGCAAAACTAATAAAAATACGAACAGAATACTAAGTGTCCTGTGAACTAAGTATAAACAAAATACTGAATCTAAGTGAGCAGTTCCAGCAAACTATTTTCAACAAATTCTGGATTATCCCGAAGGAATAAGCATACGAAACTTTCCAGGAGAAACAAGCTACAGATGAAAGCCAGTGAAATCCAACCCTCAATAGACTCTGAAACATATAAAAACCAGGTAAGTCCATAGACAAATGCACTATAGAGAAATAAGTCATATGATTCTTTATTATTAAAAATCATATTCTAATTATGTTTTCTTTATGTTATTTTCAGGTAGAACTATGGAATAGAGACTCATATGGTTAGAATTCAGTTCCTGCTACAAAATAGTCCCAGATACAAAATAGTTCTGTACGTACGTAACTATTTATATACAAAATAAACATAAATTATAACGTAAGTAAACGAATAGTTTAATTAACCCTTGCTATATTACAAAGTGACGATTTATATCGTTACAGTGCAATGGTCCCCTTTTTTAACGTTAGAATCTAACGTTAGTTACAAACGTTAATCTAACGTTAGATTTTTAAGTTAGAAATACTTTATAAGTACGTTTAATTTCTAACTTTCGGAGGAGGCGTGGCCAACTAGGAAATTTCTACCTGTACCCTAAAATGGCAGCTGGAGACAAATTTATTCATATAAATAAATCTTAATATATTTTAGTAATCTTAATATTTTTAAACATAATGTCGTTACATTTCGTCGGCTTACAAGTAAAGAGCACTAAGTCCAAAAACATGGTTTTGAGATATTGACAAATTTAACTTTCACTGTTGTTTTTAATTTTTGTAATAATTGTTACAAAAATGCACGTTTCGCCAAATAAACACTAAGTCGCTTAGTGCAGAAATATTTGAAATAATCTACAAGTAAAACGCACTAAGTGACTTAGTGCCTATTGCCAGATAAATTTTATTCAAAATCAAACTGGTGCGTTTTGTATAGTGGGTAACTCTCTTGGCAGTCTACATAGAAGTTAGTTCGGTTTACCTGTACATAGAACATCAAAAATTAATTCCAGTGCCATAAAAATCCCATTTTCGCAAAAAAGTGACTTAGTGCCTTTTACTTATAAGCCGACGATTTATTTATAAAATAGCCATCTTTTTAGGTGGCCCTAAATATTTTTCGTGTAATATGCTGTTATACTTCGATAAATACGTTTACCTCTCAGAAAAACTTTATATTTAGTTAGTTAATATTTATTTATACATTCATAATCTTAAAATATTTGTTCAATTCTAGTACAGTGTTGCCAGACTTGCTATAATTTTGACTTTTGGGGGATATTTTTTTAAACTTATTATAAAAATAATAAATAATTATCAAAACCTAGGCACATACCCACTCCGCACATATATGGATGCAACATGGTAAAGAAAGATTTTTTAGGTAACATGTGCCATATTACATGAGACATAACATACATATGTATGCTACATAACATGTCCTATAACAGAAAGATTTTTTACGTTGCATGTGCCATATTACATAAGATATAACATACATATGTATGATACATAACATGCAATATTGCATGTTATGTATCATATATATGGTACGAGAACATACACGATACATAAAATGTTATGAATTCAATACTAAATATGGCGTCTATATTATTTTAATTTTTATAGGTTAGAATCACTAATATTCTTAAAATTGTTGTTAATAATAAAAGATACTAAATATGGCGTCTATATTATTTTAATTTTTATAGGTTAGAATCACTAATATTCTTAAAATTGTTGTTAATAATAAAAGTTTTACCCTTAAGTAGTAGAAACGCATGTATTTTTAGACAACTAAACTGATTTTAGATAATTTTAGACAAAAAAATAAAATATATATATTTTTTTAAAATGATTATTTGCTATTTTTTCTCTAAAAATTGGCTTTTTATGTGGCCCATGATTTTTAAGCGTGGTAGAAAGTTTGCTTTCACAGTAAAAATGCACATCGTATAAGAATTTTGCCTGATGGATGCTACATATAAAGATATTTATATACTTTAATTACTAAGTTTATCAAAAAGACGTAAAAATGTTCACCATGTCTAAATCTATGATGCACTCCATAACAAGTAAAATTCGGAAACGCCTACTTTTATTGTTATGTACCTAGTATGTATCTGATATGTAGCATGTTATGTAGCTGATACATAACTTGAGGCGGAATTGTTAAAGTCCAAGGACTATACATGGACTATAAAAATTACATGGCTGCAACATCACATAGAACAGTGGTTATGTACCTGCTATGTTCCTGCCATGTATTTGTGTTGACTGGGTAGCTGTCTGAAATGAGTATTTTTTACTATAGCTTACGTATTAATAATGGAAATATAAAAAATACTTAATGTTAGAATAAGGTTAGAAACAGGTTAGAATTTAGTTTGGACTTTTGGAAACTAACGTTAGTTTTATGTATTTTATAACGTTTTTGTCGTTGTCGTTTTTTAAGGTTATATTTATATATTTTATAACGTTTTTGTATAACGTTTGAGACTAAACATAAAAATGTCACTAATCTAATGTTATGTTAAGTCAGATTTATGTACTTTTCTACCAGGGTACTAGCTAAACTTTTTCGTACTGTTACTGCATAGAATACTCAAAATCAGGTGCCAAACGTATGACCTACTCTAAGTATATCCACATACCTATTTTTAATATTTTCCTTAATTTCTTTAAATAACAATTGATGATTAATTGCAACTATACTGCCCTCCATAGTTAAAACGTCCTAACTCGTTTGGACAACACTTTCTATTTCACGTGGAAGTCATCATGACATCATTTAATGATTTTCACTGAGTTCATTAACGCATACAGATTACTCCCCATTGTAAAGTCATCACGAGATCAAGTCACGAAGATCTACAGGAAATTTTCTTAATTACCCTGCTTAAAAAGATCACACACACCTTTTTGCTCATATCTTGAAAACGCGGAGATACCAAAAAAATAACGAAAAAATCGACCCCCTAGAACCCCTCCAGATATCTACGGCTCACCATACAAATCCGATAATGTGTATCGAATTAGCTGACTAGTTAACTACTAGTAATTACTAGTAGTATATCCTTACAAAGACACCTGCCTTTTAATACTAGTATTCCTAGAAGGCGACTTTATTCGTTTAAAAAGTTTAGTTAGTGGTAGGAAATAACATGTAACGCCACCTATAGCATAACGCTGTCAAGTGCACTGAAATTAAAACATTTCAGAAGCCTGTACTATTCGGCATAGGCGTAACGAGGGGGGGGGCTTAGCCCCCCCCCCCCCAAATTTTTCTAAGTCCCCCCAAATCAAACTATAAAAGTCTCACAGACAGACAAACTACTGAAACTTGACTATTTTTTTACGGGCTCAAGCCCCCCCCCCCAAAATTTGGACCTGGTTACGCCCCTGCTATTCGGCAATCGTTCTCAATCGGGTCCCGGGTAACATTTGCTATTTCACGTGGAAGTCATTATGACATCATTTAATGATTTAACGTTAAATGTATACACCTCATGACAAACTCATACCAAACTCATAACATGATCACAAAATCATGAGATGTTCTCATGATGATGTTCGTATGAGAACAAAACGTGAACATCATAACATGATGATCTCATGAGGCCTCATAAGATCATGGATGTTGTCCGGGTTTTTGCCATTTTCGGCTTATCTGCATATACCAGTTGTTCTCCAGGATTGCCACCAGTCAGGGAAAACAGGAAAGTCAGGTAAAAGTCAGGGAAATTGAAATTGAAACCTGGAAGTCAGGGAATGTGGCCTTTTATTCGAAAAATTTAGGGAAAATAGCAATGTTAGGACGTTTTAACTAAGGAGGGCAGTATAGTTATAGTATACAATCATCATGATGATTAAACTTACAGCTGAAACACTGAATCTCAGGGCCTAAATCAAACGTGCATCCAAGGGCGTAGATGTTTTTTTTTCTATGGGGGTTAATTTAGATATTTTTTCCGGGATTAAAAATGAAAAAAAGGCAAATTTATATTTTTTTATAGGATAATGCAATAAAAAAACATATATTTTTGTCCTATTTGGGGTGAGGGTAATTACCCCCATTACCCCCCTCATCTACGCCCTTCTATCTCTCAGAATAGTATAATTACACAGAAGTCGCCAAGGGGGTATGGGGTTAGAAAATGGTTTTGTTAAATTCTAATTGCTTTCCCATTTTGAAAATTTTCAAAATTTCGGAAAGCCTTGTATTCGTGCAAAAATTTTCAATTTTTTTTTGTGTATTTTTGCGTTTTATGTCGATATAAATCAATTTCGAGCAAAAAAAAATTGTCGCTCGGTCGATCGATAGATGGGCACGATAACTTAAAAACGCTTGAAATTTGGCATACAGGTATGTTACCAAAAGTTCTCGCTCGGGATTATTTTTGGTAAACATTGGGGTGCGGCAAGGGGGGCAAATGGGGAAAAATACATTTTTTTTAGAAAAATTTGAAAATTGCTATACAGGGTGTATTTGAAATAGCGTAGGAAATTTTAACAGGTGATTCTACATGATAAAATATGACAAAAAGTTCCTATAAACATATATCTAAAAATAATAAGGGAGCTACGCCCCTTTGAAATTGTCTAAAAAAATCGGTTTTTATTTAATAACTCAGGAACCCTTTGAGATATATTAACGAGGTTTTGGACGTGAATTAATCCTAATAAGGCCCATCTTTGTATGTCATTGTACTTATTTTAACCAGGGGTGTGCGAAACGGGTGGGCCTTATCAGTTTTTTGTCCCAAACTTTTTTCTGTGTAACTTTTTTGCAATTTTATTTTTGAAATATGATTCCTTAGGTCAAAATACATAAAAAAGGTACTCTTGTTGTAATACTGTAGGATTAACCGTTTTCGAGAAAAGTTAATTTGAAGGTGAAATTTCACGGTTCGAGGACGAAAAATTAAATACTAAAATGTCGAAAACCAAAATTTTAATGATGCAATGTTATTCTACATCAAAAACTAAGAAAAAAAGTTTCCATACATGTAGGTCGAAAAAACGCTTTTAAAGCTACCATAGCCCTTTAAAAATGGTGCATATTTAGGAGACCATAGCTTCATTAGGATTGATTTTTGGAAGTACCTGTATATGAGGTTTTTTTCTTAGTTTTTAATGTACATTCGCCACGCATCATTAAAATTTTGGTTTTCAACATTTTAGTATTTAATTTTTCGTCCTCGAACCGTGGAATTTCACCTTCAAATTAATTTTTCTCGAAAACGGTTAATCCTACAGTATTACAACAAGAGTACCTTTTTTTATGTATTTTGACCTGAGGAATCATATTTCAAAAATAAAATTGCAAAAAAGTTACACAGAAAAAGTTTGGGACAAAAAACTGATAAGCCCCCCCCCCCGTTTCGCACACCCCTGGTCGATATAAGTACATGAAAATAAAACTTAAACACGGGCCTTGGTAGGATTAGTTGACGTGCAAAACCTCGTTGATGTATCTCAAAGGGTTCCTGAGTTATTAAATAAAAAAAGATTTTTTTAGCCACTTTCAAAGGGGCGTAGCTCCCTTATGACGCATTTTTAGACATATGTTTATAGGAACTTTTTGTCATATTTTATGATGTAGAATCATCTGTTAAAATTTCCTACGCTATTTCAAATACACCGTGTATATGGGTTTTTGTGGTTGCTGAAATTGAATCTAATTCCACCCCCGAGGGGGTGATATGTTTCAATATTATTAATATTTACTTCAAACTTGGTATATAGGGGTTTTTGTGGTCGACGAATATAAATATGATAATACTTTTTTTCTAATTTCACCCTCTGAGGGGTGGGGGTAGTTTTCGTGAAAATTGTTATATTGGAGTTTTTGAGGTTGTTGAAAGTGAATCTGATTATAAAAAAAATCTAACTTTACCCCTAAAGGGGCAGAGGGTAGTTTTCGTGAAAATTGGTATATTCAGTTTTTTATGGTTGCTGAAAGTGAATCTGATAATAAAAAATCCATTTTACGGGCGGAGGTGAAAAATGGGAAAGCTCTTACTTGGCAGTATATTTTTGCTTTAAAGCAATTGCTTGATTTGCAAGTAAATATTTCTTAGACGGTCAAACATTTATTGCAATTTTTTTGTGTTATTGTATACAGGGTGATCAATAACTAGCATGCCAAAATTTAAGAGGTGATTCTACATCAAAAAATATCAAAAAAGTTCCTATAATGGTCCGGAAATGAGCCCTAAGGGAGCTACGGCCCTTTAAAATTGTAATAAAAATAAGATTTTTAACTAATAACTCTGCCACCCTTTAAGCTAGAGCAACAAGCTTTTGCATGTATACTAGTATTAATAAGGACAATAAGTTTATGTTAATTTATTTTTTTTAATTTATCCAGAGGCGTGCCTAGACGGACAAAATATGTGAGGCTTAACATATTTTTGCCCCAATCTTTTTTATGTGTAGTTTTTTTTTGATTTTTAGTAAAAAATATAGATTTCTTGAGTAAAAATACATAAAAAATGTCATATAGTGTAACACTGTAGGAGAAACCGTTTTCAAATAAAATGCACTTAAGAGGAAGTAACATTTTGTGCCACCAAAAACGTTACTTTTTAAAAGGTTATTACTCCTTTGATATTTAATTTAGGTGTTTTGTTGAAGTATACTTTTTTGTTCAGTTTTAAATGAAGAGTCACCCTGCATCATTAAAATTTTATTGATGCTCTTATTTGTGTCCCATTCAGTATGTCATCTTCGAAGGGCCGTAGCTCCCTTATGGCTCATTTCCGGACCACCCTTTATAAAAACTTTTTTTCATATTTTTGGCATGGCAGTTACTGATTAGCCTGTATATTTTAAATTTTATACTATTCTCTTTTTCAGTGTACAGAAGTGTACCCTGGTAGAAAAGTACATAAATCTAACTTAACATAACATTAGATTAGTGACATTTTTAGGTTAGGTCTCAAACGTTATACAAAAACTTTATAAAATATATAAATCTAACCTTAAAAACTAACGTTTGACAAAAACGTTATAAAATACATAAATCTAACGTTAGTTTGCTGACTAAATTCTAAAATTTTTCTAACCTTATTCTAACTTTAAATATTTTTTAAATTTACATTATTAATACGTAAGCTATAGTAGAAAATACTCATTTCAGACAGCTACGTGCCTAGGTTTGATAATTATTTATTATTTCTATAAGAAGTTTAAAAAAGTCAAAATTATAGTAAGTCTGGCAACGCTGTACTATAATTGAAAAAATATTTCAAGATTCTGAATGTATAAATAAATATTAACTAACTAAATATAAAGTTTTTCTAAGAGGTAAACGTATTTATCGAAGTATAACAGCATATTACACGAAAAATATTTAGGGCCACCTAAAAAGATGGCTATTTTATAAATAAATGTAACGAAATTATGTTTAAAAATATTATGATTGTTAAAATATATTAAGATATATTTATATGAATAAATTTATCTCCAGCTGCCATTTTATGATGCAGGGTAGAAATTTCCTAGTTGGCCACGCCCCCTCCGAAAGTTAGAAATTAAACGTACTTATAACGTATTTCTAACTTAAAAATCTAACGTTAGAATAACGTTTGTAACTAACGTTAGATTCTAACGTTAAAAAGCGGGACATTTGCACATATTTTATAACGTACTTTTATACAGTTTTATAAACGTAATTCTAACGTTAAATTTCTACTAGGGTAGGATCTTGAGATGCGATCTTAAATTTAAATTTAATTCCATTTTAAATGTCAGAGCCATGCATTTATAAGAACACGTTCGATTAATTATAATGGAGCTCTCTACAACTAGAATTATGAAACAAAAGACGTCTACCCTATCTCTATCTCATTTGTGCTACACTTTCCAGCCAACTAAATAAATACTGTATTTGTTTTTCATACAACATATACAGTATTTATTTGGTTGGCCGGAAAGTGTAGCACTGAGCGGCACGAACGAACATAGCTAATATGAATCTGTAGAATAAGATAATTCTACTAAAATTTAGATGGCGCCAGTAATTTCTTTAATATAGTTACACTTTTCGCCCGGCCAAGTAAATATTGTATTTGTTCAACAAAGAACAAATACAAAATTTGTTTGGTTGGGTGGAAGTGGGAGTGTATGTATGTATTCTATCCTTTTTGGGTAGAACTTTTGTCCCTGTCTAATCTAACGGGAGAAATCTCCATTATTATTAAATACTTTGATAAATATCAGAGTGATTTTATTATTAATAATAAAACATAAATCAACAAGACCTTGACCAATACGAAAAAAAAATACCTGCGGCGCATTTTCGTGTTTAACTAGCTGGTTAAGGGTACTTTCGAATAAAAAAAATAAATATATTATACCATGCGAGTTTTTATTTATGCCCACCCCAAAAAATAAGATTAATCTTCATTTGGTAAAAACGAAACTTTGGTGATTTATATAATTTTACATTGGCTATAAAATGGCGCATTTAATTTTTTTGTTTCACTTCCGATTTGCCGGAAGTGGCATAAATTTGTTTTTTTAATGGAACACCCTGTAATTTTTTACATTTTTTAATTCAGCTGAAAATTCTATGTATAAACAAAATAATTGTATTTTTTTTTTTCGTTTTTGGTTTTACAGTATAAAAATGAGATAATTACACATAATTTACCTTGTTTTTATAGTTTGACACACGGATCTGTGGCTACGGAAAATATGTGAAGAATGTGTGTGTACGCCAAAGAACTAATAACTCTTCTCTCTAGAATAGGCATTTCATTTGTAAAAACTGACAAAAACGTAGCCAACATATACATTTGTCTGTCTTACTCGCACAGCTTTGTTCTAACAGACAACAATAACAGTTACTGGTAACTGTTATTGTTCAGGCCTGAATAATATTCAGTGAATACACCTACTATTTGTTTACAAACAAACCGAGATGTCGGCGATACTTTATATTAACGGCCCAGGTAGCAAAATAACATGACATTCACGTGAAAGTCACGTTAATATGTGACATGTGATGTTAAGATTGTAGTCTCATTTAACAAGAATGTAGCATGGTGGGGATGTCCTAAGTCCGCCCCTAATAACATCACACAATGACATCCCGAAAATAACGTGTTTGTGACATCATAAATCCACATTCCTGTTATATCTAATATCTTATGGATGCCGTTACTTTAATATTTAAATAATATTTTAGGATATTAGCTTTTTCTAAATTAAAACCATTTAAAACGCTATAACCCTATAAAAAAATCGGATTTAAAATCAATCAGTAATTGAAACAATCACAGATTGAAACAGATAGATTCTAAATACGAAATTGCAGATTAAGCGGAGAATATATCCTTTAATCCGTGTCCGTGGTCTTGAGAAGCCCGGCAGAGCCCCCTATCCATTGGAAATCGTATAATGTGTATACAATTTCCTTATAATAATTTACTCTATCAACATCATCTTATATCGATTTTTTTGCTTCGAACGTCGGTGAGAAGCAAAATAACATGACATTCACGTGAAAGCCACGTTAATATGTGACATGCGATATATTCACAGCGTTGCTAAATATTTGTTATTTAATAACATGGTTGTCACGTCACACGTGTTACGTTGCAAATGTGATGTTAAATACATGTTATTTTTCAATATTATGTGATGTTATGATTTAGTTTAAAAATACACCCAAAAGTGATGTTAATTTCTTGTAATATAACATCCCTTGCTACCTGGGAGCATACCGTTAATATCAAGTATCGCCAACATCTCGGTTTGTTTGTAAACAAATAGTAGGTATATTCAGGCCTGAACAATAACAATAACCAGTAACTGTTATTGTTGTCCCTGTTAGAACAAATCTGTGCGAGTAAGACAGACAAATGTATATGTTGGCTACGTTTTTGTCAATTTTTACGAATGAAATGCCTATTCTAGAGAGAGAGTTATTAGTTCGTTGGAATGATATCATTTAAAAGCACACATATATACACATACATTTGGTTGTTATTATTATCACCCAGGTAGCAAAATAACATGACATTCACGTGAAAGTCACGTTAATATGTGACATGTGATGTTAAGATTGTAGTCTCATTTAACAAGAATGTAGTATGGTGGGGATGTCCTAAGTCCGCCCCTAATAACATCACACAATGACATCCCGAAAATAACGTGTTTGTGACATCATAAATCCACATTCCTGTTATATCTAATATCTTATGGATGCCGTTACTTTAATATTTAAATAATATTTTAGGATATTAGCTTTTTCTAAATTAAAACCATTAAAAACGCTATAACCCTATAAAAAAATCGGATTTAAAATCAATCAGTAATTGAAACAATCACAGATTGAAACAGATAGATTCTAAATACGAAATTGCAGATTAAGCGGAGAATATATCCTTTAATCCGTGTCCGTGGTCTTGAGAAGCCCGGCAGAGCCCCCTATCCATTGGAAATCGTATAATGTGTATACAATTTCCTTATAATAATTTACTCTATCAACATCATCTTATATCGATTTTTTTGCTTCGAACGTCGGTGAGAAGCAAAATAACATGACATTCACGTGAAAGCCACGTTAATATGTAACATGCGATATATTCACAGCGTTGCTAAATATTTGTTATTTAATAACATGGTTGTCACGTCACACGTGTTACGTTGCAAATGTGATGTTAAATACATGTTATTTTTCAATATTATGTGATGTTATGATTTAGTTTAAAAATACACCCAAAAGTGATGTTAATTTCTTGTAATATAACATCCCTTGCTACCTGGGAGCATACCGTTAATATCAAGTATCGCCAACATCTCGGTTTGTTTGTAAACAAATAGTAGGTATATTCAGGCCTGAACAATAACAATAACCAGTAACTGTTATTGTTGTCCCTGTTAGAACAAATCTGTGCGAGTAAGACAGACAAATGTATATGATGGCTACGTTTTTTCAATTTTTACGAATGAAATGCCTATTCTAGAGTGAGAGTTATAAGTTCGTTCAGGCACGCACGCCTTATAACGCTTAAGACGGAAAAAAGAGAGCGCGCATGATACCTCCCCCTCCCTAAAACTAATATTAAAATAAAAATTGGATCAGTGACAGCGAATTAGAGCTAAAATAACATTTTTTTTATGCCCTGAACTCCTTTTTTTATGTCTCTGCAAAACTTTATTTGTATTTGTAATATTCCCGCTATTTTACTAACTAAGATCAACTAGATGAAACGTTGCAAGCACCCTGTCAAAACATCGGCACTATTCTACACTAGAGCCATCTAGTTTGCAAATTTCTAACTAGGTGTTTTGTTTGATTTTAAATTGTGTATCTTTAAAACATTATATTCTAGCAAAAAACTGTATATAACATTTTTTATAGGGCTTAAAAAGATCTTTTATTTAAAATATAATTTTTTGAAATCGGGTTATAAATATGTGAGATATGCTAAAAAAACCTTTTACTGCTTTAAACGCCAATATCTCGCAAACAATGCGTTTTAGGAAAACGTTGTTTATAACATTTTTTGACCAATTTAAAATTATCTTTTATATAAGTGCTAAATTGACCAAATACAATAATAATTGTAAACAAAAAACGCTAAAAATAGGAGTTTTACCCTATTTTTACCCCCTTACCCCCAATCGTTTACCCCCAAAATCTAATCAGCTCTTCGGAATATGATAAGAAACAATATGCAAGTTAGAGAGTTTACACCCAGACAGACAGACAGACAGACAGACAGACGGACGCAAAATTATTTTTTACTGATTTCGACTCAGAATGGTCTAAAACGTCCAAACGTCTAAACGTCGAGAAATGTGAAAAAACCGTGGTCAAAGATTTTGACTTTTCGGCGAAGATTTCAATACATCGGTACTCTTAGTAGCACTAAGTGCCGATGTAATTTATGATTTACTTTGAAGATTAAGTAAAAAGAAGGTAAATTAATCGATCAAACGAACTTACCTGTGAAGTTCGATCGTAATTACATGAACTTCTTCTCCAAACGGATCGCTGAAAATTATGGTAAAGTGGTAGTAACGACATCTCGTGACGGCAGCACAAATCAGTTTAAAGTAGGCAAAAATTTGTCCTACTATACCGACCCAACCCTTCTTGTCATTACACTTTTTGTGTAGGAAAGCCCTAACACAATATTGACATAGGGCAAGAGATTTGAGATCTTTTTTAAGATCTAAGATCTCTCTTAAAATAGTCATTTTAAGCGGGTCGGGAGGGAGCGATCCGTTTGGAGAAGAAGTTCATGTAATTACGATCGAACTTCACAGGTAAGTTCGTTTGATCGATTAATTACATTTCACTTCTTCTCCAAACGGATCGCTGAAAATTATGGTAAAGTGGTAGAGGTTTAAAGACACAATATTGTGTTAGGTTACTGAACATTTTTTATTAGTAGAGTCCATTTTTTAAAACCCCTACTTGAGATCAATGACTAAAATATCTCAGTACAAATAATCACGGCTGAGTAAAGCCAACATAAAAAGAAAAAACGAAAATAATTTTTTCCTAAGGAATAAAAACTTACAATAATAAATAAAAAAAAGGAACATTAGTTTAAAATACTTTTGGCAAAAAGGTGATTGTTCGACAGTGGGATGTTATAAAATCTCGCAAATGTAGCCGAGTTTTCTGTCCATCCCGCTGTTCTTTTAATAGTGGACAGTGAGATGCCTTTTCTAAGAGCTGCTGAAGTCGAAGCATGTCTAGTTGAATGTGAGCCAAAGATTCTCGTGTCCACACCTGCTTTACAAAGGGTGTCTCTAACCCACCTACTCAGGGTTTGCTTTGAAGCGCGGTTAAACGGCTTTCTAGTGTTTAAAAACAGGTACTGCTGGTCTTGAGTTCTAAGGGTGGCCGTCCTTTCTAAATAAACCAATAAAAGAGTGGCTACACATAAGGCATCGTTATTGTTGTTAAACGGCACCTGGAGGCAAGGCTGTTCCCTTCCAATTCCAGAAGTCTTAATCCTTTCATCTATAAGGATTTGAGCACCGTTGGGGTTAAAGATAATATTTTCTACCTTTATAAGGTGTAGAGACTGTATCCTTTGGCCTGTTATCAGGGCTAGTAAGGTAACCAGTTTTCTTGTAATCACCGGAATTGTGGAAAGTTGGTTATCAAAATTCTTCAGGTATTTTAGCACAATGTTGGTGTCCCAAATAGCATTGTATCTTGGTTTTGGGGCCCTAAGTTTAGCGATACCTTTTATGAATCTCCTTAGCATAAGATCCTTGCCTATGTCTCCCGGTAAAATTAAGGCCAAGGCAGACCTGTGGCTATTGAACGATCCATAAACGTGTTTTTCCAAATTAAAAATTTCTTGAAGAAAAATTATGACGTTTGAAACATTGGCGTTGAAAGGGTCCAACCTCCTTACTTTGTAGAAGTTCCACCACCGTATATAAGAAGTGTTGTATTGTTTTAGAGTGCCTTCCGATAAGGAACTTAGAGTGGTTTCGACAGCTTCTTCAGGTAGGTGTTTGTTCATAAGTGCCTTGCTGATAACTTGGCGGCTGCCAGGGTAGTCACTATCGGGTTGCTAGAAAAATTTATTGTGTTACTAAGGGAATTAAAAATTAACGGATCGGAAATCAATAGGTCCTTTATGAGTGGAAACCATGGTTGAGTTGGCCACATTGGGTATACCACAATACCTTCCGCTTTATTCGCAATTATTTTATTTAGAACTCTTAGGACTAAATTAAAAGGTGGAAATGCATAAAAGTTTAAATTGGACCAATCTACCGTAAATGCATCAACAGCAACCGAATCTGGATCTTTCATCCAAGAAACATATTGAGCACATTTATGATTTTCTTTGGACGCAAATAAATCAACTGCAGGTTGTCCAAATTTGGAACAAATATTTACAAAACATTCTCTCGTCAATTGCAGCTCCGTCTCTGGTCTGAGAGCCCTGCTACAGGAATCTGCCTTGTTGTCTTTGGAGTTGACGTACGTCGCATGCAGCCAAAAGTTTCTCTCCTCGCACCACTGCCATATGTTTCTGGTCAAACTGGATAGTTCCTTATGTTGGACACTGCCCATTCGATTGATGTATGAAATAGCAGTGGTGTTGTCTACCCTTAGTAAAATAGAAAGATTCTTAGCCTCCTTAGTCAAACATTTAATAACAAAGAAAATCGCTTTTAACTCTAAAAAATTGATATGTTTATTTATATCTTCTACGCCCCACCAACCGTAACATGACTCCCCTTCATAGTAACCCCCCCAACCTGTGGAACTACTATCCGTATAAATTTCGAGATCATAACTATCTTGAATAATATTATTCTTGCCTATCATTATATTCTTTTCCCACCAAAGAATATCGTTTGTTATAACTTCCCTAATATTCATACGTCTGTTATAATTTTGATTATTTTTACTAAGAGCTAAAAATTTTTCCCTCTCAAATATTTTTGTATATAGCTTAGCGTATTTTAAGGCGGGACAAGCTGAAATTAAAAGGCCAATAAACTCTGCAAAAAAACGAATCTTGCATTCTTTAAGAGATTTTATTCTCTGTATGGCCCTTAGGATTGTAAACCTTTTTTCTTTGGTCAATTCGATTACCGAGTCAAAAATAAAACCCAAAAACAAGCATTTTTGACTCGGAGTGAGGACACTTTTGTCCTGATTAATAATAAACCCCAATTTTTCTAAAAAGGAGACCATAAAATTTGTAAAAAACATGCACTGAGAAAAAGAATCTGCAATTATAAGAAAATCGTCTATGTAAATTACACAAAAAATACCCATATTACGAAAATATTCCACAATTGGTTTAAGTAGCTTAGTGAAAACATAGGGGCTGGAGGAAAGTCCAAAAACCAAGGTATTAAACTCGTACAAAACCCCATTGAAAATAAATCTTAAATATTTTCTGTGGGAGGGGTCTACAGAGACCAGGTAATAAGCATCTTTTAAGTCAATTTTTGTCATAAAGTAACCTTTTTTAATTAAACGCGTTGCAATCCTGTAGTCTTCCATTTTAAAGTGTACTGAAATTACAAACTTGTTTAAATTTTTTAGGTTAAGTATAAACCTAAAATCGCCATTAGGTTTTTTAACAAGAAAAAATTTTGATAAAAATTGGCCATTAAGAGGTTTACATTTAGAAATAACACCCATAAAAATTAATTTCTGAATCTCTAGATTTGTTGCTTCCAGCTCCTGCGCAGAGAGCTTTAAATTTTTTGGAATCCCCAAACTCTTGGGAATTTCTGTAAAAGGAATTTTGTAGCCTTTAATATAGCCCAAAACTGTGGCATTAGTAGTAATAGATTTCCACTCATCAAGGTATAAAGTTAACCTGCCAGCAATATTTACCTGGTTAAGGTTAGTAGTCCCTACTGTCGACGGTGAAACGTCGGGGGGTTCTGCTTGAAGCGTTTCACGACCTTGTTGTTGGAGGACTGGCCCCTTGTTGGTCGAAACTCCCTCCGGAAGTTTGACGGGGACTTCAAGTTTAAAAAATCCTTTGAGGAAGAGCTTTGTGTGTTATTCTTAAAAGGAGGTTTTGGGGCAAAAGTCTTTTGTTTTAAAGTTGAGGCCTTAATAGCAAGACTCTCTTTTTCTGCGGCTTTTGCCGCCTTTATTTTGTCCCCTAAGTCTTCTCCGAACAAAAGTTCCCCTACTGGTAGGTCCTTCGATAGAGTTTTTACTTGAACGGAGAGATGTGGTGTCATAGCAGCTCTACGAGATATGGATAAATCATAATGAATATTTGCTATTAACCGTCCAGCACTGCTGATGTGAGCTAAAATTTCCTCCCTGCTTTTTTCATCATTTATGCATGAGTCATTTAATAACACATTTATGGCCTTGCCAATGGCTGTGAGGCTGGAGCCCAAATTTGATTGTGTATTTTTCAAGTGTTCGTCTCTAGATTTAACGTAAAAAGGGACAGCTGTACCCACTGTTTCATTTAATTTAGGGCCCCGTAGAGACGGAAGATTATCAGGGATATTATATTCTGTGTGAAGAGCCTTAAACTCTTCCCCCATACCTTTTGATATAATGTGTGCCCACCTTTGCACAACAACAGGATGTAAAATCAACTCATTTACTTTCCCTTGTTGATCCTCTTCTCCCAGAGCTTTTAATAAATTTTCCTTCAAGGGTTCCACTGCCCTGTTCTCAACCTGGACAGTATCTAAAGAATTTACCTGCCGCAGCACCTGACTGCCTTGAGGAGATTGAATCACACCCACCTGGGGCTGTGTAATAGGACTTTCATTGGCCGAGAACCTGTCTCGAGCGTCCCTGGGACTACCATGTATCGAGAACCTGTCTCGAGCGTCCCTGGGGCTACCATGTATCGAGAACCTGTCTCGAGCGTCCCTGGGGCTACCATTTGTCGAGAACCTGTCTCGAGCGTTCCTGGAACTACTATTTGTCGAGAACCTGTCTCGATGGTTCCTATCATTCCACCTGGACAAAGACCTCTGTCTTGGACTGCGAGATCTCTGCCTGTTTGTTGAATCTTCCAGTGGACGCCTAGATCGAGACCTCTCCGAGGATCTCGATCTTTTATGAACGGGGTGGCTCGGAGACCGGCTCCGGGACCCAGACGACGAACTGGATGATGACGATGTCAAGTGACGCTTTCTCCTTTTTTCCTTTTTATCCTTCCTCTTCTTCGAAGTTTTGTGCTTCCCCATATTCAAAACTGACTAGAAAGCACTATTGAGGTAATCTATACAAAAAACACCAGGAAATAATTGATAAAAAACCTACAAACATATGCAAATTAAAAAATGGCGTGCTTGCTTGCCACACAAAAAATCGTAATGACAAGAAGGGTTGGGTCGGTATAGTAGGACAAATTTTTGCCTACTTTAAACTGATTTGTGCTGCCGTCACGAGATGTCGTTACTACCACTTTACCATAATTTTCAGCGATCCGTTTGGAGAAGAAGTGAAATGTAATTATGTCTATCTAGTTTTTATACGACAACGAGACGAAAAAGCCTCCCCCCCATCTTGAAAAGTTGGATATTTCAGGGGTTCAAATACAAATATAAAAAGTTGCATATTTTACGAAAGGGTGGGACTTTTTTTTTAGTCTAACTCTGTTGTCGAAGAAAATGTTGCATATTTTAGTGATTATTCAAAATACAAAAGTTGCATATCCCACGAAAAAAGTTGCATTTTTATGCTAAAAAAGTTGTATTTTTTACCTTCTCTTCCCCCCCCCCCACGAAATCTTCTTTGTTACGGCCCTGTTGTTATTGTATTGTGTTTTATTTAATTGTTTATAATAATATACTGAATATTTAAATTAAATTATTCAAAGGTAAATTTGAAGATTTTAAACTTTAGAATTTTCGATACGTAAATATTTACAGTATTTGCAGGTCACGTTTTGAGAATAAATTTTGAAAGCACATTGTTTTTTTTTTCTTATTTTTTCTCATACAAAGTAAAACGCAAAAGCTAGCATTATTACGGACCGGACTTTTGGTATTCATTTACACAGAATTTTATTTGGAATGTTCCCTGACATTTCCCTGACAGTTCCCTGACAAATTTTCATATTTTTTCTGTTCCAGAACTCGCGTACCGAAATTTGAGGGTATATTAAAAACACTCTGGAAAATATGAAAAAAATTAAAAAAGAAATCCATCTTCAATACTAATTAAAAAGGAAGCTATTTAATCTGACCAATCCTGTTGCTGATGTTAAATTACCTAAAAATTAGTTTTTCCCTACTTATTAGTAACTATGGTTGCATTTTAATGGTTGACTCGTGCATTGTTTAAGACTTTCAACTTTAGAATCTTTTTAGGTTATTATATTTTGACAAATGACAGAGGCTATCAAATATTCTATTTTTATAGGGTCACTCCATCCGGCGGTGGTTTTATGATACCCGTCTTAGACGGCAGCAACAAACTGCCGCTGCAACTCCATTCAGCGCGCTAAATGTAGTGTTTTTTTTTATTAGAAACTCAGATCTTTTAATTGATTTACTGGCTATAAATTCTTAATACAAATTAATAAAATAAAAATACAATAACTGAATTTTATTTATTTATTTCAAAGTAATGAACATAGGATAAATTTTTATCGGTGTTCCGAAAAGAGAACATTCTAGCTAGAATGTAATTTTAAGATTGGTGCAGAGGGCAAGGAATTTTGGAAGTTTAAACGCAAACAGAAAAGTGGTTGGAGACACTTCGCGAAATGCAAAAACTGTTGATAATAAAGAAGCTGTCATTTAGACTTTTGAAGAATAATCTGGAACAAGCATTAGTATCGTGGAAAGAAATCTTGATATGTCTGTCCTGTGTATATGATTCCAGGTTTCCTGACAAATTAAATTCCCTGACATGTCTGATTTAAAAAATTCTTTCAATGTACGATTTCAAATTTTTGGTGAGTTTGTTTAATACATACATATGCCAAATAGGATTATATGTCTGTATACAGACATATAATCTTATTCGGCATAGGTATGTATTAACTGACCAAAAATAAAAAATAATTTAAAATTCCTGTTGTCAAGTCCACGACTTGTGTGGGCTAGTAGTAGAGGGAACCACCGGCTTTAACTGACTTTCGAACCAGTTTATAGGGAGTTCCCGTTTCACTTATCGCCTTCGCCAAATTTCAATTATTAATTAACTGAAAAAGGTAAATCGGCGCCAGTGCGAATCGAACTCACGCGTTGGCTTGCTATGTACAAGCGCCAGTTCACTACTATACAAGATGTGGTCTAACTTTGAAGTCTCTATTTCAAAGCGTTCTCGAGTTATCGTAGTTATACATTTTGTAAGCAGAAGATTTTTCGCGGAAAAAATCTTTTTTGAATAAAAAATTGTTGATTTTCAAACTCCCTGTATACAAAAAAAAAATATGCAAACATCCTTGAAATTTAGATAAAAATTTAATCAATTCGTTTGGACCACAAAAACTTTTTCTACGCATTTGAAGTAAAAATAAATTTTATTTATTATGCATACACATATATGTACATTAGAGTGAGTCTTATTTTTTAAAAACATCTGTTTTTTATTTAATATTTTTTTTTAATCACTGCACATAAGAATACAACATGCCAAATTTCAATCAAATCGGATGTTAACCCGTACGAAATTATCACCAAGTTCCATATGGCCTTGGTGATAATTTCCCATTTTAAAATTTGGAAAAGCGTTGTATTTAAAGATGTTTTTTTTTTATTTTTGGGATTTCATGTAAAAAAAATCAATTTTGAGCAAAAAAAAAAAAAATTCCGTCAGTCAGTGTGTCCGGGAAATATTGTAAGTAGGTACGATAACTTAAAAACCCGAGGGGCTGACCGCGAGGAAATCTATTGTACAAGCCAAAGGAGCTCAGGAGGAACTCTGAAGGAACTCCGAGGAACTCTGAAGAACTCTAGAGGAACTCCGAAGGAACTCAGAGGAACTCTTTGCGAAAAGGAACTCTTTTGTACAAATTTCAGACGAGGTCAGAAACAATTATTATTTATTACCCATGCGGATTAACGCTTTTATTTTCAAACTAGATAAGCGGTTACAAACACCTTATCAAAACATCTTACCTTTGGGAGCCAATTTTTTTTTGAAGGAGTGCCAAGTTTGGTAGAAACCGTCAGGGACAAGGCTTCTTTTCTAGAAGGTAATTTTGGGGCGCCAATTTTTTGTTTTGTTTTGATGAAGGGGCGCCAAGTTTGGTAGAAACCGTCAGGGACAAAGCTTTTTTTTTGAGGGTGCCTTATTGGGAGTACCCAGTCCGCACATATATGGATGCAACATGGTAAAGAAAGATTTTTTAGGTAACATGTGCCATATTACATGAGACATAACATACATATGTATGCTACATAACATGCCCTATAACAGAAAGATTTTTTACGTTACATGTGCCATATTACATAAGATGTAACATACATATGTATGATACATAACATGCAATATTGCATGTTATGTATCATATATATGGTACGAGAACATACACGATACATAAAATGTTATGAATTCAATACTAAATATGGCGTCTATATTATTTTAATTTTTATAGGTTAGAATCACTAATATTCTTAAAATTGTTGTTAATAATGAAAGTTTTACCCTTAAGTAGTAGAAACGCATGTATTTTTAGACAACTAAACCGATTTTAGATAATTTTAGACAAAAAATTAATATATATATATTTTTTAAAATGATTATTTGATATTTTTTCTCTAAAAATTGGCTTTTTATGTGGCCCATGATTTTTAAGCCTGGTAGAAAGTTTGCTTTCACAGTAAAAATGCACATCGTATAAGAATTTTGCCTGATGGATGCTACATATAAAGATATTTATATACTTTAATTATTAGGTTTATCAAAAAGACGTAAAAATGTTCACCATGTCTAAATCTATGATGCACTCCATAACAAGTAAAATTCGGAAACGCCTACTTTTATTGTTATGTACCTAGTATGTATCTGATATGTAGCATGTTATGTAGCTGATACATAACTTGAGGCGGAATTGTTAAAGTCCAAGGACTATACATGGACTATAAAAATTACATGTCTGCAACATCACATAGAACAGTGGTTATGTACCTGCTATGTTCCTGCCATGTATTTGTGTTGACTGGGTAGTGCTTGTATAGCGGTAATTTCTACGGCTTATTTGCCCCAAAAATTACCCCTTCCAGAGAGAAACTCTTAAGGAACACAGGAAGAACTCTGAAGGAACCCCGAGGAACTCAGGAGGCACTCTGGAGGAACTCCGAGGAACTCCGGAGGAACTCTGAGGACTCTTTGCAAAAAGGAACTCTTTTGTACAAATTTCAGACGCGGTCAGCCCCTCGTTAAAAACCCTTTAAGCTAAAGACTTAATATTTGTTTTTACCAAAAGTTCTCGCTTTGCATTGTTTTTGGTAAAAATTGCTTTGGGCAAGGGGGGGGGGGAAATACAGTACATATTAGTATATATTTAGGGCAATTATTTTTAAATATTTAAGTCCGTTCAAAGTGCGAAGTAAATTCCAATATGAATATTTAACTTAAAACAAAACTAAACATCTTACTAAAATTTTAATCATGTGTGGACACATCTAGATCTAAAGTTTATTTTTTAAGGTATAGTTATTTTAAATTTTCCGCTAAATACTCCACAAAGTCCGATTCATGCTTCAGTGTAGCATTTGGCTTGTTTTGAATGTCAACATAACCATAATTTATAATTTTTGTTTACCTACTTTGTTTTTATGATGTTTTGATGTAAAAAAAGAGAACTGATAAAGCTGTTGCTAAAAACACTGTTGTATTCCTGTAGAAACAAAATTTGCTTATAAAATCGCTTGTATTCCAATCATTTATAGGAATAAACCATTGTTTTGTTCTCGTTAATGGCACGTCAACGTTTTACGGTGGTGTAAATTGGGCCTAGTCATTTCGCTTACAACGCATGCGTATCTTACTTTGATATGGTAATTTCGAGATTGTTTACAAGCGGGAACGTTTAAAATAACTATACCTTAAAAAACAAACTTTTAGTAGCCAAATCTTGTTTACACGACCTTACAAATCGTAATGCAAAATTTCAGCTAAATCGGATATCGTTAACCCTCGTGTAGATAAAAAGTGGTGTGATGGAATACAATACAAGGACCAGTCTAATATTTACATACTTAAATGTATACTTAAATTTTTATATTTAAGCTTTTGCGCACTTAATATATATATTATTTTTATTTGATATATATTACATCATTTATTATATTTTAATATTTGCAGTATAAAAATAAATATAATTATTATAATAGTTTATTTATTAGGTAGTATTTATTTTTTTCTTCAAGCGTACTAAAATGTTCATATTTTATAACTGAACACACTAGTTAGAAGTGATCTATTTTTTTACAGTAAAAAAATAAGTTTGACTTTGATGACAGCCATACATCAAACTTGTTTGTTTATTATGTAAACAGGTGGTTGACTCGAGATTCTGTGCAAAAACCTTGTGTGGTATTGATTAAAAATGATTGAAGAAGAATATATGGTTTATACACCTACAAATCTCTCCGAAATTGCAAATGCTATTAGACAAGTTACCATCGAAATCGCGAAAAGTGTACGATTTAGCATACGAATAAAATTTAAAATGAGCTAAGGAAGGTTTAAGTTTATTTCGAAAGGATTTTATTGGCATATTTTAATAAAAAAAACATAGTTTATTACTGAATAAATTAAATTCAAAAATTAATATTTAAAAAAATATAGAATGCTTGAAGAAAAAATAGTATGTTTCACTCAGAGGAAAAGTGCTTTTTTTTTAATCGTCTGTAGTTTCCGGACCCCGCTTCGCGTCGTCCGTAAATTCTACAGACTAGTAAAAAAGTTTTACTTTTCCTCTTAGGAAAACCATATACTATTTTAATAGCTATTTAAGGTGGATACGTGAGTAAAGTTACATTTTATCCACTAAGAAAAGATTTTGACCCACAAAAAGTCACAAGCTGCAGGTGGAAAATAACGTTAGAATGACATGACCTAACGTTATATAAATGTTATATGTCTAATGTTTATCTAACGTTAAAGTTTTACTAAACGTTAGATAAACGTTATTCTAACGTTGCGGCCTTTACGGTTTTTAGGGTCGCTGAAACTGAATCTGATCAGTGGCGTACCTTAAGGGAGGAGAGAGAAAGCAGCTTTTTAAAAAAGTTGGTAAAGAATTATATTTAAAAAGTTGGTAAATTATTGTCTAAAGTTGGTAAATTTTATGTCCAAATCGGGAAATTGCGAGGTTAGTTGGGAAACTGTTTGGTTATTTTGGAAATTGTCGTTCATTGTTATTAAAACATCCGTTAGGGTTAAATCATTTTTTCTAACCTTTTTTTTATTTTCTTCATGGGTAAATCTTTTTTTCAGAGGTCGAGTCCTTTTTTTCAAAATTTCCATCAGGGGTAAAGCTTTTTTCAGAGATAAGGACCGTTTTTTTAATCATCAAAATTTTCGTGTTAGGGGTAAAGCTTGTTTTAGCTATTTATTTTTTTTAACAACCCTAGTAGAAATTTAACGTTAGAATAACGTTTTTCTAACGTTAGAAAACTGTACAAAAGTACCTTATAAAATATGTGCAAATTTCCCGCTTTTTAACTTAAGGATCTAAAGTTAGTTACAAACGTTAATCTAACGTTAGATTTTTAAGTTAGAAATACGTTATAAGTACGTTTAATTTCTAACTTTCGGAAGGGGCGTGGCCAACTAGGAAATTTCTACCTGCATCATAGAATGGCAGCTGGAGATTAATTTATTCATATAAATAAATCTTAATATTTTTAAACATAATTTCGTTACATTTATTTATAAAATAGCCATCTTTTTAGGTGACCCTCTAATGTTATGTTAAGTTAGATTGATGTACTTTTCTACCAGGGAATGTAACTTCGGTACGCCCTTGCTGATAATAAATATTTTTCCCAGTCCCAAGGAACTGGGGTAACAATTTTTATTTTTTTATTTATTTTAGTTAAATGTATATGCAGCTCAAAGTATGAGCCTTAAACCGCGAGCCTTTTAGGTTTTAGTATATATTTTATTGCGATATATATATAATTTTTAAATGAGTCAATAAACCCATTAGAAAACCTTGAAACCAAGGTTCCTATATTGCTATAGCGAATTTATTCGCGCGATGATAACACCGGCACACAAAAAAAAGTTCAATTACTATTAACCAAACTATGTCTTACTTATTTTTGGGAGCTGAAAACAATGAAAAGCCCGTTGACCAACGTAGGTACCTTGACGCCTTCATATTACACCGGTCTGGAAACAATTTTTAGCTCAACTTTCATATAACCCACAAGGGCGTAGATGAGGGGGGGGGTAATGGGGGCGTGGGCGCCAATTTTGTTTGCAGGGCGCCAAGTTTGGTAGAAACCGTCAGGAACAAAGCTTTTGTCTTAGGGTATTTTTTTGGGCGCCGTTGTAGGGGCGCCATGTTTGGTAGAAACCGTCAGGGACAAAGCTTTTTTTCTTGATGGCATTTTTTGGGGGACAATTTTTTTGTAGGCGCACAAAGCTTTATTTTAGGGTGTTTTTTATTTTGCTAGGGGCGCCAAATTTGAGGCTTGAAAGGCCGGCCCTGGGTATTACCCCCCCCCATAGAAGAAAAAGATCTATGCCCTTGATAACCCAAGTTTTTTTATAATTTAATTATTTAGAGCTTTGGCATATTTTTAAGACCAAATTTAAAAAAATATATCGATGCTTTTTTGAGCAAAACGATTTTCATTTGTTTTAACAAAAAAAAATGACATATTTTAAAAACTTATTTTTTTTTAAATATTCAGATTTTACGTCAAAAAGTGAGACAAAAAGTTTCTATGAATGTTTGTGTTAAATGACTTTTTAGGGGAGCTAGAACACGTTTAAGGGGTATTTTTAGAATATTATTCCCTTCATAACTCAGGAAACGTTTAACTTATTGACTTGAAATTTTTATAATTTTATGACATAAAAAAATTAAATCTTTAACCAGGGGCGGATTTACAGTTTTACATATAAATTATGAGGCACCCATTATCTACGCCCCTGGTCAAAAACTTAATTTTAATAAAACGTTAAATGTTTACATTTATTGGTTCTATAGTTCAGTAAAAATTTCATGTTAATTAGTTAAACCGTTTGTGAGATATGAAGTGATAAATATTCTAAAAATGCCCTTTAAAAGTACGCTAGCTTCCTTAAAAAGAAATTTAGCTCAAACGCCTATAAAACCTTTTTTCTCGCTTTTTGTCGTAAAATCTAAATACAGGGTGTTCCATAACTGGCATGCCAAAATTTAAGAGGTGATTCTAGATCCAAAAATATAAAAAAAGTTCCCATAAAGGTTGGTCCGGAAATGAGCCCTAAGGGATCTAGGGCCCTTTAAAATTGTAATAAAAATAAGGTTTTTAATTAATAACTCGGGTACCGTTTAAGCTAGAGCGGCGAGCTTTTGCATGTATACTAATATTAATAAGGGCAATAAGTTTATGTTAATTTATTTTTTTAATTTATCCAGAGGCGTGCCCAGACGGACAAAATATATGAGGCTTGCCCCAAACTTTTCTATGTGTATGTTTTTTGGATTTGTTGTAAAAAATATAGATTTCTAGAGTAAAAATACATATAAAATATCATATAGTGTAACACTGTAGGAGCAACCGTTATCAAAAAAAATGCAATTAAGAGGAAGTAACATTTTGTGCCACCAAAAACGTTACTTTTTAAAAGGCTATTACTCCTTTAATATTAAATTTAGGTGTTTTGGTGTATAATACTTTTTTGCTCAGTTTTAAATGAAGAAGCACCCTGCAGCATTAAAATTTTATTGGTGCTTTTTTTTGTTCCCCATTCAATACGTCATCTTCGAAGGGCCGTAGCTCCCTTAGGGCTCATTTCCGGACCAACCTTTATAGAAACTTTTTTTCATATTTTTGGATGTAGAATCACCTCTTAAATTTCGGTACGCGAGTTCTGGAACAGGCTGTATCTCAAATATTTTTTAAATATGTCATATTTTTTGGTTAAAACAAATGAAAATCGTTTTTCTCAAAAACGCATGGATAGATTTTTTTTAATTTGGTCTTAAAAAGGTGCCAAAGTTCTAAATAATTAAATTATGAAAAAAAAACTTAGGTTATATGAAAGTTGAGCTAAAAATTGTTTCCAGACCGGTGTGATATGCATTAATCGAAATAAATTCAGTTATGACTCATCAACGTTGAAAATAAACACAGAAACATAGGCTTACGGAATAATTTTGCCGAATTATGAGGGAAATTTTTATAAAGGTCACTAAATCGAAACATTAGACGACTAATTTGTTACACACAACAATATTGAATATACATATTAACTATAAATATGTAAATATATCGGTGTTTTTCGAAGAAAATAAAAATGTAAATATTTAAAACCTCGCGTTAAGGATAGAATAGACGCGGCGCCTATGCGAGCACTGGAAATTCGCCGATGACTGCTGATATGTTAAAGGGTTTTCAGTCACATTTGGCTGAATTTTGGATATGTTATAGATTTAGACAGAATGTCAATAAAGATATACCTTCCAAAAATAAATAGTTAATTTTGAAAACGCTGCTATTGACAAATAGAGTTACTGCTTTCTAGCTTAGTAGGGCAGTATAGCGGAAAGTATTATTTTATCGGCAGCAGTATTTTGTTTGCAGTTTTTTGAAAAAGTTATTGGTCAGCGAGCTTTTTCACTGTAAAATTCGTTTTTAGCACACAAAAATACATAAGAAAAAATACTGGTTAAGAGTAATGGAGTTCTCTACAACTAGAATTATGAAACAAAAGACGTCTACCCTATCTCTATCTCATTTGTGCTACACTTTCCAGCCAACCAAATAAATACTGTATTTGTTTTTCATACAACAAATACAGTATTTATTTGGTTGGCCGGAAAGTGTAGCACTGAGCGGCACGAACGAACATAGCTAATGTAAATCTGTAGAATCCGATAATTCTACTAAAATTTAGATGGCGCCAGTAATATCTTTAATAAAAATAATATAGTTACACTTTTTGCCCGGCCAAGTAAATATTGTATTTGTTCAACAAAGAACAAATACAGAATTTGTTTGGTTGGGTGGAAGTGGGAGTGTATGTATGTCTTCTATCCTTTTTGGGTAGAACTTTTGTCCCTGTCTAATATAACGGGAGAAATCGCCATTGACTTAATATTTTTTGTGGGCCTGTATAAACTGCGTTAAGATTATTACACCTAGTCTATTTTAAAACGCAAAAAACACTTATTGCGTAGCCATTTCCTGAAAAAAAGAACTCAAATAATAAATTCCTATTCGACCTATATTTTATCACAATAAAAACACTGAAAAAACAATCTGGTTGGAGCGACCAGATCCACAGTTAAATACGGAACAACACATTTGTATTTTTCTGGTTGCTGTATTGAAGATTCCTAGTTAAACCAGAAATCTGGTAGGGGCAAAGACAAATTGTTCTACCCTGCTAAGACAAGTTGTCCTTTCTGCAAATTAGATGTTTTGAGATATGGCCAGTTTTATTATTTTTGTTTGCACTTTTAGAAAACATGTTTAAAAAAATGTGGCGTTGGTTTTGCTTTATTTTAAATCAAAAATGCGTGATATCCTTTCAAAAAAAAAATTTTTTTTGTCAGAAAAATAAATTGTCATACTAAATGCATTTGTTCTATCTGAGAAAGTTTGGACAAAATGATCTAAAAAGTCCAATCAAATTACTAATATCTGTAAAGTTAGTCCTAGTCCTGACTTATTCGTCTAGTAAAGACTAGTTAGGACAATTTTACTTAGAAAGAAAATTTTCCACTTACGCTAATTCACACGTCCCCCAAGTGGAAATAGGTTTAAAAAAATAGCAAACTTAGGTGATGATAAATTATGTGAGCAAAGGGTCTATACAATTCAAACCCTCTGAGAACGAAATCCTAATAAGCGCCAGTTCGTAAATATTGGTAAAAGTTCTTCCGCAGACTGCATGCTAAACAACAGTAACAAACTGCGAATTCTTTTGCACAATTCTAATAGTATTTTTGTTGCTGATTTCGATTCTATTTAAATCAAATCTGTATCTCTTTCCGTTTTTTAGAAATACCCTGCCGAAAATTCGAAAAAATTAAAAAATGTCATTTTATATGGACAATAAATAAATTATGGAAGCACCTACGCAGGTTTTCTATAGCTTGAATTCAAGTTACATATTTGCTCTACAAAACCGTATTAAAAAGTATCTGGATTTCATTTCCGGTGTCCAACGGAAGACTAGTTTTTAAGCCATCTGCAATGACGATTCAGTGTTGCTGTTTAAGACTATTTTGGGCAGTATATGTCATATTTATCAAAATTGACAAACACATAGGATTGACAAATATAATAAATTTGACGTTAAATTTATAAAACTGCTTAACAAAGATAAATTCACCTTCTTTTAAACAGCATTGCAGAGGCTTCAAAAGCTATTCATTAACTGAATTATTAAAATTATTTTCAGACATTTTTCGTAATTATTTTACAGAGCATAGATTTAACTTTAATTTAAACTAGAAATAACTTTTGTAGTTGCTATAATAATTTAAATATGGGATCGAGTACAAGGAACCAAAAATTGTTCCCAAAATTAGCGTAACTTTATTTATGAACGACCCCTTATTTAAAATAAAAATTTATATGTTTTAAATCGTAATAATAAAAAACAATTTCTGCGTTGCATTTTTTTAAAGTTCATAGGCAACTAAACAGAATCAGTTTTTTTATGCCGCGTTTGTTACATAGTATAATTTATTGGCACTCTTCACAGTACGTCAGGGCCCTGAAGTCACCCGGGTGACAGGAGGGATTTTTTCGAGGCGCTGACCGCGTCTGAAATTTGTACAAAAGAGTTCTTTTTTGCAAAGAGTTCCTCTGGGTTCCTTCGGAGTTCCTCCGGAGTTGGTCAGAGTTCCTCCGAGTTCCTTAGGAGTTCCTTCGAGTTCTTCGGAGTTCATCCGAGTTCCTTGGGAGTTCCTCCGAGTTCCTCCTGAGTTCCTTAAGAGTTCCTCTCTGGAAGGGGTAATTTTTGGCAAATAATCCGTAGAAATTACCGCTATACAAGCACTACTGCCAATAAAATAGTCCTTTTTTTTATCTGTCGGTCGTTCTGTCAGGGAAATCGTGTAGGCACAGGGCTGTAACCAGAAAAAATCTAAGGGGGGCTGAGCCCCCAGGAAGGCACCCTCAAAAAAAAAGGTTTGTCCCTGACGGTTTCAATCAAAACTTGGCCCCTACAAGAAAAAATTGGCGCCCAAAAAAATACCTTGAAATGAAAAAAAGGTTACTACCAAACTTGGCGCCCCTTCAAAAAAAAATGGCGCCCTTCAAAAAAAAATGGCGCCCCTTCAAAAAAAAAATGGGGCCCCAAAATTACCTTCAACATAAGATGCTTTGTCCCTAACGGTTTCAACCAAAACTTGGCGCCCCTACAAAAAAAATTTGTTGGCGCCCAAAAAAATGCCTTAATGAAAAAAAAGCTTTGTCCCTGCTGACGGTTTCTACCAAACTTGGCGTCCCTTCAAAAAAAAATTGACGCCCCCCCCCCAACATTTACTTAAAGAAAAAAGCTTTGTCCCTGATGGTTTCTACCAAACATGGCGCCCCTGCAAAAAAAATTGGCGCCCAAAGGTAGGTGACTTCTTAAGAGTTCCTCGAAGTTCCTCGGACTTCCTCCGGAGTTCCTCCAGAGTTCTTCAGAGTTCCTCCTAAGTTCCTTTTTTTGGGGGTGGTAGATCAAAAATTTCCCAAATAAATACTAAAAATTTTCCAACTGTTTACCCTGCAGAAAAAGCTTTACCCCTGGTGGCGTTCGGATTTTACCAAGTCATTACGTCAAAAATAAATCTATAGCCGGGTACAATAAATTATCAAGCCGTGAAGATACGTAATACTACGCATTCCATTGTATACTATTCACAGTTTCCCAAATGTTCCCAAATAACGCAAAAAAAATATTTCTTAATTCAAAAAAACTAAAAAAAAAAATAAAATAAAAATTCAAAGAAAAAATATTTTTTTTTAATATTTACTTTTTTGAAAAAACAAAAATTTACAAAGAATATACAGCCTGTTCCAGAACTCGCGTACCGAAATTTAAGAGGTGATTCTACATCCAAAAATATGAAAAAAAGTTTCTATAAAGGTTGGTCCGGAAATGAGCCCTAAGGGAGCTACGGCCCTTCGAAGATGACGTATTGAATGGGGAACAAAAAAAAGCACCAATAAAATTTTAATGCTGCAGGGTGATTCTTCATTTAAAACTGAGCAAAAAAGTATTATACACCAAAACACCTAAATTTAATATTAAAGGAGTAATAGCCTTTTAAAAAGTAACGTTTTTGATGGCACAAAATGTTACTTCCTCTTAATTGAATTGTTTTTTTGATAACGGTTGCTCCTACAGTGCTACACTATATGATATTTTATATGTATTTTTACTCTAGAAATCTATATTTTTTACAACAAATCCAAAAAACATACACATAGAAAAGTTTGGGGCAAAAATGTTTTAAGCCTCATATATTTTGTCCGTCTGGGCACGCCTCTGGATAAATTAAAAAAATAAATTAACATAAACTTATTGCCCTTATTAATACTAGTATACATGCAAAAGCTCGCCGCTCTAGCTTAAACGGTACCCGAGTTATTAATTAAAAACCTTATTTTTATTACAATTTTAAAGGGCCCTAGATCCCTTAGGGCTCATTTCCGGACCAACCTTTATAGGAACTTATTTTATATTTTTGGATCTAGAATCACCTCTTAAATTTTGGCATGCCAGTTATGGATCACCCTGTATAAATTAAAAAAAAAAAGTTACTTGCAACTGCGAGGAGTGTACTATATAATGCGAAGCATTTTATATCTTCACACTTGTTAATATTTATTATCCATGGATACCTACATAAATTACAGCCTAATTAGCGCGTAATATATTTATTATACTATTCATAGCACGCAAGGACTAGAATAGTATTATACGGTAGTTTCGAATTTCCCAAAATCGCCAAAAAACGTAAAATTGTTTCAAGAAAAAATAAGAAACTTTGAAAAAGTCCGTCTGTCCAACGCAACGAACTAAGAACTCTTCTTTCTAGAATACGCATACCGTTAAAATAAAGTATCGCCAACATCTCGGTTTGTTTGTAAACAAATAGAAGGTATATTCAGGCCTGAACAATAAGAATGGAGCTCTTTACAACTAGAATTATGAAACAAAAGACGTCTACCCTATCTCTATCTCATTTGTGCTACACTTTCCAGCCAACCAAATAAATACTGTATTTGTTTTTCACACAACAAATACAGTATTTATTTGGTTGGCCGGAAGGTGTAGCAGTGAGCGGCACGAACGAACATAGCTATTGTGAATCTGTAGAATAAGATAATTCTACTAAAATTTAGATGGCGCCAGTAATTTCTTTACACTTTTCGCCCGGCCAAGTAAATATTGTATTTGTTCAACAAAGAACAAATACAGAATTTGTTTGGTTGGGTGGAAGTGGGAGTGTATTTATATCTTCTATCCTTTTTGGGTAGAACTTTTGTCCCTGTTTAATGTAACGGGAGAAATCTCCATTACCAGTAACTGGTATTGTTGTCTCTGTTAGAACAAAGATGTGCGAGTAAAACAGACGAATGTTTATATTGCCGAAGTTTTTGTCAGTTTTTACGAATGAAATGCCTATTCTAGAGAGAAGAGTTATTAGTTCGTTGGTCCAACGTCGCGTTTTTTTGTGAACACCATAACTCAAGAACGAGTTATCCGATCGACTCGAAATTCTCAGGAAAAAGTTCTACGAGGGGAAGATCCCTATTTTTAAAAATAATCCCCCCAAAAACAAAAAAGTTAAAAAAATATCTAAAAACTATCAATTTTATTTTTTTGCCACCTTTTGTTTCTTCGTAAAAAGTTTTTTTTTGTGTTCTTTTTGAAAATTCTTTTTCGGTTTTTCGATTCTCGAAAAGTAGTTATTTATATACCAAGGGACTAAACTGGCTGTTTTAGTCCCGCTGCATGAGTTTCCTGAGCGAGCGTAGCGAGCGAGGGAAACAGAAATGCAAGTCCTGAGGTATAGACACTATTTTTTGCAGAACCAAACATAATTTAGTTAGGTAGATAAAATCAAAATTAAAAACCACGCGTCTAAAATCGGTTGTTTTATTTTCGTAATTTAATCAAGATGCCTGTACATTGCGAAAAGTCAGTTTCATGGCTATCGCGATTTCAATTGTTTTTTAATATGGTTGACACAAACGTCAAAAAAATGGACGAAGATGATAAATTTTAAGTTATGTATAAATTGTTATAACAATGTTATTTTTAAAGGTTTTCTTTGTTAAAATCAAATAAATTGGTTTGAATCGCTAATTTATTACAAAACACCACCAAACCTTATTTTTGAACCAGCAAAGCACATAGTAAGTATAATATTTTAATATTATCAAGGTTTCCGTGATTTTTATTCCCTAGGGAGAAAAACGGCAAGTTTAGTCCCGAAAATGAAAGCGTAAAATTTTTTCAAAATTTTTTTTTTAAATTTATTTTTATTTTTTTGGTTGGGAAAATGCAATTTACCATTTACTGTGAATAGTATATGATGGAGTGCGTAGCATTCACAGCTTGTTTATTTATTTATTACGCTTTATCTCAATTTGGAACTGTGAAGCTAAAATTACCGTTTGTTTTTTATATTTTTCAGCCACACGTGTATCTCATAAAAATCTATATTCTTCGTCATGCAGCCTTGCGAACTAGTGAACAACTAAAAAAATACTGCTGTCAACAAAAGAATACTTTCCTCTGCAGACCTAGTTTCAAAAAGAATAATTTTAAAAAAAAAAATATATATTTCAATTTTTTTATTATTTTTTTTTTTTCAAAAAAGTTTCTTGTTTTGAAAAACAAACAAAAATATATATTTTTTAAGAACAGTCTACCTCATTTTACCCCTTTACCCGACCCTGATTTTACTAAAAACCATCCAAACCTAGAACTTTGGATAAGGTCTAAATACAAGGGCGTAGATGTTTTTCTTCTACAGGGGGGGGGGGTGGTAATACCCAGCCCTGAAGTAAGCCTTAAATTTGGCGCCCCTAGCAAAAGAAAAAACACCCTAAAAAAAAGCTTTGTCCCTGACAGTATCCACCAAAACTTGGCGCCCCTACAAAAAAATGGCGCCCAAAAATTATCCTCAAGAAAAAAGCTTTTTCCCTGACGGTTTCTGCAAAACTTGGCACCCGGCAAAAAAATTGGCGCCCAAAAAAATACCCTCAAGAAAAAAAAAGAAAAAAAGCTTTGTCCCTAACGGCTTCTACCAAACTTGGCGCCCAAAAAAATACCCTCAAGCAAAAAAGCTTTGTCCCTGCAAGAAAATTTGGCGCCCAAGCCTATGGGGGTAATTACTCCCATTGCCCCTCCCCCATCTACGCCCTTGTCTAAATATGGTCCAAATTTAAAGTATTTAACTCAAAGCGTTCTCGACAGACAGACAGACAGACCGAAAATCTTTTTTGTATATACAAATATATTTACATGATTTTTTTTTCTATCGTAAGATGTAACATAAGCAACGAACTAATAACTCTTCTTTCTAGAATACACATACCGTTAAAATAAAATATTGCCAACATCTCGGTTTGTTTGTAAACAAATAGTAGGTATATTCAGGCCTAAACAATAAAAGTTACCAGTAACTGGTATTGTTGTCTCTGTTAGAACAAAGATGTGCGAATAAGACAGACGAATGTTTATGTTGCCGACGTTTTTGTCAGTTTTAACGAATGAAATGCCTATTCTAGAGCGAAGAGTCATTAGTTCGTTGAACGTAAGCCTTAAGATTTTCTTCGGGATTGCTTTTACTAAAAATCAATTTTAAACTATAATTTTTTGTTGTAAAGAGTTAATTATTTTTTACGCCCTTTTTTTTATTCAAATTATAATAAATATATTTATTTCATAAAAAAATAACAAAAATCCTGCATAAATTACAACACTAATTATAGTAACATATTTATTATCTCATTTGGAATTTGCAAAGCGAAAATTATTGTTTATTTAGGTTCATTTAGTTTTTTTTGCATTTTTAAATTACGCGTTATATAATTAATACACGTGTAACTCGTAAAAATATTATTTTCAATAATTAAAAGGTACTACGAACTATTTTTCCCTGTCAAAACAACAACAAAACTACAGCCAATATTACTATATACTAGTTTACACTATTTAAAAAAATGCAAACAAAAAAAATACACTGCCCAGTAAAAGAGCTTTCCCATTTTTCACCTCCGAGCGTAAAATGGATTTTTTATTATCAGATTCACTTTCAGCAACCTTAAAAATATAGAGGAAAGTCGCCTAATTTCGGATACCATTTACAATGTATTCAATATTTAATACTCGGTATTACTTTTTGATATTTTTTTTATATAACCAGATACAACTTATTATAGCGAACCATGATTTATTATAAAAGCAATTTTATTACAGTTTATTTTTTCCAAAAAACACGGTTAAAAAAAATCAGCGCATTTTTGTGCATTTGAAAAAGGGCTCCTAATTTCGGACATATCCGAAAAATTTTTTTCAAGAGTAGATCTGGATCCCATTGCTTATGTTTCTTGTTATTCCTTCACATTTAAGACGTAATTTAATCATTAAGCGATTTTCTACGAAATACTATAGGAACTATAATTTTAGATTCCCAATTTCGAATATCTTAGTATCTTAGGTAATTTTCGTTTTTTCAAAATTGTTTCTTAGTTTGTTGTATCATTATAAAAAAAATAATTAATGGTTGGTTATCCTGAATAATAATTACCTTGCGGATATCCGAAATTGGGAATCAAATGCACAAAAATGGTCTATCCGAAATTAGGCAACTTTCTGCTTTTTAGATTAGAAATTTGTAGAATGTTTACGTTTTCAAATTGCTTAATTATGAATAGTGGATCAACTTAACTAACATCATAACTTACCCAAGACAGAATCACGAACTTTTATAACGATTATTTATAAAATAAACAAGCATAATAATGCAACTGAGCACAAAACTGCCATTTGCAATATAAACGATTTGTGTTGCCATTTAAAGGGGAGAAGCTCTAGCGTTATCATATTACAGGACGGATTTAGTTTGACTTTTGGCTTCACATAAAAGTAGGTTTCTGTTTACCTTTGCAGACAGTAACCTAAAAACACTACTATCCGAAATTTGGAAACCATCCGAAATTAGGCGCATTTCCTCTACCAATTTTCACGAAAACTACCCCCTGCCCCTTATGTGGCGGAGAGATTTTTTTTTTATTCTCAGATTCACTTTCAGCAACCACAAAAACCCCAATACACCAATTTACACGAAAACTACCCCACGCCCCTCAGGGGGAAAATTAGAAAAATGTTATTACAAGATTCAGTTTTAGCGACGTCAAATACCCCAATATATAAATTTTCAAGAAAACTACCCCCTGCCCCTCAGAGGGTGGAGAAGGATTTTTTTTACTATCATTCACTTTCAACAACCTGAAAAACCCCAACATACAAAGTTTCACGAAAACTACCCCCAGCCCCTTTGGGGTGGAGTAAGTATTTTTTTATTATCAGATTCACTTTCAGCAACCTCAAAAAGCCCAATATACCAATTTTCACAAAAACTACCCCCCGCCCCTCAGGGGGGTGGATTTAGAATTTTTTTATAATCAGATTCACTTTCAGCAACCTCATAACCTAGCGACGTCAAATACCCCAATATATAAATTTTCAAGAAAACTACCCCCTGCCCCTCAGAGGGTGGAGTAAGATTTTTTTTATTATCATTCACTTTCAACAACCTGAAAAACCCCAATATACAAAGTTTCACGAAAACTACCCCCCGCCCCTTTGGGGTGGAGTAAGTATTTTTTTATTATCAGATTCACTTTAAGCAACCTCAAAAACCCCAATATACCAATTTTCACAAAAACTACCCCCCGCCCCTCAGGGGGTGGATTTAGAATTTTTTTATAATCAGATTCACTTTCAGCAACCTCATAACCCCAATATACCAGTTTTCACAAAAACTAACCCACTTCTTAAGATTCATATTCGAAGACCCCAAAAACCCCTATATACCAATTTTGAAAAATATATTTACCCCCTCACCCCCTCGGGGGTGGAGTTAGAAAAATTTTATTATCATATTCAATTTCAGCAACCTCAAAACCCCTATATAGCAATTTTAAAATTTTTCTAGAAAAAAATGTATTTTTTCTCATTTTTCCCCCTTGCTGCACCCCAATGTTTACCAAAAATCCCGAGCGAGAACTTTTGGTAACATACCTGTATGCCAAATTTCAAGTCTCTAGCTTAAAGCGTTCTTAAGTTATCCTGTACACAAAATTTCCCGGTCATAAAACGCAAAAATACGCAACTTTTTTTTTATTTTTGCACGAATACAAGGCTTTTTGAAATTTTGAAAATTTTCAACATGGAAAAGCAAAACAATTTTACAAAAAATATATCAAAAGATTTTTTTTTGAAAATAATTGTTTTTACACCATTTGACCCCAACTCGTTCTTTTTTTACCAAAAAAAAAGCCCAGCGGCAAAGGATAAGAACAAGACGGATCTAGCCGAAAAATTTACCGCAAAACTTTTACTGCGAAAACATTTACCGCGCAATGACTTAACCGCAAAATGTTTCACCGCAAAAAATTATTACAACGATCTTATTTTTTCGAATTAATTATTTATCGCTGTAATTTTTTCGCAGAAATATTTTTGAGATATTTTTATGGCGGTAAAAATTTCGACAAAGGCTCCTGTTCCCGAACAAGACCGGCCTTTGAAATGTTTGCACCTGGCGCGGAGTGAGATAGGCGCCCCTAGGGCCTGTCCACAAAGTATGTCACGCAAATTGACCAAAATTCATACACTTCATACTTCTAGCGTTTTTATTTTTTACTTTTTAGAGACAGAGTTGGTTCATTTTTTTTACGAAAAGTTTTAATTTTTTACTTTTTAGAGACACATAACTTGTAGATTTGTAACGTCATCTATGCTAAATTATAGTTGTCCTTCCATCTCGGCAAGCTGTTGACGTCACAACGCACTATTACTGTGTTGTGACGTCATCATCTTAAAATTTCTAAAAATTAAATTTAGTAGTATTTTTCTTTCAGCGCCCAAGAGTCCAACCAATCTTATTCTAAACGAAATATCAAAGAAAATCTTTGTTAAACTTTAAGCGTTAAGTAATAATCAAATAACGCCTTATGATATAAACAAATTTTATAATTATCTCTTGGTATTTTAATATACAGGTCCACAGAATCAAGTTTAGCGGCATTTAAAAGATGCCGTAATATTTGAGTGACCCCTTAATCAAGTTATCCGGCTTATTCGAGTTATCCGATCATTTTCTAAAAATTTGGTTTCATCAAATTCCGTTCATCCGTTCCAAAGTTATGCGGGAACAAACATATAAAAAGCAACGCACTAATAACTCTTCTCTCTAGAATAGGCATTTCATTTGTAAAAACTGAAAAAAAAACGTAGCCAACATATACATTTGTCTGTCTTACTAACAGGGCTGTATTCTAACAGAGACAACAATAACAGTTACTGGTAATTTTTATTATTCAGACCTGAATATACCTACTATTTGTTTACAAACAAACCGAGATGTTGGCGATACTTTATGTTAACGGTATGCGTATTCTAGAGAGAAGAGTTGTTAGTTCGTTGAAAAGTCACACGTCGAATTGATAACCTCCTCCTTTTTAGGAAGTTGGTTAAAAAAAATATGTATGTCACGGTTCACCTGGGCGATTTTAAATAAAAATTTCGTGGACCCCTACATTTTTTGGACTAAAACATACCTGATGACATAAGAAATCAATTTCCATTTGAAAGAAAATCGTAAAAGATAAACTTTTTTAGAAAGATAAAAAAACGTTTTTTTGAGTAATAGGGTGTGTCAAAAAATTCCGATTTGCGAAATCGAAAACGCTCTCTGGCTCAAAAGTTGCTGTTTGGTAAAAAACGGTGGCGACTCAAAAATGAGCCAAATCGATTAATGTTTAGAGGTAGCTTAAAGCACTCACTTTCAAAAATATCGGTATCTGTTTTTCGGATAAAAAGTGATTGTATATAAAATTAAGGAAATTTTGGAGGGTTTCTTTGGTAATATTTAGAAACAATACTAATTGTGAGAAAACTAAAACAATTATATTCCTCCTCCCCTTAAGTTAGAACCGGTTAGAACATAAAAAAACGCCAATTATTTGAAGATTTTGTGAAAATTTATTAAAAATGGGCATATTTAAACTTATTTAAAAACTAATTTATAACTTCCTTAGGAATGATTTTTTGACCAAGGTGCATATAAACTTTTTCTATGTTTTCAATGTTAAATAACCACTTATTACTAAAATATTTGTTTTTTGCTTTATATTTTTTAATTTTTTTGTTTTTGGTTCTTCATGCGTAAAAATTTACTTTTAAATGCATTTATCTTTAAAACGGTTAAACCTGCGATGTTAAACCACAGAATTTTTTTTGTGTATTTTACATAAAAAAGTATTCCAACCAAAAAATCAAAAAAAAGTACACCGAAAAAAGTTTTAGGCAAAAAAAGCAAAAATCCACCTGGTTTCTAATCGAAATTATTTTTTTTACTCAACTTGAGGAAAAAAATTATGTTTTCTGTATAGTCATGTAGGTAACATGTATATATACTAATATATTATTTTGCAGATTTTTTATTTAAAACTATTTTTTATACACTTTAAAAACTTGCAAAAATAAAATTTTCGCGAAATCTTCAAATAATTGGCGATTTTTTCATGTTCTAACTTAAGGGGTGGGGGATATAATTGTTTTAGTTCTCACATTTAGAATTGATTCTAAATATTACCAAAGAAACCTTCCAAAATTTTCTTAATTTTTATCGGTATCAGTTTTTATCCGAAAAACAGGTACCGATTTTTTTTTTTAATTTGAGTACTTTGAGCTACCTCTAAACATTTATCGATTTGGCTCATTTTTGAGTGGTCACTGTTTTTTACTAAGGAGCAACTTTTAAGCCAGAGAGCGTTTTTGATTTTGAAAATCGCGATTTTTTGACACACCTTATTACTCAAAAAAACGTTTTTTTATCTGTCTAAAAAAGTGTATCTTTTACGATTTTCTTTCAAATGGGAATTGATTTCTTATGTCATCAAGTATGTTTTAGTCCAAAAAATGCAGGGCTCCACGAAATTTTTATTTAAAATCGCCCAGGTGAACCGTGATGTATGTAATTTAAAAAAATGTATACCATGTATAAAAAATAATCGCTGCATTAGTAATGTGCAAATATTATTCTAGATGACAAAACACCATTTTTACTTACAAATATGCAAAATTTTTAATATTTTCGTCATTACGAGATATGAAAACATTACACACTCGATAATGAAATTAAATACCTTTAAACAAGCCGTGAAGGTATGAAATGCTCCTACAAGAAAATTCCGAGGAATATAATTTGGTATCTCAT
The DNA here is from genome assembly GCA_958510825.1 of Brachypterus glaber. NCBI lineage: Eukaryota > Metazoa > Arthropoda > Insecta > Coleoptera > Kateretidae > Brachypterus > Brachypterus glaber. The sequence goes on along the minus strand of OY294044.1, from coordinate 108,615,444 downwards.
GAACTTTCGTCAGATTCATGTGGTTTATCTGGAAAAACAGATGTGCTGATGCCCCCCCCCCCCCCCCCCCCCAATCATTCTCGAGTTGGGAAAATTCACTGTCCAGTTGAGAAATGAGTGGCAATTTTCGGAAATTTAGTGGTAATTTTCGATAATATGGTAGAAAGTTGTGAAAATTGGAGTAACAAGTAGTTGGGTATTTTTTCAGAGTTAATAAAAGTTGGGAATTTTAAGGACAAAGCTTTTTGTCTTTTTAGGCGCAATTTTTTTTGTAGGGGCGCCAAGTTTGGTAAAAACCGTCAGGGACAAAGCCTTTTTTCTTCAGGGTATTTTTTGGGCGCCATTTTTTCTTTGTAAGGGCGCCAAGTTTTGTTTTGGTAGAAACCGTCAGGGACAAAGGGTTTTTGAGGGTGAGGACCTTTTTTTTTAGTCAATTTTTTTTTTAGTTGGGAAATTTCTCAATTAGAAGTTGGGAAAATTTTGCTCTACCCCTGAATTTGTACATTCCTGATGAAGTTAACATAGACTTAACCCTAGTAGAAATTTAACGTTAAAATAACGTTTTTCTAATGTAAGAAAACTGTATAAAAGTACGTTATAAAATATGTGCAAATGTCCCGCTTTTTAACGTTAGAATCTAACGTTAGTTACAAACGTTAATCTAACGTTAGATTTTTAAGTTAGAAATACGTTATAAGTACGTTTAATTTCTAACTTTCGGAGGGGGCGTGGCCAACTAGGAAATTTCTACCTGCATCATAAAATGGCAGTTGGAGACAAATTTATTCATATAAATAAATCTTAATATATTTTAGTAATCATATAATATTTTTAAACATAATTTCGTTACATTTATTTATAAAATAGCCATCTTTTTAGGTGGCCCTAAATATTTTTCGTGTAATATGCTGTTATACTTCGATAAATACGTTTACCTCTCAGAAAAACTTTATATTTAGTTAGTTAATATTTATGCATTCATAATCTTAAAATATTAGTTCAATTCTAGTACAGTGTTGCCAGACTTACTATAATTTTGACTTTTGGGGGATATTTTTTTAAACTTATTATAGAAATAATAAATAATTATCAAACCTAGGCACATATCTGTCTAAAATGAGTATTAATAATGGAAATTTAAAAAATATTTAAAGTTAGAATTAGATTAGAAAAAGGTTAGAATTTAGTTAGGAAACTAACGTTAGATTTATGTATTTTATAACGTTTTTGTCAAACGTTATTTTATAAGGTTAGATTTATATATTTTATAACGTTTTTGTCAAACGTTAGTTTTTAAGTTTAGATTTATATATTTTATAACGTTTTTGTATAACGTTTGAGACTAAACATAAAAATGTCACTAATCTAATGTTATGTTAAGTTAGATTTATGTACTTTTCTACCAGGGAAGTCTATGTGAAATAATTATTTACCAAGTTACCTGCGATTTTATTTCAAGGGACTTTATATTTTTTCATAAGATTTAAATTTCCACATGGAAATTCATGAAATTTCGTTTTTTATATGAGTATTTTCTTCAATTTCTTATTGCGTAGGTGCCCCTTATAGCAATAAGTGATTCAACTTGATTTTTTGACAATTTTCAGTTCGATAGGGATATACCGTTCGAGTCCGTGGCACAAAACACACAGACAGACGAACATAACAACTTTTTTGCAGGTTTTAAAAATTAGATAAAAAACACGTGTAAGAATTTTTAATCTAGAGTATTTCCCCGAAAAGTTATCTAATTATAATTAGTTATAATTTTAAAATTTTCACACGCTATATTTTTTTGGCACGAAAAAAAATTACTATCATACTTCCGCATTGGTAAGCCTATAGGGTGGCCAGACAAAAAATATAAATTTTGGAAGGCTTTGGAAGACGGTTACTAAAAACAACACATATTTTTATATGATTTTTTATGCTTTATAAAAAAATCGGGGTGGGGGTAAGGGGACGTTCATAAAGTACGTCACGCATACTGCCGTGCTAAGCTGAAAGGTCCTATCTACATAGGTTTAACATATACAGATAGGACCTTTCAGCTTAGGAAGGCAGCATAAAGGTGGAGGGTGTCCAGTGGTTTGTGACACTTCGTGACAGGTGGAGGGGTAGTAGTAAGGGTGGGGAGGCTACCGGTGGAGGGGTATATAACAATGTGATGTCACAAAAAAATTATTAAAGTGGTAATATAATTTTTTGTTATTCTCATAACTTTTCAAAAAAAAAAAAATTAAATGAAAAAATATACCTTGGTAGAAATTGAACGTTAGAATAACTTTTTTTATAATGTTACAAAACTGTATAACTTTTATAAAATATGTCCAAATGTCCCGCTTTTTAAAGTTAGAATCTAACGTTAGAAATACGTTATAAGTACGTTTAACTTCTAACTTTCGGAGGGGGCGTGGCCAACTAGGAAATTTCTACCTGCATCATAAAATGGCAGCTGGAGACAAATTTATTTATATAAATAAATCTTAATATATTTTAGGAATCATAATATTTTTAAACATAATTTCGTTACATTTATTTATAAAATAGCAATCTTTTTAGGTGGCCCTAAATATTTTTCGTGTAATATGCTGTTATACTTCGATAAATACGTTTACCTCTCAGAAAAACTTTATATTTAGTTAGTTAATATTTATTTATACATTCAGAATGTTAAAATATTTATTCATTTCTAATACAGCGTTGCCAGACTATAATTTTGACTTTTGAGGGATATTTTTTTAAATTTATTTTAGAAATAATAAATAATTATCAAACCTAGGCACATAGTTGTCTGAAATGAGCATTTTCTACTATAGCTTACGTATTAATAATGGAAATTTAAAAAATATTTAGAGTTAGAATAAGGTTAGAAAAAGTTTAGAATTTAGTTGGGAAACTAACGTTGGATTTATGTATTTTATAACGTTTTTGTCAAACGTTAGTTTTTAAGGTTGTATTTATATATTTTATAACGTTTTTGTATAACGTTTGAGACTAAACCTAAAAATGTCACTAATCTAATGTTATGTTAAGTTAGATTTGTGTACTTTTCTACCAGGGTAATTATAGAAATACCTATTATTTTGTAATCAGCAGTATTTCTGTTCACCCTATGTTACATAGACTATGTATCATGTGGGTGCAAATGTACTAAAATATTTTTTTAAATAGAACTTTTATCGCTAATTAATATTCTCATTATTTCTGGCTGGCCTGTGTCTGTCTCGGCACATGGACCATGTGTTAATGTGTTGCACGCAATTTAAAAATTATATTCCAAAAATAGCAATGAAACAATCGGTAAAGATATACGCGGTGTTTGCATTCTTTTATCCGAGGGGCTGACCGCGACTGAAATTTCTACAGAAGAGTTCCTCAGAGTTCCTTCGGAGTTCCTCCGGAGTTCCTCCTGTGTTCCTTAAGAGTTCCTCGTTGGAAGGGGTAATTTTTGGCAAATAATCCGTAGAAATTACCGCTGTGCAAACACTACTGCCAAAAAGGCACCCTCAAAAAAAAAAGCTTTGTCCCTGACGATTTCAACCAAACTTGGCGCCCCTACAAAAAAAGAAGTTGGCAAAACAAAAATTGGCGCCCCAAAGTTTACGTCACCAAAAAAGCTATGTCCCTGACGGTTTCTACCAAACTTAGCGCCCTTTCAAAACAAAAATTGGCGCCCCAAAATACCTTCAGGAAAAAAGCTTTGTCCCTGACGGATTCTACCAAACTTGGCGCCCCCCTTCAAAAAAAATTGGCGCCCAAAGGTAGGATGTTTTGATAAGGTAAATTTAAACATACACAAAGGTGCCGGTCCTGATGGTATCCCTAACGTACTATTAAAAAATGTTGCCTATTCTATATGTACTCCATTACTTTTTATTTTTAATAAATCTTTAGAATCTGGTATTTTTCCCATAGCTTGGAAGACTTCCTACGTTATACCAATATTCAAAAGCGGAAACAGATCTAGTGTTAAAAACTACAGACAGGTGTGTATTCAATCAGCCGTCGCTAAACTTTTTGAGAAAGTTGTACTTCCATTTATTTCATCTGAGTTTAAAAATATAATTGTACAGGAACAACATGGCTTTTTAGAAGGTAGATCGACGGTGACAAATATGTTTACATATACTAATTTCATTTCATGGTGTTTAGATCATGGCGGAGAAGTTCATGCCATATATACTGATTTTAGTAAGGCGTTTGATCTTGTATGTCATTATTTACTGGCTAAAAAGTTGTGGGAATATGGGATTAGGCCGCCTTTTCATACATGGATTGTATCGTATCTTACAGGAAGAATACAACAGGTAATTATAAATGGTTTTAAATCTTTCATTATAAAGGTCCTAAGTGGAGTACCACAAGGATCTCACCTAGGACCATTATTGTTCATTATTTTTATTAATGATATAGGTTCAAAATTGTTGTCTCAATATTTGCTTTTTGCTGATGATTTAAAGATTTACAGATGGATAACGTCTATACTAGATGCTTTTATTTTACAAAGGGACCTTGATTTACTTAATGACTGGTGCATTAAAAACAAGCTGTATTTAAATAATAATAAGTGCTCGGTGATGACTTTTTCAGTAAAAAGGACCCGTTAGAGCACAATTATAAAATAGCAGATAATTTACTAAATAATGTCAATGTAATCAAGGATCTGGGTATTTTTTTGGACAGTAAATTATTATTTCATAATCATTTTGATCATATTGTTTCTAATGCAAATAAAATGCTAGGTTTTGTTCTAAGGACAACTAAGGACTTTTCTAATCAGAGACCTATATTGATGTTGTATTCATCCCTAGTAAGATCAAGACTGGAATACGGATCCACCATTTGGTCCCCATATTTTTTGGGGCAGTTTAATATTAAAATTCCATCAAGATCCTTGAGAAGTTATCCACTCCTGGAGGTTTCCTCCTGTAATACTGTTAATGCAGAAAATTCTCCAATGAACCGTATTGTAACATTGGTTAATTTAGCATGCAATACTGTTGATTTTTACAATTCTTCATATAATATGTTTAAAAATCAATTACGTCAACATTAAAGCATGTAATTTTGTTTTATATGAGTATATTACTCTTATTTTTATTTTTTTTTTTTAATTATTATTTTATACCTATTATGCTATAAGAATATTATATAAATAACTTTGTAACTGCTATATGCGTAAATAAACGATTATTATTATTATAAGGTGTTTGTAACGGCTCGTCTAGTTTGAAAATAAAAACGTTAATCCGCATGGGTAATAAATAATAATTGTTTCTGTGCGCGTCTGAAATTTGTACAAAAGAGTTCCTTTTTGCAAAGAGTTCCTCTGACTTCCTTCGGAGTTCCTCGGAGTTCCTCCAGAGTTCCTCGGAGTTCCTCCTGAGTTCCTTTGGCTTGTACAAAAGATTTCCTCGTGGTCAGCCCCTCGCTTTTATCATAAAATAAAGGGGACGATTCTACATCACAAAACATGAAAAAACAGCATAGGAACATAGGTCCGGAAACGAACCCTAAGGCAGTTACGACCCTTTAAAATTGTACTAAAAATAAGGTTATTAATTAATAACTCTGGTAACCTTTGAGCTAGAGCGACGTGGTTTTGCATGTAAACTATTATTAATAAGGGCAATTACTTTGTTATTTTTTTTTTGAATCTATCCAGACGGAATAATTTGTTAGACTTAACACATTTTTGCCCCAAACTTATTTATGTGTAGTTTTTTAACTTTTGGAAAAAATATACATTCCTTGAGTAAAACTACATAAAAATGTCATATAGTGTAATACTACCCAGTCCGCACATATATGGATGCAACATGGTAAAGAAAGATTTTTTAGGTAACATGTGCCATATTACATGAGACATAACATACATATGTATGCTACATAACATGCCCTATAACAGAAAGATTTTTTACGTTACATGTGCCATATTACATAAGATGTAACATACATATGTATGATACAGAACATGCAATATTGCATGTTATGTATCATATATATGGTACGAGAACATACACGATACATAAAATGTTATGAATTCAATACTAAATATGGCGTCTATATTATTTTAATTTTTATAGGTTAGAATCACTAATATTCTTAAAATTGTTGTTAATAATAAAAGTTTTACCCTTAAGTAGTAGAAACGCATGTATTTTTAGACAACTAAACCGATTTTAGATAATTTTAGACAAAAAATTAAAATATATATATTTTTTTTAAATGATTATTTGCTATTTTTTCTCTAAAAATTGGCTTTTTATGTGGCCCATGATTTTTAAGCCTGGTAGAAAGTTTGCTTTCACAGTAAAAATGCACATCGTATAAGAATTTTGCCTGATGGATGCTACATATAAAGATATTTATATACTTTAATTATTAGGTTTATCAAAAAGACGTAAAAATGTTCACCATGTCTAAATCTATGATGCACTCCATAACAAGTAAAATTCGGAAACGCCTACTTTTATTGTTATGTACCTAGTATGTATCTGATATGTAGCATGTTATGTAGCTGATACATAACTTGAGGCGGAATTGTTAAAGTCCAAGGACTATACATGGACTATAAAAATTACATGTCTGCAACATCACATAGAACAGTGGTTATGTACCTGCTATGTTCCTGCCATGTATTTGTGTTGACTGGGTATAGCCTATAGGAGCATCCCACAGTGTTTCGTCTAGTGTATAGCTAGCTGGACAAAATTATTTTATTTGTTTTAATTGCATAGAATTGTATATTATGCAATAACAAGGGCATATCAGAGAGAACAAAACATTATTTTCATAAAAAAAGATTTTATTTTTTACAATGAAATAATACGAGGATAAGACAATAAGGTTAACGTAAAAATGCAATATCGAATAAAAATTAACAAAATTAAAACAAAATAATAATTTTTGACATGCTATATAAATTATTAGTCCTAAAACATAACAATTAAAACTAAAAATCATCCGATGATGACTCGTCATCATAATCAATTTCCGAAGAATCGGTGACGACTTGTTCTAGTTGTAGTAAATTTTTGGGTTGGCCAAAGCCGGACGACTAGGCCATTTCTGGCCCTTTTTGTCACCCCAGGCAATCCCAGCCATTTACTAATTTGAGTCCTCCTTGAACCTGCTCGTCCTTTCAATAAAGGTCAGGATATTGGCCCAGGGGAGATCTCTTAGTTCCTCTTGGTTGAGTCTTTGAGTTTCAAAGACTTGCAACCTGATCCTGTCGTATCTGACACACTCGGCTAAGTAATGATAGGATGTTTCATCCTCTTCGCACTCTGGGCATAGTGGACTCTCTGGAATCCGCATTGTTGCCAGGTGCTTCCTTAGCCTGCAGTGGCCCGTGAGGACCCCTACAAGTTACGACTTGTTCTAAAAAAAAAAACACATAATTTTAGTTGCGGGCACTTTCGGGCCAAAATGATTACTGGTAATTAAACGTGAATATAGGGCATTACATAAAAAAATAGCCTAAAGGCAGGTCTAGATCAAAAGTTGTGGTATTTGAAAATTAGATATTAAAGAAATTTTCAAAAAAAATTCAACAGTATTTTCAGTTACATATTTTAAGTACAACTACCCAACAAAAACTGTATTTTTTACATAAATATAATAAACATACCTTGAATAAAAGATTCCATCACTAAAACACTTTTCACTTTCACTAAAAATTTTGAGAGGTGTTATCGAAACTGTGGCAAAACTGCAACGCCTTGCTTATCACTTAACTTTAATTCAGGCTACCTAATTAGGGAATAATCCTGTGATCTTTATTTCTTGGATTTGGTACCTGGGAGGGGATGTTTACTACCTGGTACCGTTAGTTTCATGTAATTAGGTCATGCATTTTGTCTTCTAGACTAAAGACAGTGCATCCGTTAAAAAATGAAATTACACCGATAAAACAGTTTTTTCACTACTAGCTTTAGAACACCATTATTTATCATATTTTTAGACTGTGAAATCGATCGGTGGGTGGAGTTAAAATTATTTTATTATCAGAAGCGACCTCAAAAACCTATATATGCCAATTTTTATGAAAATATTGTAAAAAAAACTAGTTCCCCCCAGCCCCCTCCCTTAGGGATGGAGTTAGTGCCTTAAAATCTACAACATTTCTACGCCACTGTTTTTTTATATTTTATATTTTAAAAAATGGCTTTTAGAAAAATATAAAAGTAAATTGTGGTCCAAGGTACAGCAGTCTCCCCTACTATCTATTCCAATTAGTTTATAACTTATTAATTATAAGTTATGTTATATTTGAGTAATAAATCCGAGTTTGTATAAGTTACCAGTCATCATGTACAGGGTTCCCAGGTAGCAAGGGATGTTATATCACAAGAAATTAACATCACTTTTGGGTGTATTTTTAAACTAAATCATAACATCACATAATATTGAAAAATAACATGTATTTAACATCACATTTGCAACGTAATACGTGTGACGTGACAACCATGTTATTTAATAACAAATATTTAGCAACGCTGTGAATATATCGCATGTCACATATTAACGTGGCTTTCACGTGAATGTCATGTTATTTTGCTTCTCACCGACGTTCGAAGCAAAAAAATCGATATAAGATGATGTTGATAGAGTAAATTATTATAATAATAATATATAAGGAAATTGTATACACATTATACGATTTCCAATGGATAGGGGGCTCTGCCGGTCTTCTCAAGACCACGGACACGGATTAAAGGAATATATTCTCCGCTTAATCTGCAATTTCGTATTTAGAATCTATCTGTTTCAATTACTGATTGATTTTAAATCCGATTTTTTTATAGGGTTATAGCGTTTTTAATGGTTTTAATTTAGAAAAAGCTAATATCCTAGAATATTATTTAAATATTAAAGTACCAGTAACGGCATCCATAAGATATTAGATATAACAGGAATGTGGATTTATGATGTCACAAACACGTTATTTTCGGGATGTCATTGTGTAATGTTATTAGGGGCGGACTTAGGACATCCCCACCATGCTACATTCTTGTTTAATGAGACTACAATCTTAACATCACATGTCACATATTAACGTGACTTTCACGTGAATGTCATGTTATTTTGCTACCAGGGTTGATTGGTACAAGAAACCAAAAATTGATTTTTTGAGATACGAGGTTTTGAAATTTAGAAGTCGATATGTGTTTTAACCGATTTGGCATTCAAACAAAAACCCCGACTATTTTTAAGTTGGAGGTAAACGGTTTTACAGAAAACTTAAAAATAGGACCTTTCGGTCGCATTTTTTTGGCCCCGATAATAGGAAGTTGGATTTTCCATATTGATTAAAATAGTTTCGACTGAGAACTTGACATGGAGATAGGTTATTTTCTTACTGGCCCTGAAGTGATAAAACTTTCGAACAAGTAAAAAAAAATAGTTTTATTGCCAAAAAGTAACCATACACTGAAAAAAAAAACAAGCCGTGAAGATATGTAATGCTACCAAAGAACTTTTACCTCAAGAATGAACATGATGAAATCTACCGTATGCTTTGTTTGAAGCGTGAACCAACTACGGTGAGGGGCTGGTGGGGAGTGACTATTTTTTACACTTAGTACGCGTAAAGAGGGAGAAAGAATGTGTTAACTCACAGTCTAATGTCGTAAACTTTGTCAAGCAATACAGTGTTGCCGGTTGCAACACCTGCTTTAGATATTTTATTGTAAATTTTAAGAAATATTAGTTTTATTTGAGTTTTATATGAACTAGTAGTTTAATTTTAATAAATTTAATTATATTACATTATCAAACATAATTATAGTGGCATAGTATAGTAGTTTTTTTTAAATTTTAATGTAGGTATAAAGATTTATCATAATGATAAAGTGAAAATTACGCAACATCCTCTGGTCACCAGAAGGTCAAAACTAGCGATACTTATGTTTACACCAGAAGCAGTATCGCGTACGTTTCTGTAAACAAACAAAAAGATGACACCTTCATAAACATTGGTCTGAAATATCTTCTTGAGGTAAAAGTTCTTTGAATGCTACGCATTCCATTATATAATTCACAGTAAATGGTATATTGCATTTTCCCAAATAAAATACAAAAAAAGTAATTTTGAAAAAAATTTAAAAAAAATATATTTTTTTTAAGATCTTTTTTTGAAAAACGAAATTTTTTTGAAAAAGTTTTCCCTGACGGTTTCTACCAAACTTGGCGCTCCTACAAAATAAAAATTGGCACCCAAAAGACCCTCACGAAAAAAAGCTTTGTCCCAGACGGTTTCTAACAAAACAAAAACACCCTCGAAAAAAAGCTCAGGCTAAAAAAACGCCCCTCGGCGGCGCCCCTCTGGGCTCGCGCCCTGAAGCAGGGCCTGGGCCTGGGTTTGATTATTCACTTTTTAAATAAACTATAAAAATGTTGGCAATGTAGAAGGAAATCTGTTATGGGTATGCTTTTTTGAAAAAATTAAAATATTCTTGATTTTGGTGAACTATTTTTAAGTTAGAGGCGCAGAAAACTTAAAAATAGGCCCTTTTTAGCCCCGATTTTAGGAAGCTGGATTTTCCAATTCGATTAAAATAAAATCGTATTAATGGTGCAGGTCGCTTGCAAAAAAAACTTTACACTACGATATTTCAAAAACCCATTGACGTAGAGACTTAAAATTTGGACCAAAAGATTTTTGCCACTTTGAAAATCTTTGGTCCCAACTTTAAGACTTTGTGTCAATGCGTTCTTGAAATATCATAATGTAACAACTTTACACTGATTTGACATGGAGACAGGTTATTTTCTCATTGACCCTGAAACACGTTATACAATTTTTAAAGAAAAAAATAGTAACTGTTTAATTGCAAAATATTCCAAAAGAGTACAAAAGGGGAAAAAGTAATATCTTCTTTAGTCCTATAGTTCGTCCAATTATGCAAGATAGTAGTTTAAAATTCCCGCGATTTTTAAGCTACCTCATTGGTTAAATACGCGTACCTTTCAACATACAGGGTGTATTTGAAATAGCGTAGGAAATTTTAACAGGTGATTCTACATGATAAAATATGACAAAAAGTTCCTATAAACATATATCTAAAAATGCGTCATAAGGGAGCTACGCCCCTTTGAAATTGGCTAAAAAAATCGGTTTTTATTTAATAACTCAGGAACCCTTTGAGATATATTAACGAGGTTTTGCACGTGAATTAATCCTAATAAGGCCCATCTTTGTATGTAATTTTCACGTACTTATTTAAACCAGGGGTGTGCGAAAAGGGGGGTCCTTATCAGTTTTTTGTCCCAAACTTTTTTCTGTGTAACTTTTTTGCAATTTTATTTTTAAAATATGATTCCTCAGGTCAAAATACATAAAAAAGGTACTCTTGTTGTAATACTGTAGGATTAACCGTTTTCGAGAAAAGTTAATTTGAAGGTGAAATTTCACTGTTCGAGGACGAAAAATTAAATACTAAACTGTCGAAAACCAAAATTTTAATGATGCAATGTTATTCTACATCAAAAGCTAAGAAAAAAAGTTTCCATACATGTAGGTCGAAAAACGATTTTAAAGCTACCATAGCCCTTTAAAAATGGTGCATATTTAGGAGACCATAGCTCCATTAGGATTCATTTTTGGAAGTACCTGTATATGAGGTTTTTTTCTTAGTTTTTAATGTACATTCGCCCTGCATCATTAAAATTTTGGTTTTCAACATTTTAGTATTTAATTTTTCGTCCTCGAACCGTGGAATTTTACCTTCAAATGAATTTTTCTCGAAAACGATTAATCCTACAGTATTACAACAAGAGTACCTTTTTTATGTATTTTGATCTGGGGAATCATATTTCAAAAATAAAATTGCAAAAAAGTTACACAGAAAAAAGTTTGGGACAAAAAACTGATAAGCCCCCCCCGTTTCGCACACCCCTGGTTTAAATAAGTACGTGAAAATTACATACAAAGATGGGCCTTATTAGGATTAATTCACGTGCAAAACCTCGTTAATATATCTAAAAGGGTTCCTGAGTTATTAAATAAAAGCCGATTTTTTTAGCCACTTTCAAAGGGGCGTAGCTCCCTTATGACGCATTTTTAGACATATGTTTATAGGAACTTTTTGTCATTTTTTATGATGTAAAACCATCTGTTAAAATTTCCGACCCTATTTCAAATACACCGTGTATACAATATTGTGACTTTTTTTGTCTATGACAATGATTGACGGCCGTTAAAGCTAATAAAAGAAGAGAAAGTTATATAAAAGAATGGTTATATTTAATGTTATTTTGTATGTTATTGAAAAAGGTACTTTTTTGGTTTATTCTTCATACACTCACACTAAATTAGCATATTCTACATATTGTACAAACGTAAATTATATTGAACACAAGGAAAACGTCTAATTTTTAGGTTACAATTACAACTTAAGGCCTATCCAGAGGATGGCATAACAACCATTACAAGATACATGACACATCAAGGCAATCCTGGCATCGCATTCTTATGTACTATGCTTGTTATGCGAGTCTTTGGATAGGCTCTTTCCAGGAAAACAGTACCGACATCTGTAAAATTTTTGATACACTACGATTTATGCATAATTATGCTATTTATGAGCTCTGTGGTGTAAAACGGGCCGCGTCGCTTACTATCTTTCATAACTGGACGGAGTATAGTGCCTAGTGCCCTTTAAGTTATTTTTAGTCGTAGACCGAATATACTCCACACAGGTGTCTTCAGGCAAGCATAGGTTTGACAAAAATGTCACCAATAACTGTTTAGGGGACTTTGTAGTAGACGTACTGGAGATCATAGAAATGCATCCAACAAAATCGTAGCTGCTCACTTAAGACATTTATTCAATTTTATATATTTAATTACACATGTAGTGATGAAAATTGAACAACAGCTTTCTTTAAATGATTAATGTAGCTAGGATCGTCTAAACGGTTTATTTTATATCTATTTTATGTTTGTTTGTTTGTTTTTAACCTCGTACTATTCTACTTAATTAAGCATCCCCTAAGTCCAAGACTTGTGTGGGCTAGTAGTAGAGGAAACCACCGGCTTTAATTGACTTTCGAACCAATATATCTAGGGAGTACGCCTTCGCCAAATTTCAATTATTAATTAACTGAAAAAGGCAATCGGCGCCAGTGAGGTTTGAACTCACGATCATTAGATCAGTGTCAGGCTATATCGATGCCATTGACCGCTGAGCTAAATCTCCCATATTCCAATAAGTAAGGATTTTTTTGTGAACAGATTCACCAGCCTGTTCTGACCATAAACCTAGTCCTTTATTTTTCAGCAATTTTAACGAGTCTTGAAGGTGATGGATAATTACATGAATTTTCAAAGTTTCAGATACACCCGTTGCTTTGAAACATTTCGATAACATATTTATATCTCCTTGACAATCATAATCTGAAGCAACCTTCCCAGTGGTGAAGCATTTTTCAATAATTTTGTTCATGATTTGAAATGAATAACTTGAAGTACTCCTACATCCTTAACAATTTCCAGATCGGTAAGCGCGTTGCTCTCTTTTAAAAGTTTTCGGCAGGCATTCCCTTCAAAGATTTTAAACGATTTACTGTTGATCAATGGCCAGCAAACGGCTACCGCCACTTATCCGTGTCCGTACTGTTTTATCACCTTGAAAGATTTGCGCGAAGGTATGACAATAAAAGACGATCATGATGAAATAGAAGAAAAAGATGTGACTACTACTACTTTAAAGACATATGAAGATTTGAAAAGAAGTTACGAAAAATTTTGGTCTGAAGGGAAAGACAAAAAGTTTGCGAAGGATTGTTATAGCACAATTAACCTCCCTCTTTTCGAAGAAGATGATAATATGTATGTCATCGAGAAGTGCATCATCCCAGAACTCCATCTACTCCAAGGATTCGTCAATCATTTATTTTGGGTAGGTCTTGTGCCGCTACTTGGATGTGATAAAGCCTTACTGTGCCCCAAAAAACTAAATTTAATCTCTAAAAGTTATCACGGCGAGATCTTTGAAGGGAATGCCCGCCGAAAACTTTTAAAAGAGAGCAACGCGCTTACCGATATGGAAATTGTTAAGGATGTAGGAGTACTTCAAGTTATTTCTTTTATATCCGCCTTCCAAATCATGAACAAAATTGTTGAAAAATGCTTCACCACTGGGAACGTTCCTTCAGATTGTCAAGCAGATATAAATATGTTATCGAAATGTTTCAAAGCAACGGGTGTATCTGAAACTTTGAAAATTCATGTAATTATCCATCAACTTCAAGACTCGTTACAATTGCTGAAAAATAAAGGACTAGGTTTATGGTCAGAACAGGCTGGTGAATCTGTTCACAAAAAATTCCTTACTTGTTGGAATAGATATAAAATAAACCATTTAGAAGATCCTAGCTACATTAATCATTTAAGGAAAGCTGTTGTTCAATTTTCATCACTACATGTGTAATTAATCAATTTTCATCACTACATGTGTAATATATAAAATTGAATAAATGCCTTAAGTGAGCAGCTACGATTTTGTTGGATGCATTTCTATGATCTCCAGTACGTCTACTACAAAGTCCCCTAAACAGTTTTTGGTGACATTTTTGTCAAACCTATGCTTGCCTGAAGACACCTCTGTCCACGGTAAGATGTGATTTCTGAGTAAAAAAGAAACGTGAGAAATAACACGAAAACGTAAATTTTCAATTATAGTTGGCCTAATTTTGAGATATAAATTTAAACAACAGACTATGTAATGTAATAACCTGCCAAATTTTAAACTTTCGCATGTAACATAGTTTTTGCGTTGCTAACAACTATTGTTTACCTGAGGTAAATACACTTTAACACGTATACTTCTACAGGGTAATCCATAAGTGACTCCAAGGATGACGCCAAGGGGGGTGTCACCTGCTTCCTTCCTTCCTTCATTCCTTCCGAACATTTCTTTTTTCAAAAAACAAAAAAATGAAAATTTTTCTTTTTTTTGAACAAAAGGTAACCCGTTTTACCATTAAAAAAAAGTTAGAGTGGCGCATTTTTTTAAAAATATATAAATACACTGCATGTTGAATTATCGATAATTTCTTTACTGTATTAAAAAAATATTTTACTTGACAATTGTGTTACAAAATTCCGAGACCGCAGGGTCGAGGAATTTTGACGAAAAGTGCACGAAAACAATTTCCTTAAGCAAAATATTTTTTAATATACAGTAAAAAAATTATGTATAATTCAACATGCACTAATGGTATTTTGAAAGACTATTTCACAAACAAAATAAGGAAGTATATAATTTTACAATGTTTTATGTTGTTTAATATTTAAATTAAAAATTTAAGAACTAAACAACAATATTACTTTACAACTATAATTAAAAATTTAATTCTCAAAAAATTTGCCGCGCTTTTTAAATCCACGATGTTCACTTGTTCGCGAAAGTTGCCAAGTCTAAACTTTGCTCGAGGGATATTTTATGCTTGAGTTTATTCCAATTATTGGAATCCAATAAAATAGTTGTTATCAAATATATTAGCATTTAAATAAATATCATTGCTGTTTTTGTTTAAAAAGTTTAGTTTTCAACTGAAAATGTTTCCACCCGTAAAAAAACTATTTCCTATCGGTTTCAAATAAACTTTGGCAACGCTGTACTGGTACCAGCGCAGTCATTTGATGTTTTGATTTCCGTAATTCTTTATGCAAATATATTTTTAATAAATAAGTGTTTAAATTAGTTTTTAGTGGCCTTTTTTAATACCAAGATTCAATTAAATAAATTAAAATTTATGAATATCAGTGATTTAAAGCTTTTAAGATGGAAAGTGCATAAAATATAATATATTATCTGAAATTAATTAGGGTTTATACCTAGGATGTTTTGGTAATAAAATAAGCATTTATATTGTTTATCAATAAATATAAACCAACTAAAGGTAAGCTTCACAAATTAAAAACACATTTTGCAAAAATATAACCTTTATTAACATGTCGGTAACTGTCAGTTTCTTGTTTCCATAGTAACCAAGTGACAATTGCATATGTGCAAAAATTATCAGATTCATTTTGAACTGGTTGGTCAAGAAACTAAAAATGCAAGGTTTTGATTGGCCTATATATTGTATTGATATTGTTTGTGAAATAGTCAAGAAAACTAACCCCCGCCACTCAGGGGGTGGAGTTAGAATTTTTTAATTATCAGATTTACTTTCAGTAACCTCAAAAACCCTAATATACTAAGGGGGTGGAATTAGAAAAAAATTTTTATTAGATTCAAAATCGTCGACCCCAAAAACCCTTATATATCAATTTTGACGAAAATATTGAAAACTTAAAAATTATTACCCCCTCAACACCGCAGGGGTGAAATTAATTTTTTTTTATTATCAGATTCAATTTCAGCAACCTTAAAAATGCATATACAGCAATTTTCAAATTTTTGTAAAAAAGAATGTATTTTTCCCCATTTGCCCTTGCCGCACCCCAATGTTCACCAAAAACAATCCCGTGCGAGAAATTTTGGTAACACACCTGTATACCAAATTTCAAGTCTCTAGCTTAAAGCGTTCTTAAGTTATCTTGTATACAAGATTTCCCGGACCGATCGACCGACAATTTTTTTAAAACGTAAAAATACGCAAAAAAAGTTTTTGAAAATTTTTGCACGAATTTTTGTAAATTTTCAAAATGGAAAAAAACAGAAGAAAAAGTGTGATAAGTTCACAAAACTTATACTTATTAAAAAAAAATAATAATAATACCAATTTTGAATAAAAATATATTCATTAACAGTTATAGGGCACTACTGACAGTTCAAGGTCATACTATGCTAACTTTTAAAAATTCCAAACCACAACCGAGAAGCATGAAATTTGGTTTGGACTTTTAGCCTTTGCAACAAGAGAAATCAGCTCACCTATTAAAATAACTAACTTTTAAACGCTTTGATGTAGAAACCTGTCAAAACAGTTTACAGTGATTTTTTGATAACTTTTATACACCTCGAATAAGAAACATAAAATTTGGTATCGGTGCTCTTTAAAACAAGACAAATCGACGAACCTGTCAAAATACTATTCACTGTTTTATTATGCGAAAAATCACATTTGGTTTGGTTATTTTAAAAAAAAATAAGATTTAGAACAAAGAGTCGTTGTTTTAAATCTTGTTCTTTGTTAAAAATATATTGACGATTTTTTTCCGGATTACACGGTACATTTTGCAATGCATTCGGGTATAAATAGAAAAATACTAAAATAAAATCACAAAGCAGCGTTTCAGATTTTGCAACGTCATTCATAAAACCGGCATCAAAACAACTAAATTTAAAAAAAATATATAGAGGAAAGTCGCCTAATTTCGGATACCATTTACAATGTATTCAATAGTTAATACTCGGTATTACTTTTTGATATTTTTTTTATATAACCAGATACAACTTATTATAGCGAACCATGATTTATTATAAAAGCAATTTTATTACAGTTTATTTTTTCCAAAAAACACGGTTAAAAAAAATCAGCGCATTTTTGTGCATTTAAAAAAGGGCTCCTAATTTCGGACATATCCGAACAAATTTTTTCAAGAGTAGATCTGGATGCCATTGCTTATGTTTCTTGTTATTCCTTCACATTTAAGACGTAATTTAATCATTAAGCGATTTTCTACGAAATACTATAGAAACTATAATTTTAGATTCCCAATTTCGAATATCTTAGTATCTTAGGTAATTTTCGTTTTTTCAAAATTGTTTATCTTAGTTTGTTGTATCATTATAAAAATAATAATTAATGGTTGTTTATCCTGAATAATAATTTCCTTGCGGATATCCGAAATTGGGAATCAAATGCACAAAAATGGTCTATCCAAAATTAGGCAACTTTCTGCTTTTTAGATTAGAAATTTGTAGAATGTTTACGTTTTCAAATTGCTTAATTATGAATAGTGGATCAACTTAACTAACATCATAACTTACCCAAGACAGAATCACGAACTTTTATAACGATTATTTATAAAATAAACAAGCATAATAATGCAACTGAGCACAAAACTGCCATTTGCAATATAAACGATTTGTGCTGCCATTTAAAGGGGAGAAGCTCTACCGTTATCATATTACAGGACGGATTTAGTTTGACTTTTGGCTTCACATAAAAGTGGGTTTCTGTTTACCTTTACAGACAGTATCTTAAATACACTACTATCTGAAATTTGGAAACCATCCGAAATTAGGCGCATTTCCTCTACATATTAATTAATTACGTTAAAAAAAGGAAATACTGCTGCCAACAAAACAATAAATAATAAACAATTTAAACTGAAAAAAAAAACAAAAGTTTCCGGTCCTAAGGTGTAAAAATGTGTCAAGATTTTATATTTCATTAAATTAATTACACAGGCCAACAAAAAAAAGTCGGGCTCTGCAGAGCCTGTTGCAGAGCCATGCTGAAATGACGGATATGCTTCAAAACGATTAAATAGGTACATTCAAATCTGAATTTTTTCGCAGTAACATAAAATAATGTTAAAAAATAAGGATCCTCAAAAAAATAACATTTTTCTCATTTTTTTTTTATTTTTAAACCTTACGTTTTATAATTTTAGATATAAAACAATATCACAAATAATATTCCTAGTTGTACAAAAAAATTAAATACTTATATTTTCTAGGGATAGCTAAAATTACGTTTATAGTTTTTTTTTTTGGGGGGACGGGGACTGGGTGAGTGCTAAAATGTCGTCAATTTATTACTCTTTTTTTTTAAATATACAGTGCGGTCCAAAAGTCACCCCCCCTTTTTACTTTTGAACGAGTTGAGATATCCACTTCAAATTTAAAACTCTTAAATAAGACAACTTAAACTATCTTTTAGCATATATTTGATATTTTCAGCTCTTAAAATGTGGGCAGGGGGGCATGGGAGGACATTTTTTTAAATGAAAAGGGGGGGTCGTGTGATACATCATTTTAAAGCTTATAAAATTCTCTATTTAAAATAACATTTTTAAATTTTTAAAAAATGTTTTTTAAGGTTTTGATTTTTCAATTTTTTGTGCTGAAACATTCGATTTTTTAAGTTTTATTTATAAATTTTTATTTATGTCAACTAAAAATAGTTTAAAAGTATAATTAACATTTGTTTATGATGAAATTAGGCATTTTTAAAAAATTATTAGTTTTTTTTTTAGAGGAACTTTGACATTAATACAAATTTTCAACCCCATTTTAAACCCAATTTTTTTTTTTAATTTAAAAATATGGAGTTAAGTGGAGAATTTTATAAGCTTTAAAATGATGTATTACACGACCCCCCTTTCCATTAAAAAAAATGTGCCCCCATGCCCACATTTTAAGAGCTGAAAGTATTAAATATATGCTAAAAGATAGTTTAAGTTGTCTTATTTAAAAGTTCTAAATTTGAAGTCGATATCTCAACTGGTTTAAAAGTTAAGAGGGGGGGGGGTGACTTTTGGATCGCTCTGTATAATAATTTTTTGGCAGACAAATACCTACATTTTTCAATTAATTAGAAGGGGGGCAGAAATACTGACTGACAAATATGGATGGCAGCCATTTTTCACTTATCAGGTTCAAAATGACAGTTTTTTTATTTTTTAAAAAAGTTTAACCAAAAAGTCCAAACCCCATAACTTTTTTGTTTTTGTGGGGATATCTTTCAAAATTGGCAGAGTTGATCCTTATAATAAAGTAACTTTTCCCGAAAAAGTTATATTAATCGGAATTTTGTTTCAGCTTTTTTCGATTTTTTTTAACCCCCATAACTATTTTGCTTTTGGGGGCATTACTTTTAAAATTGGTAAATTGATCCTTATAAAAAAGTAATTTTTCCTGAAAAAGATAATGTTAATCGGAATTTTCTTTCAGCTTTTTTCGATTTTTTTTTAAGTTTAACCCCCCCATAACTTTTTATTTTTGGGGAGATTACTTTGAAAAACAATAGGGATCTTCCACTCGTAGAAATTGATTTTTCCTGAAAATATCAAGTCGATCGGATAATTCGTTCTTGAGTTATCGTGTCTACAAAAAACGTGACTTCGGACGGACAGACAGACGGATATTAAAAAAAAGTTGTTTATTTCTTCATGAAACAAATTTATATCCAAAATTTTTTTGTCTAGGACGATTTTTGAAAATTCGACCTACCCTATAATATTCTAGCGCAGGCGCTGTGAATTATATAATAAAGAAACTATCAGTTTTTTTGATTAAAGAAGAACAAACCAGAACAATACTTTTTTTAATAAAAATGTAACCTGAAAAGCTAAATTATTTTTGGAATAATGGTTGTGAAGAGATATGAAGAAGACGAGAATCTGGGGAATTGAAGGTAGAGCGCGAAAAAAGGAATTTGAAAATTTTATGTATAATCTGTCAAAATTGGAACTGTATTTTTTTCAAAATTTGTTGAGAGCCCCTAGCACAAGTTAAAAGCTTATTTGGGGCTCTTCATGCCTATGTAATATTTGCAAAAAAATAAACATAACTATCATACTAATCTTTATTTTTTTAAGGTATAGTTATTTTAAATTTGCCGCTAAATACTCCACAAAGTCCGATTTACACTGAAGCATGTGGCTTGTTTTTGATGTAAACATAACCAAAATTTATAATTTTTTGTTTACTTACTTTGTTTTTATGATGTTTTGATGTAAAAAAAGAGAATTGATAAAGCTGTCGCTAAAACCACTTTTGTATTCCTGTAGAAACAAAATTTGCTTATAAAATCGCTTTTATTCCAATAATTTAGAGGAATAAACCATTGTTTTGTTCTCGTTAATGGCACGTCAACGTTTTACGGTTGTGTAAATTGGGCCTAGTCATTTCGCTTACGACGCATGCGTATCTTACGTTGCTATGGTAATTTCGAGATTGTTTACAAGCGGGAAGGTTTAAAATAACTATACCTTAAAAACATTAACTATAGTAATCAATAATCACCATAATATAGTGATATTATGATTGCCCTGACAGACTAGTTATTGAAAAAAGTAAACGGTCATAGAAATTTCTAGCAGGGGTAAACAACAATTTTTTTTGGGGGTGATGTGAGCTTTTTTTGTAGTCATCAATATTATTGGGAGGAAAAAAATACTATATTGTATATCAGGTGAGAGAAGTTTAACATTTTTGACCTGCGTCAAATTGGGGGATGAGCGCGCTAGCGCGAAGCCCGCAAGACGCGGTCTAAAATGTTAAATCTTCACTCACGTGGAAAATATAGTATTTTTCTTACTACCAGTACAATTAATTAGCTATTTATTTATTTATTTTACTAAAATTTAATGAAAAAGCTTATAAATTTAAAATATCACGCTGGCCGTTCGCGGCCATTAAAAAAACAAATGAATAACGACATTTCTGGCAGAAATTTTCCGGTGATCTGCTAAAATTATTAAGTTAGAAAGTGTGATAAAATATATAAAAATGGAAAATGAATTGCAATGTGATGATTCTGGTACTTCCCCAGAAATAAGGGGACAGGCCAAAACTGTAAGGGAGAATCTATTGCCTCAAAAATCAATATATGGGGGTTGTACCTCTAGTAATCTATGATCCTTACGGTAATATATGGGTTGTATAATCTATGGTTGAATATGATGGACCAATGATTTTCACTTTTCGAAGTGTTTTTTGTAAAACATGTTTTATAGGTACTAATTTAGTTAATATTTTTTAATTTATCATGCAATAAATAAATTTGGTGCCTAAAGACACTTGTAAATAGCAATGTAATTTAATAATTAAGTGAACCGTCAGATGCCAAAACAGCTGAATAAAAATTCATTATTAACCATGGTGCAATTTCATTATTTTTAGAACCTCTGACGTCATAGGTAGAGAACTAATATGTCTACCAATGAAAAGAACAGTAATAAAGATGTGGTTTTAGGCTGGTGGTGAAAAAGATTTTATACTTCGGGGCCCGTATTACTAGATAAAATTTCCTTATAAGTTGTCAAATCCGCCACCTAGTGCGAAAAATCTTAACCCTGATAAGTAAGAAATGGCTGCCACCAAAGTGTCACTACTTATGATTATTGAAATCCTGTTCCCCCCATTCTCATTGACATTTTTTCAAAAATAAAAAGGTTAAAAAACTAAATATTAAAAAAATATATAGGGGAGACTGGTTAAATAATTAAAGCTAATGGTACATATGTTAATATTAAAATTAGAGGCTAGCCTCTGGGTTTCATCAGTCTGCCGCATCCTTGGGTCACAAATTTTAAAAACTGTGGACAAAATATGTAAGGTAATTAGGGGTAAACGTGACATGCTAAAAAATTTTTTAATTTGACATTTTGACAAAGGCACACTGAACTTACAAGATATACAAAAATTCGAGTTCAACTCGTTAACGGCGGCCATATTCAAAAGTTCACAAAAGTTTTACGAGATGACACTACTCACGGCTAGTTTTAAACATTTTCACCCAAAAGGCTTGGCAACTCCGATGTTTTTTCTGATTATGATTCTGTGGTGTATTTCATGCATTCTGAGTAAATAAAAAAAATTGTTAGATGGCTTTTTTTGCAGCATCGTCTTAAACACTTTTACCAAGAAATAGGGATTCATATTTGACCTAATAAAGACAAGATTTTGAGCTGCTGAATCCATATCTGTTTTTAAAATTTAATGATTTTCATATGTTTTGGCTAATTTAAAGCCAATACAGGTACTTTGAAAATCAGTTTTGCCGTATATGAAATAAAACCTTAGATCATTTTAAACTTTATACATATAAACTTAAATATACGACTCGTTCATACAGGCCAGAAAAGTATTAAAACACTTTGCCGTTCCAAAATAATGGACTCCCAAACCTGGGCAAAATTTCAACTTCCTGAATAAATAAAAACTTTTCGCAAAAAAAAATGAACTTTTAATATAAATAAAAAATATTTAAGTCGGTGCCAATTTCACCATTCCCTAAGTTAATTACTAACAATTATTTTTTTATTATTTTACTATTGTTTGCTGTGAAATTGGCACCGACTTAGGTATTTTTTATTTTTTACTTGTTAGAGACCTAGAAGTCGGTTCATTTTTTTGTGTCATCTAAGCTAAATTATAGTTGTCCTTCCATCTCGGCAAGCTGCTGACATCACAACGCACTGTTAGTGCGTTGTGACGTCATTATATTAAAGATAAATTTCTAAAAAATAAAAGTAATATTTTTATTTCAGCGCCCAAGAGTCCAACCAACCTTATTTTAAACGAAATACTAAAGAAAATCTTGTTAAACTTTAAGCGTTAAGTAATAATCATACAACGCCTTTTGGTAAAATTGCAACATTTATAATTTTCTCTTGGTATTTTAATATTACAGATCCAGAGAATCAAGTTTAGCGGCATTTGAAAGATTTTCAGTGTGCCGTATTATTTAAGTGACCCCTTGATCAAGTTATCCGGATTATCCGAGTTATCCGATATTTCTCTAAAAATTTGACTGGTATTAGAACCAAATTAGCCCGTTTTTAAGTGAAATTGCGTTAAAATGATTAGATTTATCTTAATTATCCGGCTTACCCGGCATTACCCGAGCGTCAAATTAAAACGGGAGCACCTCATGAATGCCCTCTTTAAGTTGCAAAAAGTTTCATCAAATTCCGTTCATTCGTTCCAAAGTTATGCGGGAACAAACATTAAAAAAAACAAAACAAAGTCACACGTCGAATTGATAACCTCCTCATTTTTGGAAGTCGGTTAAAAATACAAGATTTCGCAAAAACTACACAATGTAACTAAATTTTAAGAATACATATGGATTCAGCAACTCAAAATCTATAAGGAAGCTTGTTTTTATTAAGTCAAAGATTAATCCTTGTTCTTTGGTAAAAGTGTTAATTTTAAGACAATGCTGCAAAAAAAGCCATCTAAAAATTTTAATTTTTACACAGAATGTATAAAGTCCAAACCACAGAATCATAATCAGAAAAAGCATCGTAGTTGCCAAATTATAAAATCAAACGAAACTGTCCACTAGTACATCAAAATAGCAACAGACTGATATTCAAGGAGGGGCAAACACAAGATTACCTATTATAGGTCGTATATTTCCGTATCTTGGAAAAACTTTTAACGAAAATACTGGGGAAAAAATATTGTGTGTAACTCGTGCGAAAAACCTCTTTAGCGCACTCGATATTTTTTTTTGTCAGTTGACACCATTTTAGAAAAAAATTCTTTGCATCTTATTTAAATCTATGACACTGAATTAAACCAAAATGATTCTTCTGGGTCACTCAATATTAAAATTAAATCAATAATAATTTATTATTGTCTTTTTTATAAATTTATGCTACTTGGGGTACAGGTCTACCCCACATTGCATTGTGGTTTTACGTACTAGCTGCATCAATACTATAATACTATAGTATATTCAACTTCAACATGAAGTGGAAGTAAATAAAAGAATTGCGCACGCGGCAGCTGGCGCGTGGTTTCATTGGTTAAAGCACTCGAACGTTGCGAGAGTAGGGATGTAGAAAATTAAACAGGTCAGTACGTGAGCACTTGCGATGAATCGTACAATGCATTGCAATGGACCGTTATATAGAAATATTTTGTTTCGGGTCCTACCTTGTCACTAAATCAGTTGTTTTCACGTGCGTTTGTTTACACTTACTGCAATTTGAAGTTGAATATACTATAGTTACTATAGTACAGTACTGTACTGTAGTATTTTGATAAAAAAACTTTACATTTTTTCCCCAGTATCATTTAGTTCATACTTACACGCGCAAAATCTCTAAAGACTTATTATAACAAATAGCGATCCAGTCAGGCTGCGTGGGGCCCCACTGAATCTGATTCACTTCACCTTCCGCAGCGGTATAGGCCAAAATGGGGTCTTCGATAGCTCTCGGCATTTGTTGAATGTCCCATATCAGGGCTTGGTGATCATCCCCAGCTGTACAGATGTGACAACTACTGTGTGGCGCCCAAGCTATACCATTCACGCATGCTCTGTGATTATTTAGCCTCGCTACAGGCGTACAGGGGACTCTTACATCTAAAATGATAACCTCACAAGCATCCATGGCTATCGTAGCTAGGTAGTTGGGGTCCTGTTTGTTCCAGGCTAACCGTAACAAGGGTGTATGAGCAGGATCTTCATAGATAATTGTAGAATGCTCTAAATGCCTTAAATCGAACATTCTTACTGAACCATCTGCTCCTACCGAAGCAAACATATCCCTGCCACCTCCAGCCCTGGAGAAGGCTATATCGTAAACCTCTTTGTCATGAGCTATGAGTTGTGTTTTGACGTGACCGGAAACTAGGTTTACCCTGCCCATTATCTGACCCGTTTCAAGGCCCCATATGGTGCAGGTGGTGTCTATCGAGGAGGTACCTACCAGGTTGGGGTCCACTTCGTTCCAGTCAAAGCTGGTCAATGGGGCGCAGAAATCCGAGTTTTTGTTGTTGTTTAGGACGCATTCCAGTCTGGTATCAGGCTCGCCTGCTCGCCATACCCTTAGGTAGTCTCCACTGCAAAAAAAAAATACCACTGCCAACAAAGTAAACATTTCTCCTGTAGGATTTTTTTTTTTGAAAACAAAAATAAAAAAAAAGAAAATAAAATAATATATATATATATACTGAAAATCGTTCCAAAATTCCGAAATCTTAGCGAAATCTTTCCGAAATCCTGAAATCTTAAGGGTCGTCCATACAATACGTCACGCAAATTGACCAAAACCCATACACCGTTTCTCGCGTTATTAAAGGATGGCTCCCCCTCTAACACCCCCCTATTGGGGGGAGGGGTAGCCAAAATATGAAATCTCCACATCCTTTAATAACGCGAGAAACGGGGTATGAAGTATATGAATTTTGGTCAATTTGCGTGACATATTTTATGGACGACCCCTTAGCGAAAACTTTCCGAAATACCGAAATCTTAGCAAAATCTTTCCGAAATCTCAAAATCTTTCTGAAATCTTAGCGAAATCTTTCCATTCCGAAATCTTGTGTACACGGTTTTGGGGGGAGGTCAATCCCTCGTGGTACATAAACAAAAAAATTGTAAAACAGAAGCATACTTATTAAATTATTTAAATTATTTAAATCTTATCTTATCTTATCTTAAATTTTATATTATTTTGTTAATTTGTATTTTTATTTTGCTTGATCCATTCAAGAAAAGGATTCTTCGATAATCCGGCCCAATTGCTTGTCCGGATTACCGAAGAATCCGGTTTACCGAGGTTCCAGATTATCGAGGTTGCACTGTACTTTTAATTATTTTAATTATAAGTTTTACAGATTTACAAAATTCTCAAATAAATACTTTCAAACAAAATACATGACGTATTTTTAGGAATCTTTCAAAAAGTACGTTTGTCTGGGGATCAAATGAAAATTATTTTATCGTAAAACTTAAAAACGGAATATGTATTCAAACTAAAAAAAATCAAGCTTTATGGCAGTCTAGTAAAGAAGTGCAAAAATTTGATATGATAAATTTACCTGATAACCCAACAAAACCTCCTACTAAATTTCAAGACATAAAAATCATTTTAAATAAAATTCAAAATTCATATTTTTTCTATTATTGAATCTGAACCACTTAGGTAAATATAAAACTGTGATAACACCTTGTACAGAAAATAACAAACATTAAAAAAAAAAATATATTATTATTAATATTAAATTTTTTTTTTTTAAGAAGGAAAAATAAAAAAAAATTTACTAAAAACAATCCCAGTCTAGTACTTTGGATAAAAAAACATGGTTCAAATTTGAAGCCTTTAGGGAACGTCCAAGCATTACATAAAAAAATCAATAGAAAACACTTTCTTCAAGTAAAATTACTGTCTGGAATATTACCTTGTGGCTAATAAATCCGGAAAAACTCCTTTACTGTCAGGAATCCACATAATTTTCGTGGTAGGATATGGATGATCAAATGTACTTTTAGCTGTAAACTCACTGTTCTCTTCATCCAATGATACAATCTGCACTTTATTGTTGTATTCTTCTACGAAGCTGCCCAAAGCCAGCCTGAACCTTTTGTCGGGTCTCACGGACCAGTTCATGCTGTACAGGGACCATGGGGCCAAATATTTGTATATTTCTTTCCGCTTCCCTGTGGAAGCCACTCCTGAGTGAGCCATCGTCTAAAAATACGAACTAGATTAAAATGTGTACATTTTAAGATCCATATTAAAAAAATATGTAAAATTTTCTTTCAAACGGTGTCCCTAACTTAAAATTTAACGCTCTGCGAGTCGAACTATTTAACTTCAAAAGTTCAACTTTCGGCATTTTGTGCCGGCGGGCGTAAACTAAGCTAATATATTTCGATATATATTTACGGTTATAAAAAAATTTTCTTTTGCAAGCATTTTTATATTAAAATATCAAATAAAACCCTACCTTTTACGTTATGTTTACATACAAATCGGCAGAAACATTTTTAACCATAATCAATTTTTGACAGCGTCAAGTCGTCTTCTTCTTCTGTGAGCACGGATTTTCGTGCCACGGATGTCTTAAAACCAACTGGATCAGCAATGTCATGCATAGTAAGGGATACCCTTTCAGGACGGGTACCCATATTTCTAAATTACCGAAAATTAATAATCCTACGACAAAAATGACTGAAGATGTGTTATCCCTAACCCCAACAAAACTAATGATAATTTTTCGATTTAATTGTGTTTTTTTTTTAAATATTTTCTATGCCTAAAAAGAAGAAAAAAAGAATAAAAAATATATTTTTTTTTTAGTTTTTGCCCGAGTTTTTGTTTCCTTAGATTTTCAGGAGAGCTGTATTATACTGAATTAAATTTGCATACAAAGAAAGTCTATAAAAGTATTTTAGATTATTGAATATTGCCTTAAAGAAAAAATAAAGAAGTAAAGTCACAATTGTGACACCCTGGAGGGTAAGGGTTATAGGATATTAAAAATTAAAAATGCTTTTTAACTGTAAATAACTTTTTTCCTACGATCAATAGTAATATTTTAACCACATCATACTCGTAAAAATTCGCCATTTTGTATATTGTTATTAATAAGACTTATGACGTATTTTGAGAATGTTTTACCAATACTTTGTCGCAAATTAACTATTAATTATGCGCATTTTTTCGCCAGTATAGGAAAAGAAAAAAAAATTATTAAATATTTATTTTTTTTACATCTTTGCTTAAAAATCCTATTTTACAAACATTACAAATCATCGTTTTCAACAAACAAGACCTACAAGAATAATGAGAACACGGCAGTTCGTATAAATAATTATCGTTATCTTTTTTACATGAACCGCAATTTTTATCAATTTCGTTATCGGTAAAGGAAACAAAATTCTTATCTCGTTTTGCTTCTTGTATCGCAATTTCAAGTTTATCACAGCCTACATTTTCATTTTTTGACCGTTTTTCAGACAAAGACGCTATTACTTCCGCTTTTCTTTTGTTTGAATCACAATTACCCCTTTCTACGGTAACTAAATTACAATTACCCCTTTCTGTGGTTACTAAATTACAATTACCTCTTTCTACGGTAAGTGAATTATAATTAAAGCTTTCGGCGGTTATCGAATTACAATTACCTCTCCCTACGGTACGATTTAACTTTTTATCCTCAAAATGAGTAGAATTTTGTAAAATAAACATATCAATTCTACTTTTTAGAGGGACATTTAACACAGGCTTTATATCATTTGTAAATTTTAGACCAGTGAAAGGGTCCCCAGGCTTTCGACCATATTTTTTTTCTTCTTCGATATGTTTATCAAGTGTACTCCTGTCAATTGTATGTCCACTTGGCAGTGTCATTGGAACTGTCATTATTTCAAGTGTCAAATTATCTTTAAAGTCTTCTGGAATTTTAAAGTTATTTTGATTTTGACTAGTGCTTGGAGAAATTTCTACATTTTTGCACATTAATTTGACTATCGATTTTTTAGTGACCTCAGAACACTGTCTAGAAGCTTTGCCCCAGATTTCTACTGAAGATAAGCAAGGTACAGATTTAGAAGTGCGGATTATTCTTACATACAACTTATCACAGTTTAATAAATAACTATAATTGTATTTATTGAAAAATGAGACGTGGTAATTTGAGTTTACGTTAGGAGGAAGGTTATCTTTTGAATAATATTTGCTGTTGCAAAATATCACCCCTTCATTTTCAAAGATGGCTTTTGAAATAGAAATTTCTTTTTTGCTAGGCAATTTGATAAAAATTTCCAGGCCGCATGACCTCTGTGACCCCACTGTTGCGTTTATAACAACATATTCTATTTGAATGGGGCATATAAATTCAAATTCTATGTTTACAGGCGGTTTTATGGAGGTAAAAGCCATAAAACCACGACTTCTTACTCCAATATCAGGATGAATTAAATTTTTTACTTCGTAGTTATCCATACAAGCCGATTTGCAGTTTATTTTCGGTAATAACTGCGGATTTAAAAAATTATATAAGTTTAACGTTTTTTCCATCTTCCAACCAATCACAGACAATCAAATAAGCAACTTTTAAACTTTTTATTTTATTAAAACTGCATTAGAAATATATTTCATAATAGTTCTTGAACCAAGAATTGATCTTTTATTGGTTCTGCATAGCTTTTTCATGCTGAAACAATAAAAAAATAATTAAAATTTATCATTTTAGTCACCCATTTGACTACAAAGTAAAATGTAAAATCATAGGTGGCGTTGTAAAAAAATGAACGCGGTTAAGTTTGTGTGTTTGTAAGAGAGGTAAGTTGATATTTTAAGGGTTTATTAACAGAAAATAGTGACGTAAACGCCTAAAATATTCCAAATACAGATTTTTTCAAGGTGTTGGATTAAAATTAATGGACATGAAGTAGTTTTTCTTATCTGAACTATTATTTAGGGTTACGACTTTTGGCGGTTAAAAGTAAAAGTACAGTTGTCTTCATAAAAATTGCAACATCAAACAAATTTTGAAGGTTAAAA
The DNA here is from genome assembly GCA_958510825.1 of Brachypterus glaber. Taxonomy (NCBI): domain Eukaryota; kingdom Metazoa; phylum Arthropoda; class Insecta; order Coleoptera; family Kateretidae; genus Brachypterus; species Brachypterus glaber. Next base: position 108,585,497 of record OY294044.1, on the reverse strand, counting down.
TTTTGTTCTTTCGTTTTATTACATAATTTATATCTTAAATTATTTATTTTCACTTACATAATCACTGTTATACATTTTTAATTATATAAAACACTTTTAATATTCTTTTTCGAACAAATAACATTGCAAGCCATTTTTTTTTCACCCAGCGTTGTTGGTAACAGTGTGAAGTTGGCGTTCGTTATTTGAAAATGATGCTCCTTTTCAAACGTTTTTTTAATTTTTATTCTAGATGTGTCAGTGAAGTTTGTTTGTTGTGAAAAGTGAAACAGAAGAATGTCGAGTGAAACCTACGGATTTTTGCAGCATTTTCGCAAAAATGGTCAATTAGGCAGTCCTTATCCTTTATTTTACGGTCAAACCTGTATTGGATGTTCGGTTAATGCCGATATTAGGCTAAAAATCAGCGACACTCGGTTAGAGAACCTGCATTGCGTTCTAGACGTAAACAAAGAAGGCTTGGTAAGCTATTTTCCCTTTTAAATTTTTAAAAGGCTTTGTATTTGTCTTGTTTTATTTCAAGCAGGCTGTGCATTGTAAAAACTGATAATGCTAGCCCAAATCAGCCTAAAGCTCTTAATAAATCCTCTATAGAGCCTTAAATCAGCCGGGCTGATATAAAAACGAATCTACAAGTTGACAAAATATTGGACACTTAACTGACAAAAATAAACATAAAATTTCAAAATATTTTTCTAGTTTTAACCAGTTAAATCATGATTTTGCAGGTTAAACCTCTGTTTTTCTTGGATGAAAGGTTTAGAGAAAGGTTTAGAGATCCAAGTTGGAGAACTAAACCTTTGCCTTGAATCAAGAAAAACACTGACTAGATTTACACTGAGAGTACATACATCGGTTGTATTTATCTTAGTTTTTTTTAGTTTGCGTTGGTTGATTTGGTGTTTTGCTGGTTTTATATTTTTTTTTGATAAGTTAAATTGATAAGGTAAATCATCTTATTTCTCAAAAATTTTATTTAACCTCAACTAATAAATAAAGTGTGGAAACACGCATGGGTTTAAACCTGATGTATTTTTAATGGACGTACTCCCGGTGTACTTGTAGTCTCGGGGCAAGTTCTTTTAGATTTTAACAGTAACAATTCCCACAAAGTCCCTGAAGTCAAATAAATAACTTTTTTTTTTCAGGCCACAATAATTAACAAATCAGAAAAAACGCCAGTCAAAGTAAACTCGAAAGAAGTAAAAAACTTTCAAGTTTTGAAAAACCAAGACAAATTTGAAGTAGTTACCAAACTATTTCTGTATATCAATGAATCTGCTACACAGAAGGTAATTATATTTGTTTAAGAGTGATTTTATTTAAGGGTAATTAAATTTAATTTAAAAGAAATTTTGTTGAATGTAATTTTAGGGAACATTCAAGTATTACATAACGCTCTTCGGGAACTGTGGGGGTCATTTTGGAGTGTTACGCCCATGTTAATGGTATAGGAAAATAATTAAAATTTGCGTTACATAATACTTGAACGTTCCCTTATTTGTAAGCATTTTATAGGGCATTTTTTATTTGATTTAATACCTCTGCCACGGACACAGCGTAGATTTTACGCCTGGATAGTATGTGATTTCTCCGAACTCCGACTAATTACGGCTTTCTGTGTCTCAGTACCTTTCGGACATTCAGTTTAAGCCCCAAATCCGAGAGGAGAAGTTGGTATGTTGCACAGTGATTTTTCAGTTGTTCATTTAAAATTTGGCGGCGTAAAAAATACGCCGTGTATGTAAGTACGTAATAATAAAAAGACTAGGGTTCATCCATTGCAAAAAAAAATATAATTTTTTTTTTAGAATTTTTTCTTATGTTGTTTATTTATGTTTAAGTTTTTAATTTTATTTTATAAATATATATATTTTTTCTTTCTTCTACCAAGTTATTTAAATAAATTTCTCTAGCAAGTCAAAATCAAAAAAAATTGTTTGACTTTAAAATTGTTTAAAGGGAGGTTTAATTTTTACGCTATGTCTGTAGTAACGTTCCATAACATATCTGTGGCAGAGGCTTAATATACATATGTATTATAGTTTTACAAAAAATTGTATACCCCCGGGCCACCCCTGGGGTTGAAGTTAAAAAAAGTTATCAGATTCAGTTTCAGCGACATCAAAATTATTTAAAAATTATTAATGTAACAAAATAACTTATCATAGTGTCCTGTATAAACATTTAATGTTTCTTGAATGTAATAAAGTATTATTATTAAAAACCCCTATATTCCAGTTTTCAATTTTTTGTGAAAAATATTGTATTTTCCCCATGGGAAAGCAAAGTAAGAGTTCTTTTGGGGTAGTAATAATGTCATTAAAGTCCTTAAAAAAAATTGACTTTACTAGTGTTGGCGCCTAAAGCGATAGTTATCGCCAATAAATACCTCTCGTATCGCAACTACGATGCGTCTCGCACAAACGATAACGAGAGGCCTTTAGTTCTCGCCCAGAGGTATTTACCTCTCGCGATAACGATACTTATCTAATATTAGTTAAATGAATTTGACTCAAATGTCACATTTAAAAAAAAAATATGCCAAAAATTACTAAAATGCATATATGTTTGTAAAAGAATACTTTGCTGCATATATGTACATTATAAATGGCTTTTATATTTTTAAATCGTATCGCAGGCAGGAGTTGCTTCAACATTGTCCTATTTTTATAGCAGATATAAAAATATGAACTCCTGGCAACACTAGACTTTATTAATGTTTTAAAGTTTGTTTTCTAAGTTTTTTTCTTTATTTTTTTATAGAATGTGGACTTGCTACAAAACAGTTTGCCTAAATCATTGATTCCCAAAAATAGACTTACAATCTGCAATACACAGTAAGTATATATTTTTAATATTTGCGTTTTATAATAAACTCGTTAACAATAAGTTAATTTTTTCGAAATGCGAAATTATTTTCAAAAACAATCCAGCATAAACCATTGAAGGAATCTATGGGCCAAATTCGAAGTCTTTAGCTTAAAGCGTTCCGAAGTTTTCGTGGTCCGAAATTTCCCGGACAGACAGACCTACACACATAGTTTTTGTTTTTACTGAAATGATGTTCTAAAGAAACGTAAAAAAAAATATTTTTTTTTTATCAACGCAAGTTTTTCTTTGAGGATATTCTTTCATCTAACAAAGGACTTTTTGCCACCATGGGAGAAAACTTATACCATTATCAATACTATTAATTTAATAGTAGTCTATTAATGACCCACTGATGGGTAAACCTCCCATTCATTGTACATACACTTGAAATTCCTATACCATTTACTATAAATTTCTAAAAGAAATTCCTCAAAAATTCCTTGGAAATCCCCGAATTCATTGTAAAAATTTTTGGTTGGGGTTTAACCCCATTTAGACTTCAAATATGTTTTTTAATTGGAGAATATATTTTTTAGGTCCAACTCCCCTCTTGTCAAGTTAACACCGTTAAAAAAATCGTAAGTTTTTTTTTATAGATTTCTTGTAAACATTTCAGTGTTCTTGATTGATTAAAACAAGTTTAAACGGAATTCTTTTATGTACAAAAAAATGTAAAAAATTGTACTATTTTCCCAATTTTACATATTATTATTATTATTATTATTATTATTATTATTATTATTATTATTATTATTATTATTATATTTTACGCCGCAGAAAAGTAAACGGGGCGCATTATCTATCTGAGTAACAAATTGGAGGAAGGTAGCTATGATTAGTGGTTTAAAAATGACTTTTTTATCGATTGATTCTAAAAGCGGCACTTTTTGTTCATGTTTTACGGGCAAAAAGTTGAACTTTGTGGCCCTAGAGCCAAAAAGTTTTTTTCGCCCGCTAACTGAAACTTGTTATTTTTAAGCTTTTTTAAAGAAGATGCTTACCTTTACTGTAATATTTATAAAGAATAATGACCTTTTGGTCACTTTTGATCTTGAACTAGCTGTTCTTTTTGACCAGATACAGTTATTTTAATCATTTCATACAAAATAAAAATTTCTTCTATAACAACCTCAAATATATGTTAACTGATTAATCTGTATTCATCCACTAAATTAACCTAAAAACAGAAAATTTCAATTGTAAAATCAATTTCAATATTTATAATATTCATCACCAAGCTTTTTTAATTTGAAAATTAAACCGCACGCAAAAGAAACAATTCAGTTGTTTTTTAAGCAATTTGATTTGATAGCAATTTGTCATGGATAACAAGATAATTAATAAGACAGGAAAAAGAAATTATTATAATTGGTAACAAACGAATAAACAATATTATATAACTCACGGGCAAAAAGTTAAATATCGATTTTGTAGGTTTATTACCCTCGGGCCGGCCCTCGGCTTCTAAAAACCTCAATCGAAAAACCTAACTTTTCGCCCTTGTATTATAAATAACTATTAGTGATATTTTTATTACTTATTGTGCTTTTGACAATTTTTGACATTCAGATTAAACTAGATGAAACGTTGCAAGCACCTTGTCAAAACATCGGCACTATTGTACACTAGAGCCATCTAGTTTGCAAAGTCCAAACTAGGTGTTTTGTTTGATTTTAAATTTTGTGTCTTTAAAACATTATATTCTAGCAAAAAACTGCATATAAAATTTTTTATAGGGCTTAAAAAGAGCTTTTATTTAAAATATAATTTTTTGAAATCGGGTTATAAATATGTGAGATATGCTAAAAAAACCTTTTACTGCTTTAAACGCCAATATCTCGAAAACCATGCGTTTTAGGAAAACGTTGTTTATAACATTTTGTGACCAATTTAAAATTATCTTTTATATAAGTGCTAAATTAACCAAATACAATAATAATTGCCTTAATTATAAACAAAAAACGCTAAAAATAGGATTTTTACCCTATTTTTACCCCCTTACCCTCAATCGTTTACCTCAAAATCTAATCAGCTCTTCGGAATACGATAAGAAACAATATGCAAAAAACCGCAAGTCAATATCTCATGTAGAAATGGAGTTAGAGAGTTTACACCCAGACAGACAGACGGACGCAAAATTTTTTTTTACTGATTTCGACTCAGAATGGTCTAAAACGTCGAGAAATGTGAAAAAAACTTGGTCAAAGATTTTGACTTTTCGGCGAAGATTTCAATACTCTTAGTAGCACTAAGTGCCGATGTAAATTACAAAAATTTTATCATAATATGACAACTAATGGCAACTTTTTAAATGTTTTCCAGTTTTAGAAATTAAAACTAATTTTTTGCACGACCAAGACTAAAACCTAATTTTACGCTTTCATTTTAGGGACTAAACTTGCCGTTTTTCTCCCTAGGGAATAAAAATCACGGCAACCTTGATAATATTAAAATATTATACTTACTATGTGCTTTGCTGGTTCAAAAATTAGGTTTGGTGGTGTTTTGTAATAAATTAGCGATTCAAACCAATTTATTTGATTTTAACAAAGACAACCTTTAAAAATATCATTGTTACAACAGTTTATACATAACTTAAAATTTATCATCTTCGTCCATTTTTTTGACGTTTGTGTCAACCATATTAAAAAACAATTGAAATCGCGATAGCCATGAAACTGACTTTTCGCAATTTACAGGCATCTTGATTAAATTACGAAAATAAAACAACCGATTATAGACGCGTGGTTTTTAATTTTAATTTTATCTACCTACCTAAATTATGTTTGTTCCTGCAAAAAATAGTGTATACACGGTGTATTTGAAATAGGGTAGGAAATTTTAACAGGTTCCTATAAACATATGTCTAAAAATGCGTCATAAGGGAGCTACGTCCCTTGGAAATTGGTTAAAAAAATCGGTTTTTATTTAATAACTCAGGAACCCTTTGAGATATATTAACGAGGTTTTGCACGTGAATTAATCCTAATAAGGCCCATCTTTGTATGTCATTTTCACTTAGTTATTTAAACCAGGGGTGTGCGAAACGGGGGGGCTTATCAGTTTTTTGTCCCAAACTTTTTTCTGTGTAACTTTTTTGCAATTTTATTTTTGAAATATGATTCCTCAGGTCAAAATACATAAAAAAGGTACTCTTGTTATAATACTGTAGGATTAACCGTTTTCGAGAAAAATTCATTTGAAGGTGAAATTCCACGGTTCGAGGACGAAAAATTAAATACTAAAATGTTGAAAACCAAAATTTTAATGATGCAGGGCGAATGTACATTAAAAACTAAGAAAAAACCTCATATACAGGTACTTCCAAAAATCAATCCTAGTGGAGCTATGGTCTCCTAAATATGCACCATTTTTAAAGGGCTATGGTAGCTTTAAAAGCGTTTTTTCGACCTACATGTATGGAAACTTTTTTTCTTAGTTTTTGATGTAGAATAACATTGCATCATTAAAATTTTGGTTTTCGACATTTTAGTATTTAACTTTTCGTCCTCGAACCGTGAAATTTCACCTTCAAATGAACTTTTCTCGAAAACGGTTAATCCTACAGTATTACAACAAGAGTACCTTTTTTATGTATTTTGACCTGAGGAATCATATTTCAAAAATAAAATTGCAAAGAAGTTACACAGAAATAAGTTTGGGACAAAAAACTGATAAGGCCCCCCGTTTCGCACACCCCTGGTTTAAATAAGTAGGTGAAAATGACATACAAAGATGGGCCTTATTAGGATTAATTCACGTGCAAAACCTCGTTAATATATCTCAAAGGGTTCAAATACACCCTGTATACCTCAGGACTAAACTTGGCTGTTTTAGTCCCGCTGCATTAGTGTTTCATGAGCGAGCGTAGCGAGCAGTTTAGTCCCTTGGTATATAAATAACTATTATTTATTTTAATTGTTAAAAAATTATTTACAAGTTATGAAAAAATGGCGTATGATACACGGACGTGAAATATATCGTGAACTGTTATTTCCCATCTTTGGATCATATTAGTATATTAAAGTACTAGTTTCATAACACGCGTTTTTAGCGCACGAGTACAATTTTAGAAAACGAGCCACTTGCGGCGAGTTTTCTAAAGTACTAGTGCGCTAAAAACGTGTTATGAAACGAGTGCTTTATACACTGCCGCACATTAAATTCCGGACAACTAAAAAATTGACATTTTTTAAATTCAAATATTTCGAAAACTAATTAATGGATTTGACTAATTCTTTTTTAGTTTTAAAGCTTAAACATTCTCTACTTTTGTTTGTTTTAAGAATGATTAAAATTTTTTTTTTCGTATTAACAGCAACAAATAATGTACAAACTATGTTTTTTACCCCATCTTCTAGGACTTGCATGGTACGCCACTGCAACTGTTTATCCAATTATTAAAGTCTTTCTTATTGCCGCAGTTTTAATGAATATTTTCTTTTTTATTTTTTTTACTTTTTTACTTCTGGTTTAGGAGATATAAGGTTTTTCCTGAAAGTTGTCATTTTTTAAGTCAACTCAAAAAGTTCTAAATCAGCAGAGTTTTTTATTTGAAGCTCATGTCTTTTGCTTCTTTTTCCACGCTCATGTCTTTTACTTCTTCTTCTACAGTTTCTTCATCCCGGGGCAACTTTTTATTGCCGTCTGACGGAGGCTTAACGGTGATTTCGCAGAACTGCTGCCGGACGTAGTGACCCTATTTTTTCTTCTACTCAAGTTTTTCAAACCCAATTTATGTTTTTGATAAACTTGATTAGAAGAAAAACGTAACTCGGTTAAGCTTCAAATTTAAAGCACAGCATCAATCAAATTCATGTAGTACTTTTTAAGTTAACTGAAAAAATGACAACTTTCAGGAAAATCCTGATATCTCCTAAACCAGAAGTAAAAATGTAAAAGAATAAAAAAGAAAATATTTATTAAAACTGCGGCAATAAGAAAGACTTTAATAATTTGATAAACAGCTGCAGTGGCGTACCATGCAATACGAAAAAAAAAAATTTTAATCATTCTTAAAACATACAAAAGTAGAGAATGTTTAAGCTTTAAAACAAAAAAAGAATAATTCAAATCCATTAATTAGTTTTCGAAATATTTGAATTTAAAAAATGTCAATTTCTTAGGTGTCCGGAATTTTATTTTGCTCAAAAAATAAAAAACTTATTTAAATTAAAGACCGATTTAGGGATTTTTGTTTTGGGCTGGCATTACAACTTTCGCAATGTTTGAAATTCAAAGAACAAACGATATTTTGATTTCTTTTATAGACAGCTCATGCTTTTTCACTGCAAGTAACCAATCCATAATTTTAACACGTAAAAATTAACTTAAAACACAATTACTTAGAAACTAAACTTAAAGGGGATGTTGATATTGCACGGAAGACGTTATTCTATTGTCGACAGGATCCTGTTGCCAACCCAAAAGAAGAAAAAAGTACTAACCTCTTATGAGCCTATAAGAACACGCAAAATGCGTGTGATTATGAGCTTATAATAGTCACAAAATAGAAAAAAAAAATATTTAATTATCATTTATTATCCTTTTTTTAACGTTTGTAGAAAAAGTGTATAATACTTGACAAACTGTGTATTTAAATCTCCACTTCAAAAAATAATAATAAATAAAATTAAAAAAAAAAACGTTTATTTTTTCTAGAACAAAAGATGTCTTATCAGAAGAAAAACCCACTAGAAGGCATACCAGAACGCCAAGACAGGGAAACGTCCCAGAAACTTTGGAAAAAAGTAATTACGACACTCCGAAAGGGGCGATGAGCCCTTTCGTACCGGCGTCGGCCGGAAAAGAACCCTTTACCGACCAGAGTAACTTGATCAGTTTTGACTTATCGATATCCGGTGGGAAAAAAAGTGGACCTGGGAGACCTTTGAGAACGCCTAGAAGATCTGTCAGTCAAATGCAGTAAGTATTTTTTAATACCGAGGAAAAAAATGGCAGTTTTTAGGTGGCAAGAGAATAGAAAAAAGAATAACAAAAAAAAAACACAAAAAATGGTTTCAAACAAATTGGTTATTTTTTTTTTAATGGGACCAAAAAATACTGCTGCCAATAAAATAAAACTTTCCTCTATTATAGAGGAGCCTAGGCTTATAACAGGCTAAGGTTAATTAAAATCAAAAACGAAAAAATGAAAAAATAAAAAAAAATTTCAAAAAAATATATATTTTTTTTTTAAAAAAATTGTTTTTACTCTATTTTTTTTTTATAAATAACCCTTTAAACTAACCTTAATAATGTCTTACAAATATATCTTCCCTGGTAGAAAAGTACATAAATTTAACTTAACATAACATTAGATTAGTGACTTTTTTATGTTTAGTCTCAAACGTCATACAAAAACGTTATAAAATATATAAATCTAACCTTAAAAACTAACGTTTGACAAAAACGTTATAAAATACATAAAACTAACGTTAGTTTCCTAACTAAATTCTAACCTTTTTCTAACAATATTCTAACTTTAAATATTTTTTAAATTTCCATTATTAATACGTAAGCTATAGTATAAAATACTCATTTCAGACAGCTATGTGCCTAGGTTTGATAATTATTTATTATTTCTATAATAAGTTTAAAAAAATATACCCCAAAAGTCAAAATTATAGTAAGTCTGGCAACACTGTACTAGAATTGAACAAATATTTTAAGATTATGAATGTATAAATAAATATTAACTAACTAAATATAAAGTTTTTCTGAGAGGTAAACGTATTTATCGAAGTATAACAGCATATTACACAAAAAATATTTAGGGCCACCTAAAAAGATGGCTATTTTATAAATAAATGTAACGAAATTATATTTAAAAATATTATGATTACTAAAATATATTAAGATTTATTTATATGAATAAATTTGTCTCCAGCTGCCATTTTATGATACAGGTAGAAATTTCCTATTTGGCCACGCCCCCTCCGAAAGTTAGAAATTAAACGTAGTTATAACGTATTTCTAACTTAAAAATCTAACGTTAGATTAACGTTTGTAACTAACGTTTGATTCTAACGTTAAAAAGCGGGACATTTGCACATATTTTATAACGTACTTTTATACAGTTTTCTAACATTAGAAAAACGTTATTCTAACGTTAAATTTCTACTAGGGTTGGTTCTGACATTTTTCCATTTTTTTTTTACTCTTAAATACCTAAAAACTTTATTTTACAAAAAACTTACAGCCGATATTTGTTTCAGGGCTAAATCATCAGAACTGGAGGGATCTATAAAAAAGAGACATTCAAGTACCCCGAGAAGCAGTACTAAATTTGCAATACAAAATGACAGCAAGCTTTTAAGCCCTATAGCGCCATCTACAAGCCTATTCGGCAGAAACTCCAGGTCAATTTTAGATGATGTCGAAAATGTAGATTACGTCGAAAATATGGGTGCCGAAAGCATAGATGATGCTGAAAATTTTTATGACGATGAAAATATAAATGACGCCAAAAAAATAGATGATGCCGAAAATGCAGATGAAAATTTAGATGAAAACGCAGATGACTCCAAAAAATTAGGTAACTCCAAAAGTTTAGTTGTCAGTTTGGTACACACTCCCGCAGAAAACAAAAAGCGTGGCCGGCCTTCAAAAAGTTTATTAGATGACTCCAAAAACGCAGATAAATCCAAAAATTCACTTCGCTCCAAAGATTTATTTGTCAGTTTGGTACAGATGTCAGCGGAAAAGAAACAACGCTCGAGAGCTTCAAAAAGTAATTTAGATGATTCCAAAAACAAAGATGACTCCAAACATTCTGACGTTTCTGATAATTCTGTCAGTTTGGCACGAACTCCTTTAGAAAAGAAACAACGTGTAAGAGCTTCAAGAAGTAATTTAGACGAGTCCAAAAATTTCGATGACTCCGAAAATTCTGATACGAGTTTGGTTCAAACTCCGACAGAAAAGAAACGAGGCAGATCTTTGAAAAGTACTTTAGATGGCTCCAAAAACATGAACGACTCCGAAAATGTAGATGACTCCAAAAATGTAGACATTATGAACAATTCAGATGAAGAGTATTCAGATTCCAGTTTTAATCAAACACCTGCTGAACAGAAACAGAGAGGCAGGCCTTCAAAAACTCCAAAAAGGTCGGTCATAGAAATCTCAGATGATTCAGATGAAAGCTTTAGCACTCCCGAAAATGGCAAATCGGTTATAGTTTTGGATACCCCGTACACGTTAAAAAAATCGTTCCAAAATAGAACTACGGACGATATTATAGTTTTGGCAACTCCAAAAAGTGCAGTCAAGGAAAAACGATCAAAATCTTTAATTAAAATGGATTCTTTGCCTTCGCCCATAACTCCAGATAATAAAATCTCCCGTGACGTCATAAAAACTCCCTTAAATACCCCTGCAGTGTTCGAAAGTATTCGAAAATCGGTTTTAAAGTCGCGCTCCAAAATGGAGCAAAAACGAGGAACGAAAAGAATGCGATCGCTCGGGGATAGTTTCGAGTTATCCGGGAAGAAAATACGTCAAGATGAAACCATGGATTCCGTTATAATGATTCAGGATTCCATGTATGAAGAATCCGAGAAAATGGATAATAACTCTGATAACGAAAGTTTCAGCAGTTCTGAATCAAACGAATCGAAAAGAAGCAGAAGACCTTCTAGCCGTCTATCAAGCGGTGATTTTATTCTATACTCTACTAAAAAATCGAAAAAATCTAACATTGAAGAAACTTCTCAGCAAGAAAGTACAACTCCTAGAAAATCTACTCAAAGTTTTGCAGAACAAGACTCCTTAACTGAAGATATGTCTGAAACTGAAAATTCTACATTAAGTCCTGGTAGACAAACCCCTAGAAAGTCGGTTGTGACTCCTCAAAGACAGAGTAAGACACCTAGAAAATCTACAAATGATTTTGAGGAGCAGGATTCTTCAAGTGAAGATATGCCTGTGCTACAAGTATCTATAAGTCTTGATAGACTTTCTAAAACTCCAGGGAAGCCCATAGTAACTCCTCAAAGTCAGAGAAAAACTCTAAGACAATCCTCAAGTGTAAGTTTTTCAGAGCAAGACTCTTCAAGTATGAATACGCCTCAACCAAGAATATCTTCACTTGATCGGACTAGATCATCTGTAACTCATAGACAGACGGTAACGAATCAAAGCAAAACTCCTAGAAAATCTACAAATGAAAGTTTAGAGGAGCAGGACTCTTTAACTGAGCCTGAGCTGAAGGTTTCAGCCACAAGTCGTGAAAGGCAATCTAAAATTCCCAAAAAATCCTCTGTAACTCCTCGGAGTCAGAGAAGATCGACCAAACAATCCACAACGGATAGTTTTACAGAGCAGGACTCTTTAATCGAAGAGGCGCCTCAACCAAGAACGTCATCGGCTACTCGAGGTAGATCATCTGTAACTCCTAGAAAATCCATAACAAATCATACTGAAACTCCCAGAAAATCTGCAAATGAAAGGTTAGAGGAGCAGGACTCTTTAACTGAGGATATGCCTGAGCTGAAAGTTTGCGAAAGGCAATCTAAAACTCCCAAAAAATCCTCTGTAACTCCTCAAAGTCTGAGAAAATCGACTAGACAATCCACAACGGATAGTTTTACAGAACAGAACTCTTTAATCGATGAGGCGCCTCAACCAAGAACGTCATCGGCTACTCGTGGTAGATCATCTGTAACTCCCAGAAAATCTACAAATGAAACTTTTGAGGATCAGAACTCCTCACTTCAGGATATGCCTGAACTGGAAGTTTCAGTAACAACCCGTGAAAGGCTTTCTAAAACTCCTAAAAAATCTATTGCAACTCCTCAAACGCAGGCACCCAGAAAATTTGTAAATAAAAATATTGAGCAACATGACTCCTTAATTGAGGATATGCCTGAGCTCGATGTTTCAACATCAAGCCATGGCAGGGCATCTAAAACTTCTAGACAATCCACTGTAATTCCTCAAAGTCTGAGAAAAACGATTAAATCCACAACTGAAAGTTTTACAGAGCAGGACTCTTTAATTGATGATACCCCTCGACCAAGAACGATATCTGCTACTCATGGTAGATCATCTGTTACACCTAGAGAGTCTATAACAAAACAAAGCAAAACTCCCAGAAAATCTACCATTGAATCCTTTGAGGAGCATGACTCCCTATTTGAGGATACTCCTGAGTTGGAAGTTTCAGCAACAAGCCGTGGAAGGCAATCTAAAACTCCTAGAAAATCGACTAAAACTCCTCAAAGTCAGAGAAAATCGACTAAATCCACAACAGAAAGTTTTATAGAGCAGGACTCTTTAATTGATAATACCCCTCAACCAAGAAAGTCGCCTGCTACTGGTGGTAGATCATCTGTAAATCCTAGAGAATCTATAACTTCTCAGAAGCAGACTCCTAGAAAATCTACAAATGAAAGTACTGAACAACATGACTTTTCAGTTGACGATATGCCTGAACTTGAAGTTTCAATAACAAGCCGTGGAAGGCAGTCCAAAACTCCTAGAAAATCTATTGTAACTCCTCAGAAGCAGACTCCCAGAAAATCTACAAATGAAAGTATTGAGCATTATGACTCTTTAGTTGACGATATGCCTGAACTTGAAGATTTAACAACAATCCGTGGAAGGCAGTCTAGAACTCCTAGACATTCTACGCTTTATGAAGATATTTCTGAAGCGTCAACAGTCAGTAGAGCATCTATAAGTTTAGTTGAGGATATACCTGAACCCAGAATTACGCCAGGAACTCGTGCTAGACCATCTAAAACCCATAAAAAATCAAATGTACTTTCCAATAACGAAGCGTTTAGTTTTACAGGATCTCTTCCTTCAAGTGAGGACATGTCTCCACTTAAAATTTCTGGCAGTGAATCTCAAACTCCAAGAACTTCCCAAATAAAGGACGAAACACCATTGAAATCTGCAAATGTTAGTTTTGCAGAGAAAGAATATCTAGTTGAGTATATGCCTCAAAAATCTATAAATGAGGAGCAGGACTCTTCAGTTGAAGATCTGCCTATACAAATACGTGGCAGGTCTTCTAAAATTCCAAGGAAATCCATTTTAACTCCTCAAAAGGAGAGAAAAACTACCAGGGAATCTTCTGATGAAAGTTTTATTTGCGAGAATTCTGTGTTTGACGATCTACCAGCTATGGAAGTGTCTACCGCAAGTCGTGGAAGATCATCAAAAACTCTAAAAAAATCAATTGTATCTCCTCAAAAGCAGACTAGAAAATCTGCAAATGTAACTTTGGAAGAGGACAACTCTTCAGCTGAGTATATGGATGAACTGGAAGTTATGGCAGTAAGTCGTGGAAGACCTTCTAAAAGTCCAAATAAATCCAGAAAATCCACAATTGAAAGTTTTGAAGAGCAAAGTTCTCCATTTGTAGATATTCTTAAGCTAGATGTTTCAATTGCAAGCCGTGGAAGGCCGTCCAAAACTCCTAGAAAATCTACTGAAACTCCCAGAAAATCTACAATTGAAAGTTTTGACGATCAGGACTATCCAGTTAAAGACGTTTCTGCGCTGGAAGTTTCAACAAGTCGTGGAAGGCCGTCTAAAACTCCTAGAAAATCTACTGTAACTCCCAGAAAATCTACAATTGAAACTTTTGAGGAGCAGGACTATTCAAATGAAGACTTTCCTGAGTTGGAAGTTTCAACAGCAAGCCGTGGAAGGTCTTCTAAAACTTCTAGAAAATCTAATGTTACACCCAGAAAATCTACAGTTAAAACTTTTGAGGAGCAAGACTCTTTAAGTGCAGATGTTCCTGAGCTGGAAGTTTCAACAGCCAGCCGTGGAAGGCCCTCTAAAACTCCTAGAAAATCTAATGTTACTCCCAGAAAATCTACAGTTCAAACTTTTGAGGAGCAAGACTCTTTAAGTGAAGACGTTACTGACCTGGAAGTTTCAACAACAAGTCGTGGAAGGCCCTCTAAAACTCCTAGAAAATCTAATGTTACTCCCAGAAAATCTACAATTGAAACTTTAGAGGAGCAAGACTCTTCAAGTGAAGACGTTCCTGAGCTGGAAGTTTCAACAGCCAGCCGTGGAAGGCCCTCTAAAACTCCTAGAAAATCTAATGTTACTCCCAGAAAATCTACAGTTCAAACTTTTGAGGAGCAAGACTCTTTAAGTGAAGACGTTACTGACCTGGAAGTTTCAACAGCAAGTCGTGGAAGGCCCTCTAAAACTCCTAGAAAATCTAATGTTACTCCCAGAAAATCTACAGTTCAAACTTTTGAGGAGCAAGACTCTTTAAGTGAAGACGTTACTGACCTGGAAGTTTCAACAGCAAGTCGTGGAAGGCCCTCTAAAACTCCTAGAAAATCTAATGTTACTCCCAGAAATCCTACAGTTCAAACTTTTGAGGAGCAAGACTCTTTAACTGAAGACGTTCCTGAGCTGGAAGTATCAACAGCAAGTCGTGGAAGGCCCTCTAAAACTCCTAGAAAATCTAATGTTACTCCCAGAAAATCTACAATTCAAACTTTTGAGGAGCAAAACTATCCAAGTGAAGACGTCCCTGAGCGGGAAGTTTCAACATCAAGTCGTGGAAGGCCCTCTAAAACTCCTAGAAAATCTAATGTTACTCCCATAAAGTCTACAGTTCAAACTTTTGAGGAGCAAGACTCTTTAACTGAAGACGTTTCTGAGCTGGAAGTATCAACAGCAAGCCGTGGAAGGCCCTCTAAAACTCCTAAAAAATCTAATGTTTCTTCCACAAAATCTACAATTGAAACTTTTAAAGAGCATGACTCTTCAAGTGAAGACGTTCCTGAGCTGGAAGTTTCAACAGCAAGTCGTGGAAGGCCCTCTAAAACTCCTATAAAATCTAATGTTACTCCCAGAAAATCTACAATTGAAACCTTTGAGGAGCAAGACTATCCAAGTGAAGACATCCCTGAGCTGGAAGTTTCAACAGCAAGTCGTGAAAGGCACTCTAAAACTCCTAGAAAATCTAATGTTACTCCCAGAAAGTCTACAGTTCAAACTTTTGTTGAGCAAGACTCCTTAGCTGAAGACGTTCCTGAGCTCGAGGTTTCAACAGCAAATCGTAGAAGGCAATCTAAAACTCTTAGAAAATCATCCGTAACTCCTCTAAAACAGAGCAAGACTCCCTGCAAAGACACAAATGCCATTAATAGCGAGTCTTTAACTGAAGACGTTCCTAAGCTAGAAGTTTCAACAAGCGGTGTTAAATTATCTAAAACTCCTAGGAAATCTATAGTTACTCCTCAGAAACAAAGCAAAACTCCCAGAAAGTCTACAACTGTAACATTTGAGGATGACAACTCTCAAATTGAGGATATATCTGCGACTGAAGTTTCGCTGGCAGGTCCATCCAAATCTTCCACGGACTCTATATTCTATGAAGATATTTCTGAAGCTTCGGTAGAAACTTGCGGTATCTCGTCTTTAGGCTTTAGCCACATTGATAGTTTTACTGACTACCCTTCAAGCGAAGACTTGCCCGAAGTTTTTTATTCTAAGAAAATGCGTCACAAATCTCCTAAAAATGATCTCACAAATATTAAGGGCGTAAAAAAATTGATGTCCACCCCGAAAATTCAAAATTCACCTGAAAACGATTTAACTCGAGTCGGTGGTTTAAAGAGATTGTTAAAAACGCCCGGTAGAGTTCAGAAACCTCCTAAAAATGATCTGACAATAGTCAAAGGCCTTAAGAAATTATTAGCTACTCCCAAACAACAAAATTCACCTAAAAATGACTTAACTGAAATACTTGGAGTGAAAAAATTGTTAAAAACTCCTGGAAACGTTCGAAAAACTCCTAAAAACGATCTGACTGATGTAAGAGGCCTTAAAAAACTAATGGCTACTCCTAAAGTTCAAGCGTCCCCAAGAAACGATCTAACCCAAATAGAAGGGGTGAAGAAACTTTTGGCCTCGCCTAAAAGGCCCCAGAGGCAGCCTAAAAACGATCTTTCCGACGTTGCCGGTATAAAGTATTTGCTGAAACCGCAAGCAACTCCGAAAAATGATCTTACCGAAGTTGAGGGGGTAGAAGAGTTATTCACTAATGCTTATGACATATCGGATTCTGCAGGAATTAAGTATCTACTACAGACTGAAGAAGAATCTAAGAAATATACGGAAGATGATGATGTGTCAGAAGAAGAAAATCACCAAAATATATCAGGAGTGGATGCTATGCAAGATTCAGAAAATGAAGATCTATTCAGCAATATATTTAACAGGCCCAAGTTAAAAACTTACGCGAGAAGTAGAAGTTTTTCACCCGTAAAGAAGGACGATAAAGTTAAAGGTCGAAAAACTTTAGGAAGTTTCGTAGATACAAGTCCCGAGGTGGAAAAATGGGTTCAGGAGCAACAAGTCTTACGAGCTACAGAAAATATCGTTCAAAAAAGCGAAGAAAAGCCTAAGAGAAGTAACAAAAAAACGTTGCTGGCGGTGCCCAAACAAATTGAAAGTGCACCTGCGAGAAAAGGACGTAGAATACTTCTCAGTGATGACGATATGTTTGAACCTGCTGAAACATTAATAGGAAGTCAAACTCCGGATAGAAGACCTGTAAAACTAGTCGAATCCGTGTCAAAAACCACTCGTAAAACTCAAAAACCGGAAGTTTTGTACTTGCAAGAACCGATTATAGACTCCACTAACGTATCCGATGAGGAACCGGAAGCTAAAAGAGGTCGAAAACCCAGGAAAGTTGCCGCAAAGAAGCCTGCTGCTAAAAGAGCAGTTAGAGGTAAAAAAGAGGAAGCTGAGGAAATTCCCAAGCCTACAACAACCAGAAGAGGCAAACAAATTGAAAGTAAAGATGAAGAAGAAAATAAAGAGAAAGTAGAGGAAAATAAGGAGGAAACACCTAAGCCTACAAGTACTAGAAGAGGCAAACAAGTCTTGCCAAATTTAGTTGTAGAATTGGTTGATGAAATAACTCCCAAAGAAAAAAGAGGAGGATCAAAAAAAGTCGTACAAAAACAACCGGCAGTTAGTGAAGACGAAGGTGATTCGTATGACCCTGATTTTACGGATGTAGATGAAACGCCAAAAGTTGCTCCAAGGCGAGGCGGCAGAAGAGGCGCTAAAGATTTAATTGAAGAAATAAAGATTGAAGAGAGTCCAAGACCTACAAGGAGAGGCAAAAAAGTTGAGACTGAAGGGGAAACACCACAAAAAGTAACTAAAGCAACTAGTAGAAGGGGTAAAAAAGAGGTAGTTGGGAGAATTGAGGTATCAGAAACTACTGAGGAAGATAGCCAGGAAGAACATGTGTTATCAATAGAAGAAAAACCAAAACGTGGAGGCAGAAAAGGAACAAAACAAGTTGACACTGAAGTTGAAACACCACAAGAAGTAACTAAAGCAACTAGTAGAAGGGGTAAAAAAGAGGTACCTGGGAAAATTGAGGAAGCAGAAACTACTGAGGAAAATAGCCAGGAAGAACATGGGTTAATAATAGAAGAAAAACCAAAACGTGGAGGCAGAAGAGGGGCAAAACAAGTTGACACTGAAGTTGAAACACCACAAGAAGTAACTAAAGCAACTAGTAGAAGGGGTAAAAAAGAGGTAGTTGAAAAAATTGAGGTGGCAGAAACTACTGAGGAAGATAGCCAGGAAGAACAAAAACCAAAACGTGGAGGCAGAAGAGGGACAAAGCCAGTTGTTGAGGTTGACAAGAAAAAAGAAGAAAGTCCTAGACCTATGGCAAGAGGAAGAGGTAAAAAAGTTGAGGACGAAATGGAAGTTAAAGAAACGCCACAAAAAACAACTAAAAGAACAGTTGGTAAAAGAGGAAGGGCAGATGTGGAAGAGGTTGAGGCACAAAAAGAAGAAGAAATAATAGAAGATAAGCCAAAACGTGCCAGAAGAGGAGCAAAAGTAGTTGCCGAGGTTCACGATACAAAAGAAGAAATTGCCAAGCCTGTAGCAAAAGGTAGAGGCAAGAAAAAAGAGGAGGAGGAGGTTTTTGAAATAATTGAAACTCCTAAATTAACAGAAACGAAAGAAGAAACTTCAAAACCTCCAACGAGAAGGAGAGGTAGAAAAAATGAAGAAATAGAGGAAGACATCATTGAAACTCCACAAAAAGTTACAAATGACAAAGTAAAATCTAAACCAGCCCCCAGAAGGAGAGGTAAAAAGATTGAGGAAGAAAAGGTTGTAGAGGAGGACATTGAGGATACTCCACAACCTGCTCCAAAAAAAGGCGCTAAAAAAGCGACAAGGGAACCGGTCGAGGAGGTTAAATCAAAAGAAGAAACTTCCAGACCACCTACAAGAAGGCGAGGTAAAAAAATTGAGGAGGAAAAGGTTGAATTTATTGAGGAAGCAGACGAGACACCTCAAAAAGTTACTAAAAAAACTGGTAGACGAGGCAAAGTTGTAGAGGAGGTAGAAAAAACAAAAGAGGAAGGGGAAGAAGACAAACCGAAACGGGGTGGCCGAAAGGCGAAAACAACGCCGGTTATAGAAAATGTTGATGATGAAACCCCAATAATGGCGTCTAAAAAACGAGGAAGAAAAAATGATGATGCTGATGAGGCCGCAGCGAAAAAGTCGAAGAAAGTTACTTTTTCGGAAAGTACGCCTTCAACGCCGATTACTAGACCTAAAAGAGGTAAAAAAATAGCATAGAAATAGCATAAGAAGCTAAAAAGTAGTATAAAATATTGTTTTTTTTTTGTATGTATATTTTAATTTTGTACCTTATTATATTGTATTATATTTATATTTTACTTATATACTTACTATTCTTAAAAGTTTTCGGAGTTATGTACCTGTAGATTTTTTCATTTTAGCAAAAATTAAAAAAATAATGAAAATAAATTGCGGAAAATTAGGTTTAAATTCACCGTAATGAAGTATTTTTTTTATAACTATCAAGAAAATATGGTTCCTTTTAAATGCTCCCATATTGAAAATGACGCGTCTGCGCGGGTATAAATGGTGCATAAACACGTCATTTTTAATAGGTTCGTATTTTCAATATGGGGCCGTTCAATATGTCATGCGATAATTTAGACCATTTTTTTTTTAATTTAGCAGTGCTGGTCTAACACTACAAAATCAATATGTAAACATTACAAAACTAAAATTTCTTAGTTACGATGATTTTTGACCTAGTTAATATACTTTTTTGCGACACCTTGTATTTTTTTTTAAACTTTCTATCTTTGCCGTTTTATGCTACTATGTATTTTTAAAATAATTTTTTTTCTGATTATAAAATAGTCTACCCTGGTAGAAAAGTACACAAATCTAACATAACATTAGATTACCCTGGTAGAAAAGTACATAAATCTAACTTAACATAACATTAGATTAGTGACATTCTTATGTTTAGTCTCAAACGTTATACAAAAACGTTATAAAATATATAAATCTAACCTTAAAAACTAACGTTTGACAAAAACTTTATAAAATTCATAAATCTAACGTTAGTTTCCTAACTAATTTCTAATCTTTTTCTAACCTTATTCTAACTTTAAATATTTTTTAAATTTCCATTATTATACGTAAGCTATAGTAGAAAATACTCATTTCAGACGGCTATGTGCCTAGGTTTGATAATTATTTATTATTTTAAGTTTAAAAAAATATCCCCCAAAAGTCAAAATTATAGAAAGTCTGGCAACACTGTACTAGAATTGAACAAATATTTTAAGATTCTGAATGTATAAATAAATAATAACTAACTAAATATAAAGTTTTTCTGAGAGTTAAACATATTTTTCGAAGTATAACGAAAAAATACACGAAAAATATTTAGGGCCACCTAAAATGATGGTTATTTTATAAATAAATGGAACGAAATTATGTTTAAAAATATTATGATTCCTAAAATATATTAAGATTTATTAATATGAATAAATTTGTCTCCAGCTGCCATTTTATGGTGCAGGTAGAAATTGCCTAGTTGGCCACGCCCCCTCCGAAAGTTAGAAATTAAACGTACTTATAACGTATTTCTAACTTAAAAATCTAACATTAAATTAACGTTTGTAACTAACGTTAGATTCTAACGTTAAAAAGCGGGACATTTGTACATATTTTATAACGTACTTTTATACATTATAAAAACGTTATTCTAACGTTAAATTTCTACTAGGGTATAGAACGGATTTAAGGGGACTTTTCGTTTCATAATTGGAAAAAAATAAACTTTGTATTTATTTTTTTTTTTTTGAAAAGAATATTGTTTTTATTAAACTGATTTCTTTTGGACATATTTATAAAACCTATATTTTTTTTTGCATATTTAATACATCTTGACCACTTCAGAGGGCGTCTTCCAAAAGATACTTTTTAAACGGCTCAACAGTTTTTGGGATTCCTGTATCTGTACTAAGGCTGTAAGCGAAAATGATCCTTAAGCAGTTTGGCGCCGGTCCAAGTGCACTGGCAGCCAATAAACTTAAGGATCAAAGCCGCTCACTTAGCCAAAAAAAGCCGACAAAACGAGGTTCGGATTCCTCGCTAAACTGTAGGTCCCGGGGTACAACAACTAAAATCCTCGTTAGAGTAGAAAAACTAGTAACACAGGGGTAGGCAAAAAGGACCATATGGTCTAGTTGCCAGGCTTGACCTCCCCACCATTACTACTACTACTAAACCTAAAAAATATTCAATTTTTAATATTTTTATCATTTCATAAACATTTTTCTGAAAAATTAAAAAAAAAAACGCCATTTCATTTTTCAGAAAAATGTTTATAAAAGATTATAAAAGACATCTTATAGACATCATAATCAGATATCTTTTAAACATCCCTAAAAAGAAGTCCATAAGATATCCTTTTTATGTCTTTAGGCGTCCAGATATAATTAACATCTAATGACATCATGTGCTGTCTGGGAAGGAGCTATAAAAACTTGCCTAAAAATGCAAAAAAAATACAAAAAAAAATTTTCACTGAAAGACCGACGTATATTTTTGCGTAGAAATCAGAATATGACACGTCTAGAAACGTAAAAGGGCAGTAAAAACTTTTTTCTACGACTGCTTTAGAATGTAAGCAAATACACACATTTTTAAAGACAGAATGAATCCATTCTAGCTCTAGATACGGTATGAATATTCCGTATCAAGTGTTAAAATGAGCACATGTAGTTTGTTTATATAAGTAAATAAAACTGTAGCAAAATTAGCAAAAATATATTTATTTTACCATGAAATATTGAATAATTAAAGCAATTTAAAGTTTTGCGTTAAAATTACATAAAGTTTATTAGCTTTTCTCGGTTTTTCTTAATATTTGACCAGTTTTTTATCAATTTAGTTCAAAACATTAAAACTGCTCCATCTATTGTTAAATACGAGTTAAATACGGTTAAATATTTAAACCTGATATCTGTCACAACAATTTCGCCTGCCGGCTCGTATGACAAACTTTCCGCTCGCGCGAAATATTGTCTATTCCATACTAGTTATAGAATGTACTATTCAGTTATACCTACTTTTTCCGAGAAGTCTTGAAAAATGTGTATTGCTTTTTTTACGTTTCTCGACGTTTTACATCAAAAAGGTGATTTCCGTGAAAAAAAAATTAGTCTGTCGGTGGGTCCTATCCGAGAAATATGTGACCACGATAACTCGATAACGCTTTGAGCAATAGACTTCAAATTTGGACCATAGGGAACGTTTAAGTGTTACGTAACGTTAATTGTACCAAAATTCATACACTTTATATCCCGTTTCTTGCGTTATTAAAGGCTGTAGAGATTTCATGTTTTGGCTACCCCCCCCCCCCAAATAGGGGGTGTGTTAGGGGTGGTAGTATATAAAATCTCTACTTTATAAAAAGTCTTAAAGACGTTACCCAGGTAGCAAGGGATGTTATATCACAAGAAATTAACATCACTTTTGGGTGTATTTTTAAACTAAATCATAACATCACATAATATTGAAAAATAACATGTATTTAACATCACATTTGCAACGTAATACGTGTGACGTGACAACCATGTTATTTAATAACAAATATTTAGCAACGCTGTGAATATATCGCATGTCACATATTAACGTGGCTTTCACGTGAATGTCATGTTATTTTGCTTCTCACCGACGTTCGAAGCAAAAAAATCGATATAAGATGATGTTGATAGAGTAAATTGTTATAAGGAAATTGTATACACATTATACGATTTCCAATGGATAGGGGGCTCTGCCAGGCTTCTCAAGACCACGGACACGGATTAAAGGAATATATTCTCCGCTTAATCTGCAATTTCGTATTTAGAATCTATCTGTTTCAATCTGTGATTGTTTCAATTACTGATTGATTTTAAATCCGATTTTTTTATAGGGTTATAGCGTTTTTAATGGTTTTAATTTAGAAAAAGCTAATATCCTAGAATATTATTTAAATATTAAAGTACCAGTAACGGCATCCATAAGATATTAGATATAACAGGAATGTGGATTTATGATGTCACAAACACGTTATTTTCGGGATGTCATTGTGTGATGTTATTAGGTGCGGACTTAGGACATCCCCACCATGCTACATTCTTGTTAAATGAGACTACAATCTTAACATCACATGTCACATATTTACGTGACTTTCACGTGAATGTCATGTTATTTTGCTACCTGGGTACCTTTTGTAACAAACGACGTCGTTAAGACGTCTTTAACATGCATATACGGCGAAAACCGACGTTTTTAAGACATCTTGAATGACGAGCTACGACATCTTTAAGATCTCTAAGTCATCTTTGTGCTGTCTGGGGTATGAAGTGTATGAATTTTTGTACAATTTGCGTTACGTGACACTTGAACGTTTCCATAGGTTCTCGGCTGTTATTTTTTTTTGTATTTTTTTCTTATATGTGGGAAAGTAATGAGTAATGTACTTTTCGATATCTTGGCAGAATTTCCCAGCCGCCGCTAGACTGAATGGCCATATAAGAAATACACTATAAGAGAAAGTCAAATGATAGAGATAGAAAACTATTGTACCGTCATTAGCGGTTGTTTTTTAAAATTCACTAAATTCACGGTCAACGACAGCCGATAATACAGATAACCTACGGAAGTCGGTAATAAAGATTACTATTGCTTTCCCAAATCAATTTTTATAAAAATGGGGAAAAGCTCCGTATTTTTATTTAAAACTTTAAGTTTATTCACCAAAAGATAAAACAAATTTTTAAAGTCTAACAAGTGGGTTATCTAACCCGCACATTAATTAAAAATAATATATGAATCGAAATTTTAATTAAATGTAAAATTTGTTAAACTTTAAAAATAATAATTAAAAAAAAAACACTTTGCTTTGATTTTTATATATTTTATTTTAAACGTAAATAGGAAATTAAAACAATTATGTCGTACTTTTGAACAGTTAACTTTTTATTATAAATAAATATATATGAGGAGTAAACATTTGCCTTCATATATAATTGAGTGTCATACACAATATACCTACTGCCTAAGGCCAGAGCACATTTGCAAAGTTTTTATAATTAGTATTCCGACATTTAACAGATAAACAATATGAATCAGTTAAACCGATAAGCTTCTCTGGCCAGGGGCTATCCCAGCCCTAAACAGCTGTTTAAGGCTAGCTCAGTCAAACTGATAAGCTCTTTTCGATAGGGGCCATCCCTGCCCTAAACATATCAGTAAAAATGGTAAGAAGCTTTTTAGGGCATTTGTCCTAGCCCTAAACAGCTCAGTCAAATCAATAAGTTTTTTTGTGTAGGGGCTGTCCCTGCCCTAAATAGCTCAGTCAAAATAATAAGAAGCTTTTCAAGACAGGGTTAGTCCCTGCCTTTAGTCATTTTATTTAACTTGGCACTATTAATGTTTTTGACCCACACATTAAATAAGTTTGCATCACTAGGAAAACGGTGACGTTTACTTAACTGATCCTTGCAAAACGGTACAATACACATTTTGTATTAGACATCACAATAAAAGTTCGGTATAAAAGCACAATAAATTGCAAATTACGAGTAAAATTTCACGAGTAAAATTGTTTTGACAGATATGCCACCCCTCACCCCACTTCCACTAAACAATCAAGTTCATATACAGCTGGCGCCATCGCTCAGTCGTACCTAGAAGCCAAAACACAGGTTCGGGTCCTGAATACTTTTCACGGTCACGTATTTGACTTTCTCTTATAGTGTATTTTTTATATGCTGAATGGCCTTTTTGGGTGCTCCATCTAGTAGCAATTTCTAGGATTAAATAAGGAATTTCCAAAAACAGCCGCTAGATGGAAACTGTTCTGCTTCATCTATCCTCATTCTGTTTAACTATGTATATAATATCCAAGTTCTCTTTCATGTTGGTAAATGAAACTAGTTTGCTCTGTAAGGCCCATAGCAGTTTAACAAAACAATGATAGATGGAGCAACTTGTATTAAATTTAAAATTTCGTTTTTTATAAAAGTTTCAAAGAACTTTTACCTCAAGAAGGAGCATGATGAAATCTACCGTATGCTTTGTTTGAAGCGTGAACCAACTATGGTGAGGGGCTGGTGGGGAGTGACTATTTTTTACACTTAGTAGTTACTACTCGTAAAGAGAGAGAAAGAATGTGTAAACTCACAGTCTAATGTCGTAAAATGACTGACAGGGGTACAGTGTTGCCGATTGGAAACATATACTTTGGATGTTTTATTGTAAATTTTAAGAAAATTAGTTCTGTATGAGTTTTATATGAACTAGTAGTTTAATTTTAATAGATCTAAATATACTATATTATTAAACATAATTATAGTAAACACAATAAAGTTTTTTACATTTTTAATTTAAGTATAATGATTTGAATTCCTGATAAGGTGGAAACTACGCAACATCGCTACTAGGTAGCCTGAAAGTCGACTAGCGACATCTACATTTTACACCACAAAGCTGATCGCGTTTCTGTTAGTAAATAAACAAACAAAAAGATGGCACATTCATAAACATTGGTCTGAAATTACTTCTTTAGGTAAAACTTCTTTGAAAAGTTTGCTTTATAATAGGTCTGTTCGTTGGTTACAGTCGACCAAATTCTTTGTCATAAAAATTAGGGCACAAATACAGAACTTACTTGGTTGGACGTAAAGTGTACGTCAGTGCAACACCAACGATGGCATGGCCATATTTAAAAATATCTTTGATTTTTTAAATTTTATTTTTCAAAAACGTATTTTAGCAGCATCTTGACGTCAGTTTTAGTGGTATAGAAAAACATAAGAAAAGTATGTACGTTACATGCGGGGGTTGAAATTGTCTAAAAAGTGCGTTCGTAATAATATAGGGTGGAGGGTAAACAACAGGCAAAAAATTATGGGGATTTCTATTTTGCGGAATACGTATTATTTAGTGGAACGCTGCGGAACGGGTACTTTAAATTATCCGATCCGGTTTAAATTTTGTATGTTGCCTTTAGGGACCCTCTTGCACCCCCTCCTAAAATTTCAACCCTATCGGGCAACATTTAAGGGTGGTTTTCGCATGCGAAACGATTTTTTTCTGCGGAACGGTAAACAACGGGTACTTTATATTATTCGATCGGGCTGAAATTTTGTATGTTGACTTAGTCCGATCGGATAATTTAAAGTACTCGTTTTTTACCGTTCCTCAGAAAAAAATCGTTTTGCAGGCGGAAACCACCATTAAATATTGTCCGATAGGGTTGAAATTTTAGGATGGGGTGCAGGAAGGTCCGTAAAGTCAGCATACAAAATTTCAGCCCGATCGAATAATTTAAAGCACCCGTTCCGCAGCGTTCAACTAAATAATACGTATTCCGCATTTTAGATGGACCCAAAAATTATTGAATTAAAAAATAGTGGAGCGCCCTATGCTGGACGAATGTTAATGGACCAAAAAAAAAAGAATATTTCTCGCGAAAAAAACTAACTAATAAAACTTCGAGGAACCCAAAAAAATATATTTTTCTTTAAGCGTACTAAAATATTTTATAACTGAACACACTAGTTAGAAGTGATCTATTTTTTTAAAGTAAAAAAATGAGTTCTTTGTTGTACGCCGTAAAAAAAAGTTAGTTAGCAAAACCCCCACTGGCGGCAGCACTCTTTGACTTTGACGACAGCCATACTTCAAACTTGTTTATTATGTAAACAGGTGGTTGACTCGAGATTCTGTGCAAAAACCTTGTGTGAAATTGATTAAAAATGATATAAAAGAATATATGGTTTATACACCTACAAATCTCTCCGAAATTGCAAATGCTACATTAGACAAGTTACCATCGAAATCGCGAAAAGGGTACGATTTATCCTATGAAAAAAATTTAAAATGAGCTAAGGGAGGTTTAAGTTTATTTCGAAAGGGTTTTATTGGCCTATTTTAAAAAAAAAACATACTTTATTACTGAATAAATTAAATTCAAAAATTAATATTTAAAAAAATATATACAGGGCGGTTCAAAAGTCACCCTCCTTAACTTTTGAACGAGTTGAGATATCGACTTCAAATTTAAAACTCTTAAATAAGACAATTTAAACTATCTTTTAGCATATATTTGATATTTTCAGCCCTTAAAATGTGGGCAGGGTGGCATGGGGGGACATTTTTTTAAATGAAAAACATTCGATTTTTGAAGTTTTTTTTATAAATTTTTATTTATGTCAACTAAAATTAGTTTAAAAGTATAATTAATATTTTTTATGATGAAATTAGGCATTTTTAAAAAATTATTTGTTTTTTTTTTAGAGGAATTTTGACATTAATACCCATTTTCAACCCCACTTTAAACCCAATTTTTTTTTTAATTTAAAAATATGGAGTTAAATGTAGAATTATATAAGCTTTAAAATGATGTATTACACGACCCCCCTTTCCATTTAAAAAAATGTGCCCCCATGCCCCCTGCCCACATCTTAAGAGCTGAAAGTATTAAATATATGCTAAAAGATAGTTTAAATTGTCTTATTTAAAAATTCCAAATTTGAAGTCGATATCTCAACTGGTTCAAAAATTAAGAGGGGGGGGGTGACTTTTGGACCGCTCTGTATATATATATACAGGGTTATTCACGGAAGTGGCCTATTAAACGTTTATGGAGAACCAATAACTTTAAAAGTCTGCTAATTTGCACTTTGGGGTTTTTGAATATGGCCTATCAATTAAAAATATTTTCATGCTTGTGCCACTTCCGGTTGTACCGGAAGTGGCACTTAACTTTGAGTTTTTAAATGGAACACCTCATATATTTTTTAATTTTTAAAATTTGCATTAAATTTGCTTTATTTTGATGTATAATACTTCATGTCTATCTTCAGTAGTTTTTGTGTTATTCAAGTTTTTAGCGAAAAATAAGTAAATTCAAGCACCCCTAAAAACAATAATTTCTCCTTGATTTTTTCAATTGGAGAAAAGATGTTTTGTGTTTTGCTCAATGATGCTTAAACGAATTATCCTATGCTAAAATGGAACCCAAAAATTATACAGGGTGTCTGAAAAAGCAGGTCAAATCTAACAAATTTAATATAGCCATAACTCATTTTTTTTAAATGGCACCCTACATTTTTTTTTATTTGGTTAAATAGAGAATTCAATTTGCTTTAAAATAAGTATAGGATACCCTATACCTAACTTTAACCGTTTTTGAGCTATTTGCAAATTATTGTGAAACAGCCGTATTTCTGTTAAAATTTGTTATATTTTATAAAATAGGCCAGAAAAATTAATCGATTTTTATTTATTTACCTCAAAGATCATTATATTTACCTTAAAACTGGATTTTCATGCGCCCAGTAGTGTACATTTCTTCTGTTAAAAATACCCTGTTGAGAAAATTTAGCCTCGTCCGTCCAAATTATTCTTTTTAAAAAGTTTGGTTTTTCTTGAATATTTATCAAAAGATTTTCACAAAAGTCCACTCTATTTTGAAAATCATTAGGTTTTAAGGCCTGTATTTTTTGCTTTTTGTAATCGTGCATCTTGTGGTTTTTTAAAATTCTTAGGATGCTTGAATAGGAAATTCCCAAGTCGTAACTAGCTGCAGGAATTGAGGCATGTGGATATGCATAAAAGTAACCCAAAACATTGACTTCGTTATTTTCGTTGTTTGTAATTGGTTTCGTAAGAGATTTCACTGCATTTTCTTTTCCAAATTGCGAAAAATTTTTGTGTATTCTTCTAAATTTTTTACATGACATTCTTGGTAAATCAGGATATTTTGTATTAAAGTTTCTGCAGGTTCTACTAATTATTTTATCATTTTCACCAAAAATAGCAAATAAATCCAAAATAACAGGGTAAGAATAAGCCTCTGCCATTATTTTACACTAATTTATCACGATAAGAACGATAACATTTAGGTTAAAAGAAATAAAAACACAATACAATTTTAAAAATTTACGTAATTGCAGAAATACTGCAAAATACTTCTTTTTCACATTAATTTGCAAATAGCTCGAAAACGGTTAAAGTTAGGTATAGGGTATCCTATACTTATTTTAAAGAAAATTGAATTCTCTATTTAAAAAAATAAAAAAAAATGTAGGGTGTCATTTAAAAAAAAAGAGTTATGGCTATTTTAATTTTGTTAAGTTTGACCTGCTTTTTCAGACACCCTGTATAAATTTTGGATTCCATTTTAGCTTAGAATGATTCGCTTAACCATCATTGAGCAAAATACAAAACAACTTTTCTTCAATTTAAAAAATCAAGGAGAAATTATTGTTTTTAGGGGTGCTTGAATTTGCTTATTTTTCGCTAAAAACTTGAATAACTCAAAAACTACTGGAGATAGACATAACGTGTTATACATTAAAATAAAGCAAATGTTATGCAAATTTTAAAAAATAAAAGATATATGGGGTGTTCCATTTAAAAAATTAAAGTTGAGTGCCACTTCCGGTACAACCGGAAGTGGCACAAGCATGAAAACATTTTTAATCGATTGCCTATATTCAAAAACCCCAAAGTGCAAATTAGCAGACTTTCAGAGTTATTGGTTCTCCATAAACGTTTAATAGGCCACTTCCGTGAATAACCCTGTATATAGGATGCTTGAAAAAAAAATAATGTTTCACTCAGAGGAAAAGTGCTTTTTTAACTCGTCTGTAGTTTCCGGACTCCGCTTCGCGTCGTCCGTAATTTCTTCAGACTAGTGAAAAAAAGCTTCACTTTTCCTCTTAGTAAAACAGTATACTATTTCTTGCAAGAAACGCAAAAAAATTAAAAAAGTCCTGGGGAAAGTAAAAAATAAAACCAGTAAAAATTAAAATTTAATTTATTTAATACCATTAAATTACAACTAATTTATATCTTTAGTTCTTAAATTAAAGAAATTCACTATTTAAACCAATCACAAACGTCTTTTTTCTAAAGTTCATAATATGATTGAGAAAGTCACTATTAGAGTAGATCATGAAGCTAAAGTTTCCAAACGAAAATTCAAATAGTAGGGAAAGTCGGGGTTAACTGGGCCGCTTTTTTTCATATCGAGTTTTTGAAAAACCTGTAAACAATTTTCAAATATTTTCTATTGCAAAAAGTAGATTAATACTATAGTTAGAACATATTAATACTTCGGACAAATATTATTTATATAAAAAAAGTTATTAACGATAAACCAGTTAACCCCGCTGGACCAGTTAACCCCATAGGGCAGGGTTAACTGGACCACTACTCAGTATTAACTGGTCCACTAACAAAAGGATATTCTATTGTAATTATTGTGAATAAAAACGATTTGAAACAAAAAATAAAATTTAATTCTAACACTAAAATAGACAACATAATATGTTAAATATTAGATATATCTGAGGGTTAACTGGTCCGGGGTTAACTGGACATGGCCCAGTTAACCCTGAACTAATTAATATTGACATAAGTGGTCCAGTTAACCCCGAACCAGTTAACCCTGAGTGACATCACTGAATAAAATTAAAATTTTTTATTACTTAGTAAGATATTAGAAGGCGGAAATTATGCAGAATAATTAATAAAATACTCAGTATATTAGGTAAAATATTAGTCTAGAGCCTATTAATAAAAAAGTATTAATTAAAAAATAAAAGTTAAGGTAAATACCCACTTTTCATCGAAAAAAAATAACTTTTTTTACTAGAACTTACACGTGGACAACACGGTCCGCCATAATACTTTAAACAATACTACTAACTAAATATCACTAAAATTTGCCCTAAGGCGCCAATACTAATAAAAAAGTTGATAAAATCCAGGTGGACCAGTTAACCCTGTGGGCCAGTTAACCCTGACTTCCCCTATATTAAAGCACTTATTCCATAACACGTTTTTAGCGCACTGTACTTTAGAAAACTCCAAATTTTACTCGTGCACTAAAAAGGTATGTTATGAAACTAGTACTTTAATATACTATTTGAATTTTCATTGCAAAAAAACGTTGCAAACTTCAGCTTCATAGTAGATCACAAAAAGTTGAGTCTTTTAACAAGAAATGAAACGATTACCAATGACTAAAGCTTATACATACAGAGCGGTCCAAAAGTCACCCCCCCCTTTTAACTTTTGAACGAGTTGAGATATCGACTTCAAATTTAGAACTCTTAAATAAGACAACTTAAACTATCTTTTAGAATATATTTGATATTTTCAGCTCTTAAAATGTGGGCAGGGGGGCATGGGGGGATATTTTTTTAAATGGAAAGGGGGGTCGTGTGATACATCATTTTAAAGCTTATAAAATTCTCTATTCAAACTAACATTTTTAAATGTTTTTTAAGGTTTTGATTTTTCAATTTTTTGTGCTAGAACATTCGATTTTTTAAGTTTTTTTTTATAAATTTTTATATATGTCAACTAAAATTAGTTAAAAAGTATAATTAACATTTTTTTATGATGAAATTAGGCATTTTAAAAAAAATAATTGTTTTTTTTAGAGGAATCTTGACATTAATACCCATTTTCAACCCCATTCTAAACCCATTTTTTTTTTAATTTAAAAATATGGAGTTAAATGGAGAATTTTATAAGCTTTTAAATGATGTATTACACGACCCCCCTTCCCATTTAAATAATGACCCCCCATGCCCTCCTGCCCACATTTTAAGAGTTGAAAGTATTAAATATATGCTAAAAGATAGTTTAAGTTGTCTTATTTAAAAGTTCCAAATTTTAAGTCGATATCTCAACTTTTGGACCGCTCTGTATATAGCTTTTGTGGCTTGGTTCTAAAAGGCCAATGCTCGGGCCAATGTCACTTTTTCCGTATTTTGAGTTACACTGACGAACTTTTGTTCAGATCTATATAACCTAAAAAAGCCAATGTCAGTGCTTGTGAGATAAATGTGGACTTTAAGCGACAAGGGCCGACGTGTGTGTTTCAATAAACATTTCTGTTATAAACTGCTAAAACGGCCAATGTTTGACTTAGGCCCGGTTGTACAAACCTCGCTCAAATCTGAGCCTACCTTGTCTGTCATGGAAACGATTGTGGCAACAAATGTTTCCATAGTAAAGGAGCCTCGCTTATAGTTAAACCAGGATTGTACAACTGGGCCTTAGTGTGTCCGTTCAAAATTTTTGACATTGGCCCTTTTAGAACCAAGCCACAGATATAAGCTCAAAGCACTCAAACTTAAAAAAAAATCGGTACCTGTTTTTCGGATAAAAACTGATACCGATAAAAATTGAGGAAATTTTGGAGGATTTTTTAGTAATATTTAGAAACAATACTAAATGTAAAAACTAAAAAAATTATATCCCCCCTCCCCTTAAGTTAGAACATGAAAAAATAAGCAATAATTTGAAAATTTCGCGAAAATTTTATTTTTTAAGTTTTCAAAAGTGCATAAAAAATAGTTTTAAATAAAAAATCTGCAAAATTATATATTAGTATATAAGTATATATACATGTTAACCTACATGACTATACAGAAACATAATTCTTTTCCGCAAGTTGAGTAAAAAAAAATTAATTTCGATTCGAAACCGGGTGGATTTTCTGTTTTTTGCCTAAAACTTTTTTCGGTGTACTTTTTTAATTTTTTCTGGTTGGAATATACTTTTTTATGTAAAAATACACAAAAAAGTTTCTGTGGTTTAACATCGCAGGTTTAACCGTTTTAAAGATAAATGCATTTAAAGGTAAATTTTTACGCATGAAGAACCAAAAATAAAAATAATAAAAAATATAAAGCCAAAAACAAATATATTAGTAATGGGTGGTTATTTAACATTAAAAACATAGAAAAAATTTATATGCACCTTGGTCAAAAAATCATTCCTAAGGAAGTTATGTCCTTTTAAATATGCCCTATTTAAAAAAAAATCGCGAAATCTTCAAATAATTAGCGTTTTTTTATGTTCTAACTTAAGGGAAGGGGGGATATAGTTTTTTTAGTTATTCACAATTAGTATTGTTTCTAAATATTATCAAAGAAACCCTCCAAAATTTCCTTAATTTTATATACAATCACTTTTTATCCGAAAAACAGGTACCGATATTTTTCAAAGTTTGAGTGCTTTGAGCTACCTCTAAACATTAATCGATTTGGCTCATTTTTGAGTGGCCACCGTTTTTTACTAAGGAGCAACTTTTAAGCCAGAGAGCGTTTTCGATTTCGAAAATCGGGATTTTTTGACACACTCAAAAGAACGTTTTTTTATCTTTCTAAAAAAGTGTATCTTTTACGATTTTCTTTCAAATGGAAATTGATTTCTTATGTCATCAGGTATGTTTTAGTCCAAAAAATCTAGGGGTCCACGAAATTTTTATTTAAAATCGCCCAGGTGAACCGTGCTATATAGCTTATATAACAATATTGTTTTAAGAATATTCTTATATCATTCTAAGAAAAGAATATTCTTAGTATATTCTTAGAACTTGTACGATTGTGCTATCAGGGTAGGTTCGAAAAAAATATCGGACAGCAAAAAAAAATTAAATTGTCCAAGAATTTTGATAATGCGATTCCAAATTATTTTTGGATTTATATATTGATCATATGTAGGAGCCCTAATTTTTTTGCAACTTTGATATTAATATTATATTTATTTTTAATGTTTTATGAATAATCACTGTGCAACATACCAACTTCTCCGCTCGGATTTAGGGCTTAAACTGAATGTCCGAAAGGTACTGAGACGCGGAAAGCCTTAGTTAGTCGGAGTTGGGAGAAATCACAAATTGCATACTATCCAGGCGTAAAATCTACGCCGCGCCTGTGGCGGAGGGTTAACACGGTTCACCTGGGCGATTTTAAATACAAATTTTGTGGACCCCTACATTTTTTGGACTAAAACATACCTGATGACATCAGAAATCAATTCCCAAAGAAAATCGTAAAAGATACACTTTTTTAGATAGACAAAAAAACGTTTTTTTGAGTAATAAGGTGTGTCAAAAAATCGCGATTTTCAAAATCAAAAACCCTCTCTGGCTTAAAAGTTGCTCCTTAGTAAAAAACAGTGGCCGCTCAAAAATGAGTCAAATCGATAAATGTTTAGAGGTAGCTCAAAGCACTCAAAAACAAAATCGTACCTGTTTTTCGGATAAAAACTGATACCGATAAAAATTGAGGAAATTTTGGAGGGTTTATTTGGTAATATTTAGGAACAATACTAAATGTAAGAACTAAAACAATTTTATCCCCCCTCCCCTTAAGTTGGAACATGAAAAAAGATGAAGATGAAGATATCGCGAAAATTTTATTTTTGCAAGTTTTTAAAAGTGCATAAAAAATTGTTTTAAATAAAAAATCTGCAAAATAATATATTAGTATATAAGCATATATACATGTTAACCTACATGACTATACAGAAAACATAATTTTTTTCCTCAAGTTGAGTTAAAAAAATTAATTTCGATTAGAAACCGGGTGGATTTTCTGTTTTTTGCCTAAAACTTTTTTCGGTGTACTTTTTTTGATTTTTTGGTTGGAATACTTTTTTAAGTAAAAATAAACAAAAAAGTTTCTGTGGTTTAACATCGCAGGTTTAACCGTTTTAAAGATAAATGCATTTAAAAGTAAATTTTTACGCATGAAGAACCAAAAATAAAAAAAATAAAAAATATAAAGCAAAAAACAAATATTTTAGTAATGAGTGGTTATTTAACATTAAAAACTTCGAAAAAGTTTATATGCACCTTGGTCAAAAAATCATTCCTAAGGAAGTTATGTCCTTTTAAATATGCCCATTTTCAATAAATTTTCGCAAAATCTTCAAATAATTGGCGATTTTTTTATGTTCTAACTTAAGGGAAGGGGAAATATAATTTTTTTAGTTTTCTTACAATTAGTATTGTTTCTAAATATTACCAAAGAAACCCTCCAAAATTTCCTTAATTTCATATACAATCACTTTTTATCCGAATAACAGGTACCGATTTTTTCAAAGTTTGAGTGCTTTGAGCTACCTCTAAACATAAATCGATTTGGCTCATTTTTGAGTGGCCACAGTTTTTTACTCAGGAGCAACTTTTGAGCCAGAGAGCGTTTTTGATTTCGCAAATCGGAATTTTTTGACACACCCTATTACTCAAAAAAACGTTTTTTTATCTTTCTAAAAAAGTGTATCTTTTACGATTTTCTTTCAAATGGAAATTGATTTTTATGTCATCAGGTATTTTTTTGTCCAAAAAATGTAGGGTCCACGAACTTTTTATTTAAAATCGCCCAGGTGAACCGTGCTATATAGCTTATATAACAATATTGTTTTGAGAATATTCTTATATCATTCTAAGAAAAGAATATTCTTAGTATATTCTTAGAACTTGTACGATTGTGTTATCAGGGTAGGTTCGAAAAAAATATCGGACAGCAAAAAAAAATTAAATTGTCCAAGAATTTTGATAATGCGATTCCAAATTATTTTTGGATTTATATATTGATCATATGTAGGAGCCCTATTTTTTTTGCAACTTTGATATTAATATCATTATTATTTTTAATGTTTTATGAATAATCACTGTGCAACATACCAACTTTTGCGCTCGGATTTAGGGCTTAAACTGAATGTCCGAAAGGTACTGAGACGCGGAAAGCCTTAGTTAGTCGGAGTGGGGAGAAATCATAAATTGCATACTATCCAGGCGTAAAATCTACTCCGTGTCTGTGGCGGAGAGTTAATATATTAATTATTATTTTCAAGGCCCGGAATTGATGGGAGCTATGACGTCACGTTTTAGAAATTTTAGGGTTCCGGCGGTCAGACACAGGTAAAAAGTTGCGGATTAAAAAAAAACCTAATTTTATTTTTTTTTTGGATTGTTTATAATTATCTAACTAGCGGTAATACAGGCTTAATGGAAAACAATTACCTGCTTTTGTCGGTTTTTTACCTAAAAGGGTTTTAAATTGACGCAATTTCAAAATTTTCTCACTTATAAAGTGATTTTTAAAGAATAAAGTTCTAGTAAATATGGAAAGTATAAAACCAACATATTTAACTGTTCAATCTTAGATAGAAGATCACCCTGAAATCTTATTTGATGGGATGGTACTATATACAAAGTGCAATATATCTTTATCCTGCCTCAAAAAGAGTAACTTTATGAGGCATGTTCACTCTAAATTACATTCCTGTGAAACTGGTCAAGATTTTAAAATGAGTGAAGATTCCCAAGAAAACTTTAATTTTGCTTTGACAAAGTTTATGATAAGCTGCAACATTCCATGGACTGGAAAATCCAAATTTTAGAGTTTTCATGGAACAATGTATACATGGGCAATTTAAAAATGTTACATTGCCATCCGAATCCCTAATAAGAAAAACATTTTTACTGTAGATGTCGAAAGATCGTTTTCAAACTATAAATGGATTTATAGTGAAAATCGACGATCTTTAACTCCGGAACATATGGAACAAATTTTGATAATTTACTTTTTTATGAGAAAAATTGAATAAAAAATCGTTTTATATTTTTTCGTTTCTTTTATATTTGCTTAAATAAATGTATATTTTAAACAATAGCAAACCTGAAAAATTATGAGGTTTTTGACGGAACCCTAAAATGTGATGTCATAGCTCCCGGCGTTTCCGGACCTTTTTTGCATTTTTGCATGAATATTAATTATGCAAAAAACCAAAAAAAAAAAACAAAATACCTGTGTCCGTCGGCCGAAACCCTAAAATTTCTAAAACGTGACGTCATCGCTCCCATCAATTCCGGGCCATGATTATTTTTGTAGAGCAGTGTTATTATCAATCGGTTAATCGTAATCGTTTCATCACTTTTAACTAGGTAATATTTACAGAGTCCCACAAAAATGAAACCTATATTGCTCGTAACCAGATTATTTCTCTTTACATAAGTATTTTTGGACGGTGTAAACGAATTTGACAATCAAAAAGCTTGGATAATATTCTTTTTTGCAGTTTTTTGAAAAATTTCGGAGGCCAGTAAGCTTTTACACTGGCAAATTTGTTTTCGGTGCCCAAATACAGGGTGTATTTGAAATAGCGTAGAAAATTTTAACAGGTGATTCTACATGATAAAATATGACAAAAAGTTCCTATAAACCTATGTCTAAAAATGCGTCATAAGGGAGCTACGCCCCTTTGAAATTGGCTAAAAAAATCGGTTTTTATTTAATAACTCAGGAACCCTTTGAGATATATTAACGAGGTTTTGCACGTGAATTAATCCTAATAAGGCCCATCTTTGTATGTCATTTTCACGTACTTATTTAAACCAGGGGTGTGCGAAACGGGGGGGCCTTATCAGTTTTTTGTCCCAAACTTTTTTCTGTGTAACTTTTTTGCAATTTTATTTTTGAAATATGATTCCTCAGGTCAAAATACATAAAAAAGGTACTCTTGTTGTAATACTGTAGGATTAACCGTTTTCGAGAAAAGTTCATTTAAAGGTGAAATTTCACGGTTCGAGGACGAAAAATTAAATACTAAAATGTCGAAAACCAAAATTTTAATGATGCAATGTTATTCTACATCAAAAACTAAGAAAAAAAGTTTCCATACATGTAGGTCGAAAAAACATTCGCCCTGCATCATTAAAATTTTGGTTTTCAACATTTTAGTATTTAATTTTTCGTCCTCGAACCGTGGAATTTCACCTTCAAATTAATTTTTCACGAAAACGGTTAATCCTACAGTATTACAACAAGAGTACATTTTTTATGTATTTTGACCTGAGGAATCATATTTCAAAAATAAAATTGCAAAAACGTTACACAGAAAAAAGTTTGGGACAAAAAACTGATAAGCCCCCCCCCCGTTTCGCACACCCCTGGTTGAAATAAGTACATGAAAATAACACATAAAAACGGGCCTTGGTATGATTAGTTAACGTGCAAAACCTCGTTGATATATCTCAAAGGGTTCCTGAGTTATTAAATAAAAACCGATTTTTTTAGCCACTTTCAAAGGGGCGTAGCTCCCTTATGACGCATTTTTAGACATATGTTTATAGGAACTTTTTGTCATATTTTATGATGTAGAATCATCTGTTAAAATTTCCTACGCTATTTCAAATACACCGTGTATACGCAAGAAAAATATAATTTGCTGTAATTTACGTGTTTTTTTTTGCGGGCCTGTGCTATTATATAATT
The DNA here is from genome assembly GCA_958510825.1 of Brachypterus glaber. Taxonomy (NCBI): domain Eukaryota; kingdom Metazoa; phylum Arthropoda; class Insecta; order Coleoptera; family Kateretidae; genus Brachypterus; species Brachypterus glaber. The sequence continues at coordinate 108,547,170 of OY294044.1, read as the reverse complement.
AGAAAATTCACTATTGCAATTATTCACAAGAATTAGATATGAAATATGTGTGTCTTTTAAAAAAGTGCGTCCTTGAAAATATAAAAGGTGTTTCGCCTTAGACGAATCACTTTTTTTTAAACGATTAAATTCTGAAAAAAATGGGTACGATTTTCCTTTAAAACGGTGTCTTACGCACTAAACTTGATGCTCCACAGAGCGTGTCAAAAGTCCGCCCCCCCCACTTTAACTTTTAAACGGCTTTAGATATCAAATATTTTTTTGGTATATTTGTATTTGGTATGCTTAGGTGGCACAATGGTGTCAGGGGGCAAGGGGGGATTTTTTAAATGGGGGGTCGTGTGATAAATTTTACAAAAAAAAATCTCATAAAGACGCTTATTTTTTTTTGCGGGTTTATCAGTAGAATAGTATTCCTCAGGTAAAAACATAAAAAGATTTTGGTTAACCGTTTTTTTTTAACAACACAATTAAAGGCAAAATTAAACGTTTCGAAATCCCATAATATTAAACTAAAATATTTAAAAACAAAATTTCAATGTTCATGGGAAACCCCGTGCAGCTATTTTTTTTAAACTAAAATACAGCCTGTTCCAGAACTCGCGTACCGAAATTTAAGAGGTGATTCTACATCCAAAAATATGAAAAAAAGTTTCTATAAAGGTTGGTCCGGAAATGAGCCCTAAGGGAGCTACGGCCCTTCGAAGATGACGTATTGAATGGGGAACAAAAAAAAGCACCAATAAAATTTTAATGCTGCAGGGTGATTCTTCATTTAAAACTGAGCAAAAAAGTATTATACACCAAAACAAATTTAATATTAAAGGAGTAATAGCCTTTTAAATAGTAACGTTTTTGGTGGCACAAAATGTTACTTCCTCTTAATTGCATTTTTTTTTTTGATAACGGTTGCTCCTACAGTGTTACACTATATGATATTTTATATGTATTTTTACTCTAGAAATCTATATTTTTTACAACAAATCCAAAAAACATACACATAGAAAAGTTTGGGGCAAAAATGTTTTAAGCCTCATATATTTTTTCGTCTGGGCACGCCTCTGGATAAATTAAAAAAATAAATTAACATAAACTTATTGCCCTTATTAATACTAGTATACATGCAAAAGCTCGCCGCTCTAGCTTAAACGGCACCCGAGTTATTAATTAAAAACCTTATTTTTGTTACAATTTTAAAGGGCCCTAGATCCCTTAGGGCTCATTTCCGGACCAACCTTTATAGGAACTTTTTTTATATTTTTAGATCTAGAATCACCTCTTAAATTTTGGCATGCCAGTTATGGATCACCCTGGTTAAAAGGGCAACCAATTTAAAGTTTGAGACACCATCTGAAAGGAAGTTTCACACATTTTTGAACTATTTCCCTTAAACTTGAAATATAGATTTATTTGTTTAATGTACAAAAAGGTTTTTTACACCGTATTGGACAGACATTTTACAAATAATTTTGAAGTACTTCAAACCAATGCATGTTATTTCACTTTCCTTTTTTTAAGTTATTCCTTCGTTCCATGTTTAATACCGCGTTCTCTGCACTTTTCTTACCATTTGTGAATTAAATCCAGGTTTAATTTTTTATAATTTTGTACTTTTAATTTAGTAAAAATTAACAAATTATAAGACGATTTGACTTCGACATTTGTATCTTATTGGAGATAAAAAAATCTAGGAATTATCCTTTTTTAAAAGACACACCAACGAACTAATAACTCTTCTCTCTAGAATAGGCATTTCATTTGTAAAAACTGAAAAAAACGTAGCCAACATATACATTTGTCTGTCTTACTCGCACAGCTTTGTTCTAACAAAGACAACAATAACAGTTACTGGTAATTGTTATTGTTCAGGCCTGAATATACCTACTATTTGTTTACAAACAAACCGAGATGTTGGCGATACTTTATATGCGTATTTTAGAGAGTTTTAGAGAGTTGTTAGTTCGTTGAGACACACACACATACTAAATAGAGTTGCCGGATGTCCGGTGTTCACGCGGACAGTCCGGCTTTTAATAGGCTTGTCCGGGTGAGAAACTAAGAAAAATAATAATTATCCGGTTTTTTATTTACAAAATTTGGTACTTTCTTACCAGATTGGTAAAAGCCATAGAAGTAAGGGTGTGGAGAACGATCATATCGTATTGGAATTATTTCTAATGCAGATGAGCGCCATTTTGACCTACATTATTTATAGATCTTTTCTATTGGCAGAGATTTTTGTGGCAGGATGTTGCCAAGTCTTCATCCTGTTCCATAGATTGCTTTGTAAAGATTTGGCCACGTTGCCGATCCGAAAAACAAAAAAAAAAACAATTGGCTGTGAAGAGTCACTTGATCTAACGACTTTCTTTGTTCTTTGGTTCTTGGTCTGTTTTTGCTTTGGTTTGGTTGCTTTCGCGACTAGGAAAAAGTCTATTGATAAAGTGATCATATATGAGTCTGTTTTTTTTTTTAACAAAATTATCTGGAATTCATGGAACAAAACACTAAACCACATAACATTTCCACATTTTTGTCAAACAGTACTACTATAATCATCCAGCATATCCTTATGGAGTTGACCCTAGTTTGGCGTGTAGACTCAGAGCTAAAATGCTTGCTTGAAAACTCCCGAAAAGAACCACATTTACTGGTATTTACCACCAAAGTTCTGGTTCTGTTGAAAGTGACTGATATGTACCCAAGAACAACAAAAAGGGTAGTGGGTGGTAAGGATTCTTTTGAATCAAATTCGGTGTAAAAAACTGAGTAGGTTATGCGGTTGAAAGCAGATTAAGAGTACCCTAACCAAGTCACAATTAAATGTCCAAAAGTTTTACAAAACGCCGCTACTATATTGATATCCCAACTGTAAATGTAGCTTTGTGATATGGTGAACTGTGGTGATTGTGGAAATGGATGTGTAGGGCTTTGTTTTTTTATTTAAGGCTTTTTCGCTTGACATTTACGGTATCTGTTGGAAGATCAAGTGTGACTAATGTTTTTTAATATGTGGTTTCTGAACCAAATTATCCTGTAGCCATGATACTAATAAGCACTAAACCATAGTGTCCTCAATAGTACCACATTCTTGTCAAATAGCACTACTATAATCATCCAGCATATCCTTATCAGTAGAGTTGACTCTAGTTTGGCGTGCAGACTCCGAGCTAAAATGCTCACTTGAAAACTCCCCAAACGAACCAAATTTCCTGGCATTTACCACCAAAGTTCTGGTTCCATAATCTGTTATAAACCTATCGTTGGTGTTGGAAGTAACTGATTGGTACCCACAAGAGCAACAAGACGGATAGTGGGTGGTAAGGATTCTTTTGAAGGCTTCACGAAATTCGGTGTTGAAGATTGAGTAAATTATAGGGTTGAAAGCAGAGTTAGAGTACCCTAACCAAGTCAGAATTTTAAATGTGATGTCTGGTATACAAGTTTTACAAAACGCCGCGACTATATTGATACAGAAAAACGGTACCCAGCAAATAAGAAAAACGCCCATGATGATCCCAACTGTGATTGCAGCTTTGTGATCGCTGACGTGGTATGGTGAACTGTGGTGATTATGTAGATGGATATGAAGGGCTTTGTTCTTTTGTTTCAGGCTTTTTCGCTTGACGCTTACGGTGTCTGCTGGTAGATTGATTGGTCGGGTGATGGCTCTGATGTTTTTCACGTGTTTTTGAGCATAGCAGTACAGTCTACAGTAAATACCTGAAAACAAAAGTAAAGAAATTAGGTCATTCTGAAGGTCGATTCAGGCATAATTATCACTAACTTCACTAAACTGAATTAAGAAATTAATAAATTAAGAAAATTAAGAAACATAACTTCAAATTCTATAAAATTTTTTCTGTGGTTTGCAACAGTTAAGATAAAAGATAAAATATAGCATAAAATAAAGATAGAATCTTAAAATACACCATAGAAAAAGAATATCTGAAATGCACAAACTTTAGTGAAAAATGTTATAAACAATCTTATTCCAAGTATCAAAATAAAAATGAAGATGGCGACACCTGTGTATTCTAAAAATTTGTACATTTTCAGTTTAGGGAAAAACACAGTAGTTGCTTAAGAAAAAAATAGGCAGTTTTGAAGATAAGGTGGTTTTAAAACACGATTTTTAGACCCAACAACTGCAAATATAGTAATACATGTCCTACGCAATAGATATTTGTTTTTTTATATATTCAGTCGTATTTACACATGCTTATTATCTGTTTGGCAGTTACCTTATTGTTGCATACCACGGAAAATTTATTATAGAATTTGAGTTTATGTTTCTTAATTTTCTTAATTTCTTAATTTCATGACTCAGTTTAGTGAAGTTAGTGATAATTATGCCTGAATCGACCTTGAGTGTAGATTTATAATTTTATCTAAGAGCTTACGTTATAGGCTTTAAGGTGGAACCTATTTTAACGCGTTTTGTAAGTGTATGTATTGGTTATTTTAATTTTAATTGTTATTCTAAGTTCGTGACAAACATTGTTTGTCCAAATACATATTTTATTAAGGTTTATTAAAGTTTTGGCATTTGGTTTAATTGGAGAATTTTAACTAAAAAGGGTATACATTTTTATTATACTAATTAATTGGTTAATTCGATTTTCTTAATAAATATTGGGATATCTTTTCCTATATCGGGATATCTTTTTTTATATTAATCAAACATTTGTAAATAGTATATTCTGCAACTAGTATGGAATACACAATATTCCGCGCGAGCGGAAAGTTTGTTATACGAGCCGGCAGGCGAGTATGACGGTCCCGCGAGCGCGAAATGACTATTCCATACGTGTTGTAGACTATACTTTTTCTTCGACTGCAAATATGAAACACTGTATGGCTTTAAACTGCGGACAAGGTTAAAAACAATGTTTTTTGTGACTCGACATTGTAAATGCAAAAAAACACATTTTTTAAATAAAGCAATTAATGTTATTTAATAATTTTATCAAATAAGTAGGTACTTAAAAAAGATTTTTATTTAATTTTAGCACATATTTACAAATTATAATGCAAAAATTGAAGGTTATGTCAGATTGTTGTGACATATATCAGGTTTAGATATTTAACAATTATTGTTATCTATTATAGATGGAGCAGTTTTAATTTTTTGAACTAAATTGATAAAAAACTTGTCAAATATTAAGAAAAACTAATAAACTTGTAATTTTAACGCAAATCTTTAAATTGCATTAAATTATTCAATATTTTATGGTAAAATATATATATTTTTGCTAATTTTGCTACAGTTTTCATTACTTTTATAAACAAGACATGGCACTACATGTGCTCATTCTAACACTTGATACGGAATATTCATACCGTATCTAGAGCTAGAATGGATTCATTCTGTGTTTGAAAAGTGTGTGTATTTGCTTACATTCTAAAGCAGTAGTAGAAAAAATATGTTTGTGGTGGCACGCTACCCAGTTAGAAAATATACTGCAAATCTGTGCGATACGCCTCCTAATAAATGTGTGTTTTTCTGAATTAATGTCTTAGATAATTACAATTAGTGTTTTTGGCTTTAATAGGGATCAACCCTCCATAGAAAAAACGGATTCCTTGAACCAAGGACACGTGTCTTTGTATATCTTCAAAGCCATATTATCTTGTTTCAAGGCTGGCATTTTCTTGAACCAAACTCAATGTCCTTGAATGAATGTCACGGGTTTTGGAATAAAAATCCGCGCTCTTTATTCAAGGACATTGACTTTGGTTCAAGAAAATGCCAGCCTTAAAACAAGATAATATGGCTTTGAACATATCCAAAGACACGTGTCCTTGGTTCAAGGAATCCGGTTTTCCTATGTCTGATACAGTTTTAAAAACATTTACTTTGCATTGGTTCTTTTGCTTTTTTTTAGATAAAATTTTACCTCTAAAAAATAAAAATACATACAATACGTGTATTGCAGTGGTTTGCAAGGACTTTATGGCGTATATTGTCAATCTTTAGGATTTTAAAGCAAATAAAATTCTCAATTGGACTATATTTTTTAATTTTTTAGACAATTTTTTTGATTGTTGCGATTTTTTAAGTATTTTTTGTAAATTTTTATTCATGTCAATTAAAATTAGTTTAAAAGTATAATTTACGTTTTTTCATCAAGAAATTAGTAACTTTTAAAAAATTGTTTGATTTTTTAGAGTAATTTTTACAAAAATACCCTATTTTAAACCTAAAAAAAAATGTTTAAAAAATTAAAAAATATATAGTTAAATGGAGAATTTAATAAGCATTTAAAATAATGTCCCCCTATGCCCCCTGCCCACATTTTAAGAGCGGAAAGTATCAAATATATGCTAAAAGGTAGTTTAAGTTGTCTTATTTAAGACGCAGAATTTGATTATCTCTTTAAGTTTTCGAGAAAATCGTTGGGTAAATAGAGTTGGGACACCCCGTATGTTTAATAAATAAAATATTTTGTATAAGTCTCTTTGTTGGCGTTCGTACACATATATGTATAATACCTACACAAAAATGTAAATTTACAATACAAACATCACAAAAATAATGAACGGATACAAAAGGATTCCTTTTAAAAGATAATGTGTTTATTTAACGAAAATAATATGAACGGTTTTTGTAAATTGTATAGTACCCATTGTATACTATTGTTTAAAAAAAAAAAACGTTATTCTATTATAAAGCTTTAGCTATTTTTGGATGCTGCTATGCTGTCAGGGCCATAGCTATGTGGGGGGGATGGGGGAAGCCTCCCTCCATTTATGTTGAAATTCGAAACCTGCATATTTTATGGGATGTAGTGGAAAAGTTGTAATTTCAGACTAAACAAAGTTGTTGATTTTTAACCTTCTCCGCCCTCACTAAACCTTCTTCACTACGGCCCTGTATGCTGTAATGTGCTAACACTAGGGACACTAGATCTAGGTAACTCATTAGATCATATATACATAGATGCGCCTTGAGTCCACGTCAAACCGAAATGTTTTCATTGCTATATCCAGGTAGATTTCACCTTCCCGCTTCTGGTCACCACCCTCCGCTATAGTGGTTTGTTGACAAATATGTTATACTTCACCTCCTCGCAACCTCACCGCTATAGTGGTTTGTTTACAATTGGCTTTGTATATGTTCTACATAAAACAAATTAACATTAATGCCATATCTATGTATTTATGATCTAATGGTAACCCACGTTTTGATTATCAGAGCTTGCACACAGGGCCGTAGCGAAGAAGATTTCGTGGTGGGGGGGAGAGAAGGTCAAAAATTTCAACTTTTTTAGCGTAAAAATGCAACTTTTTTCCTTTTTTCTCCGATAAAAAAGTTAATGACTAAAAAAAAGTCCCACCCTTTCGTGAATTATTTTGTATGAATCTATGAAATATGCAAATTAATGACTACAAAATAAAGGTCTCACCTTTCGTGAAATAGAGTCCAAAATGATCAAAATTTGCGTTACGTAATACTTGAACTTTCCCTTATATTATAATTATTCGCAGTGCCTGCGGTAGTTTCGAATTAAAAAAAAATCAAAAATCGTCCTAGAAAAAAAATTTTTGGATATAAATTTGTTTTATGAAAAAATAAGCATTTTTTTTCTGAAATATCCGTCTGCCCGTCTGTCCGATGTCACGATTTTTGTGAACACGATAACTTAAGAACGAATAATCCGATCGACTTGAAATTTTCAGGAAAAATCAAGTTCTACGAGGGAAAGATCTCTATTATTTTAAAAGTAATCCCCCAAAAATAAAAAAGTTATGGGGGGTTAAACTTCGAATCGAAAAAGCTGAAAGAATATTGCGATTAACGTAACTTTTTCAGGAAAAAATTACTTTTATTACACGGAAAGAAATTAGTGGGCTCTGCGCTATACATTATAAGATATTTGGTAACAGTGGCAAATTATAGTGATTTAAGCTATAGATTATAAGGGACACAATAACTAATAATGTTAAAAATAAATTGGAAACGATTATATATATTACAGACACGATTATATTTATTACAGGCACTATCATAAATTTACAGAAATTTTATTATATTATAAAAATTATTAGCACGGACAATAATTAAATCTATTTAAGCTATAAATGCCATACTATTTGTTATATTTTATTATTCACTAAACAATTAAAGTATTTCATATAAATTTTTACACTGACTGCCATAATTGTAAGAGAAAGCCTTGTATTTATATAATAAGCGATTATAATTTGCTTGGTATGTGTGTTATAGCGCTCCTAGCTATAATTTCTTTTTTCCGTGTATAAGGATCAATTCTACCAATTTTTACGGTGGTCTTAAGTGAAATATTTAATATTATTAAATTAAATTTATGGTAAGTAATATAATAATAACCTATACCTTATTATTATAATAATAATAATATTCATTTATTTCCAACAGGACAAGCCCAATTACAGGAAAAATATATAATCTAACATAATATATAAACTAGAAGAATTAAAAATCTACTATATATACCATATAATACATAATAATATAATATATAAATATATGAGTGAGAGAATCAATTATTGATTCTAATTGAGTTAGGAAGTATTTCCTTTACACTATTTTTAAAAGATGGCAGTTTCAATGCGTGGATATCAATATTATTTAGGTAAACATTAAAAGTAGATAAACATGCCATTATAGGACAATTTTGATGTGCATTAGTTCTTGAGCGGTTAAATTTCTTATTAATGTTTAATTTTTTTAATTTTAGTATTGTATAGTTTTTTGTTATTTGCAAGGTTATTTTTTCTATTTTTTTTTTGTTATAATTATTTTTTTTACATTATATTAGGTTTCTATTATCATGTTATCTTATGTACATTTAATTTTTGTAGTGGGGTTTTCCCGTTAATAAATAAATAAATAAATAAATAAAGAAAGTTAATGAATTTCTTGTGTTTGAAGGTACTAGAAACGTTATACGTTCAAGCAAAAATGGACAGTCAATGGAGATTTATCCCGTTAAATTAGACAGGGACAAAAGTTCTACCCAAAAAGGATAGAAGACATACATACACTCCCACTTCCACCCAACCAAACAAATTCTATATTTGTTCTTTGTTGAACAAATACAATATTTACTTGGCCGGGCGAAAAGTGTAACTATTTATTTTTATTAAAGAAATTACTGGCGCCATCTCAATTTTAGTAGAATTATCTTATTCTATAGATTCACATTAGCTATGTTCGTTCGTGCCGCTCACTGTTACACTTTCCGGCCAACCAAATAAATACTGTATTTGTTGTATGAAACACAAATACAGTATTTATTTGGTTGGCTGGAAAGTGTAGCACAAATGAGATAGAGATAGGGTAGACGTATTTTGTTTCATAATTCTAGTTGTAGAGAGCTCTATTAAAAAATGAACTAATTTGTATAAGAAAACTGTTTGAGCTAGCATTCTTCTCTTAATAAGTGTATTAAAACTAAACAACATTAATGAAGCGTTGTAAGATATATCAAAGGTACCCTTTTCCTTAAAATTTTTATATCTGAGAAATTTGCTTTGAACTTTTTCTAAAGTTTAAGCATGAGAATTATAATATGGGTTCCATACAATACATATTCAAGTTTTGTTCTCACAATAGCGTTGTACAATATATCTAACGTTTGTGTATTTTGAAAATGAAGAGAATTTCTGAATATGAAACCTAAGATTTTGTAAGCGTTTCTAACAATTAATTCAATATGCTCATCAAAGAACAGTTTGCTAGTGAACAATACTCCAAGGTCTACAAAGCTATTGACACGGATAAGATCATTGTCATACATAGAATAATTGTACACAACTTTATTGTGTTTTCTTGAATACGTCATAACTTGACATTTACTGACATTAAAATCGAATTTATTTTCCACTGACCATTGACAAATGTTATCGATATCGTTTTGAAGTTCTAAGCAATCAAGTTTTTATTATTTTGAAAATTTTCAGATCATCTGCAAATTTAAGAAAAAGTGACCATCGAATACATTTTTTAATACTATCAAAGAATAATATAAACAACAGCGGGCCCAGGATACTACCCTGGGGTACTCCCGAGAGCGCAAAAAATATTTTGGAAAAAAAACCGTTATAAAAAACAAATTGACCTCTGTCTTTAAGGTATGATTCGAGTAACTTTAACAATTTGTCACAAAAACCCAACTTGGCTAAAACCCTGAGCAACACATCATGAGGGACCGTATCAAAGGCCTTCGTGAGGTCCGTGTAAATAACATCTACCTGATAGAACCTCTCCAAAGCCTCTGACGTGAAGTGAGTAAAACAGGCCAGATTTGTTGCAGTTGATTTTTTGTTAACAAAACCGTGCTGAAATTCAGAGATCAAAGAGTTCAAGTGAAAACGAATACGCTCATTTAAAATAATTTCAAAAATTTTGGAAAATGTGTTTAACAGGGATATTGGCTTATAATTTTTAATGTCTGATTTGGAACCTTTTTTGTGAATGGGTACAATTTTGGCAATTTTCCACAGTTTTGGAAATGAACCTTGATTGATGCAATTATTAAATGTAATAGAGAGCGGTAAAGAAAGTGATTCTGCACACCCTTTTACAATGAATGTAGGAATATTATCTGGCCCATAGGATTTTGTATTTTTTAGTTTTTTAATTGCCTCCTACAATAAACATATTTTTTGGGGTATAACTACTATTTTACTCTTTAAAACCCATGCGACCACGTGTCCTTGGATTTTGGTTAAATATGTTATAATTTATATGAAAAACACACGTTTATGTTTAGCGCCAAACTGTGACGTGCAAGAGTAAGAGGCGCCTCTGGTAGGAATTAAGCAACGAAATATTTTTGCAGTTCAACACCTCATATATGCCAGCCCTGTTGAAAATGACAGCCATTCGCGGATAAAAATGTTGCACTAACAAATCAGACAAATTTGTCTGATTTTGTCTGGTTAGTGCAACATTTTTATCCGTGAATGGCTGTCATTTTCAACAGGGAGCAAACATTATAAAAATGGTCCACTGACGTACTTCCAGTGTATGTTGTTTACGGACGTTTCGAGGACGTACAGGTCTGTGAGCTGTGGACCTTAAACGTATGTCCACAGGACGTCCAAAAGATAAAAACGGACTTACAACGGACGTTTGAATGTACAGTGATGGACAGATGGACGTACATAGGACTAATTTGTGTTCTCTGGGCGGGAATACTTAATTGTGCCAACTTTTAGCTTCCTAGTTTGTGAATAATCCATTGCAATATTTTACCTATACAGAGCGTTTCAAAAGACACCCCCCCCCTGTTAACTTTTGAACGAGTTGAAATATCGACTTAAAATTTGATACTCATAATTAAGACAAGTTAAACTTTCTTTTTGGATATATTTGATGTTTTCAACTTTTAAAATGTGGGCTGGGGGGATTTTTTTTTGAAACGGAAGGGGGGGGGGGGGTCGCGTGAGTCATCATTTTAAAGCTTATAAAATTCTCTATTTGACCATATATCTTTATATTTTTTTGATACATTTTTAGGGGTTTAAAATAAGGTTGAACATGGAATTTGAATCCGGCCCTGCTTACTCATCCCTATAGGTACATAAAAATACCTCTAGGTAGGTATATTTGATAAATTACTTCTGGACATGGCCAATTTGACTAAAATTTGGCCATGAAATGACAATTAAATACCAGTATTATGGTTTGGACTTTTTTGCATGTTTGAGGACTATTAAATTAGCCAATTGGGGCGCGTTAATATTTCTAAATATAAAATTATGTGTTTATAATATTTATTTTTACTTTTCTCTTATTTCCTTCTAATAATATAAAAAAATTTTGTTTAGAAACACACGACTTTCCTAATCTTATACGCTTAGAAAGTTTTAAATGTTTCATTTTTTATTTCCATTATATACTATTCACAGTAAATGGTATATAATATTTCTTTTTTTAAACAAACTTAAAAAAAATTAAATTTTCATTTTTTTTTATTTTCTTTTCGTAAAACTGATCCTCATAATAAAAATAATTTTACCTGAAAAAATTACGTTAATCGGAATTTTCTTTCAACTTTTTTCATTTTTGTTTTAAATAGCCCCCTCCCATAACATTTTTGTTTTTGGGAAAATTTCAAGTCGATCGGATTATTCGTTCTGGAGTTATCGTTATCAGACAGACGGACAGATGGACGGACGGACATTTCAAAAAAAAAGTTGCTTATTTTTTTTCATGAAACAAATTTATATCCAATAATGTTTTGTCTTGGACGATTTTTGATTTTTTTTTTTGAAAATTCGAAACTACCGTATACATACCTAATACTATTCTAGAGCACACACGTCCCCCCAAATGGAAATAGGTTTAAAAAATAGCAAACTTAGGTGAGGATAAATCATGCGAGCAAAGGGACAGTGAACTTCAAAACCTCTGAGAATGAAATCCTAATGAGCACCAGTTCCTGAATAGTGGTAAAAGTTCTTCCGCAGACTGCATTCTAAACCACATTAAAAAGCTGAAAATTCTTTTGCATAATTCTAATAGTGTTTTGTTGCTGATTTTGATTTTGTTTAGATAAAATTTCTATCTGTTCCCATTTTTGAGAAAAACCGTTCCAAAATTTTATAAAAATTAAAATTTGTCATTTTTGGAGGCCCATATTTAAACTATTATAGCAGCTACAAAAGTTATTTCTAGTTTATGTTAAAGTTACATCTATGCTCTATAAAATAATTACGAAAAATTTCTGAAAATTATTTTAAAAGTTCAGTTAATGAATAGCTTTTGAAGCCTCACTGCACAATTGTGCAGTACAGGCACTTAAGTTGTACCAACATAATATAATTTACATACCTACAATCGAGGCGATTGTAGGTATGTATATTATTTTATGTTGGTAAAACTTGTGCAGTACAGGCACTTGTCATTGTCATGTATGGTTTTGAAATATGTTTTTGTGTTTTATTAATAATAAATAATAATAATAATAATAAATAATAATAAATTATTATTGACGAGATAGCTCAATTTTTATTTTTATTATCTTAAATGTGAGTAGAATATGTTGATATACGTTTTATGTTTCGTATTTTACTTAGTGTGTAATTTTGGTGTACTTATGATGGTGTTTTTTCTTGTAGTTACCACCTTGAAGATGGGCTCAGTTTAATAAGAGCTCGAAACCGGTCGATGCTTTTTAATAAATATATGGGGTAAAGGACCTTATTTTTTGTTTTTTACTATTACTAATTTATTATTCCATCAATCTGTTTTTCAATCATCGTACAGAGTGATATTGGTAGACTGACAGTTTCGTGCTGCCCTCTTCAGTACCAAGAGTCAACTCTGCACGCTGATTGTCATCATCAGTATGTTTGGTATATTTAAGAGACATACTGAGTGCCTATGGTTTATTTAACTGATTGGGAGTTAGTTTCAATGGGGATTTGTACATGCACACTGATTAAGAAAACGTTTCTAGACTTTATTCGCAAAAGGAATATAGTCATTAAATTGATATAGACTTGTGCGCCAACTATTAATTGGAAAATAGATTGATGGAATAATAAATTAATATTTTTATAATTTTGTTTAAAATTTAAAATTTATATGTCAAACTTACAGCTATTTCAAAATAATTTTTAACTATTTATTTATTTATTTATTTATTTATTTATATTAACATCCAACAGATAACCTAATTATAGGATGAGTCATGATTAAGAACTCCAGTACGATACTTAAAACAATTCAAAGAAAAAACATAGTACAAAAATAAGAATTTGATATGATTAACATTAGATTTCAGAAAAAAAAAAAAGAAAAAAACTTAAAATTAATTTAATTGGCGAAAAACATATTGAATTCGGTTAATTGAACAAGAGAAAATATCAGCCTCCAACTGAATTTTGTGGTAATTATTACACATAGAATAAATAGGTGAGTTATTAAGCAAGTTGGTTCTAGGTTTAGCCATATAAAAAGTATTTAGTAAGCGTGTATTAGAAGGGACATGAAAATTTAACAACTGTAATAAAGCAGGGCAGTCTATGTTATTTCGCAGCAATTTATGCAGAAAGACAACAGATGAAAGTGCACGCCTATCTTCCAAGCTTAAAACATTAAACCTATCCAACAGCAGGTTATTCTCAATACCTGTATGAGGATAAACACCATCCAGTTTAAAACTGACAAACTTTAAAAATCTTCTCAAAATTTTATCAACATTTTCAATTTGATATTTGTACTGAGGGTTCCAGATTAAGTTGGCATACTGAAGTTTGGGTAGAACGAAAGAATTAAAGAGTGTGAATAAAACCGTTTTGTCCCTGAAACCGTAAGAGTTTCTTATTACAAATCCAAGACTTCGAAAAGCTGATGCAACAGTTTGCTCAACATGTAAAGAAAAATCCAATCTGCTATCAAATGTAACGCCTAGATCCTTAATTTCTGTAACTCTAGGTACAATGACATTACCAATTTTGTAATTAAATAAAACCGAAGTCCTCTTTCGTGTATACGTCACAATGTTGCATTTAGCAGCATTGAGCGGTAATTTGTTATCATTGAACCATTGGATTAAGTTATTTAGAGCATTCTGGAGTGACACGCAGTCTAGTAGGTTGTTTATTTTAAAGTATAGTTTGGCATCATCAGCAAACGCAAGCGCAGGAACACATATAAGATTGAAAATTGCATTAATAAAAATTAAAAATAATAAGGGTCCCAGTATTGAGCCCTGCGGCACTCCAGAAGTCGCTAGAAATAGAAAAGACCCATGATATTCAACGTATTGAAATCTGTCATAAAGATATGAATAAAAAAAGTATATAAGTTCAATTGAAAAGCCCATATTAAACATTGCCTTAAGTAATATTATGTGATTCAGAACATCAAAAGCTTTTGAGAAATCTGTATATATCACATCAACTTGACCTCCCTCGTCAAGAATCTGTGATATATATTGAGTAATGATACATAAGTTAGTGGTTGTCGATCGCCCTTTTATAAAACCATGCTGAACTTTAGACAGCAAGTGCTTAATATTAGGATATATTAACTTATGCAGAACAATTTCGAAAACCTTTGCAAAATTAGAAATTATCGTTATTGGCCGATAATTTTCAATATTCTTTCTTTTGCCTTTTTTAAATACAGGAGTTATTCTTGAAGTTTTCCACTTATCTGGAAAATTGCAACTTTTTAGAGAAAGGTTAAACAAAGTTGTTAATGGAGCAGATAAAACCGTAGCGCAATCTTTCAATAAGAAAGAAGGAATTCCGTCAGGGCCCGCTGTAAATTTAGATTTTAAACTTTTTAGGCTTGTTGAACATCCGCTTATGTTGAAATAATTATTAACATTACTATTATTGTGTTCAAAAGAAAGATTTTTTGCATCAGTTGAAACTCCATAAGATTTCTGAAAAAATGTGGCGAAGCCGTCAACTATTTTTTCAGGATCACGAAGCTCAACACCTTCATAATAAAGTAGGTTGGGAATTTTATTTGAACCTTTTTTTGAATTTACATAGCCCCAAAACTTATTTGGGTCATTTTGAATATTTTTTTCAACATCTTTAATATAACTATTATACGATTGCTTTATATCATATTTTATTTTATACCGAAGAAATTTAAAATCATTGAGTGTATTAGGATCTGGCGTCTTTTTAAAGGATTTCCACAACTTGTACTTTAGTTTAATATTACTGACTATCTCTTTTGTATACCACTTTGGATATTTAGTCTTTTAATTATCATTTTAGGCACATATTTATCAAATATTAGATTAAGATTCCTGTGAAATTCAGTACAAGCATCATTAACATCATGGATATTTTTTAAGAATGACCAATCAAAAGAGCCTAACTCTTCATATAAATCTGTAAAGTTTGCTTTTTTAAAATTAAATTTAGATTCTTCTACTATAGGAAATTTATCAACTTTATCCATTGAGGCGTTAATAGTTATAACTAGGGCGGGATGATCAGGAAGATCTTCTTTTACCAAAAGGTCAAAGGCTTTATCAACGCAGCACCTTTTATTTGAACAGACAAGGTCTAGAAGTCTATTATTATTATTTAAAAGAAAATTTTATTGTAATAATTCATAATAATTACAAAATGATTTTAACGCCCTAGTTCTACCTGTATTTGCATTACTAGAATACTCCGGTATATTAAAGTCGCCTATAAAGTAGACATCAGACTCACTAAGATAATCAAGTGATTCCAAACAGTCATATAAACTTTCATAATAATCAGAAGCTGTATTGACTGGTATGTAAATATAAAATACATAAAAAGAATAATGCATGTTAAGTGTTCTCGATTGATTTTTTGCCTCGACTGCGTCTCAGCAAAAAACTTTAGTTTCGAATACTAAACACTTTGAATTTTCAGTTTTTAACCATAGGGAAAAGTACTTATTGTTTTGTCGGCAGCAGATTATTTTTTTTATAAAGTGACTTATTTTTGTAGATTGTTAAAAAACCCTTACAATGTAATGAAAAATTGACTTCCAAGGAAAGCCAAAAAAAAAAAAAACGAAAAGCGTGTATAATCTTATCTCGGTGCGATACCGTCTTAAAAACAATTTTTTACTCTCACTTGAATAATTAAGGGTTATTTCGAACCTAGAGGGTTATCATTTTTTTTATTTTATCTTCGTAGAAGTTTTTACTCTTTGCAACTTTAGCTAGAACAGCAATAAATTTATAATAGTATATTAAAGTACTAGTTTCATAACATACGTTTTTAGCGCACGAGTACAAGTTTAGAAAACGAGCCGCTTGAGTAAAAATGGCGGTTCTACGTTGCCAACACCATTTCAACCGTATAATTTTTAATTATAAAAACCAATAAATATCCAATATTTTGCTACAAATTTTAATAAGAACACTCAAAGACAGCATAAATTTACATTCAGACCGTTTAAATGCAAGCAAACGTAAATTTACATGGGTAGGAGGTCCGACAACGCTGCACTCTATAGTGTTAAATTTTTTAACTTAAAAATGACTTGTTTTGTAAAGACTTGTAAAAATGTGAAAAACCTTTTTGAGGTTTTCTTTTTGTTTACAAATTTTGACATTTAAAAGGTAAAAATGGCGGACTAAATTTTACACACCTAGTGTGTTTTTGTCTATCTAATACCCACTAGTGGCCACTATAGCTTCTCTACCTATGTGGTCAAAACGTTTAAAAGTTATTAGGGAAAAAGTTCAACAGTTTACTTTCATTTCACAATGTGGGTTGGTAGCTTTCTGCTTAACGCGGCCCAATTAAAAAGATATACATTTTAGATATAGCTAAATTTTAGTAAAATAATTTAACTAAAACTAAATTTAGATAAAAAAAACTATTCACTACCAAGATTACACAAAGGCGTGCGAAACATCAGATATCTGGACGGCTTGTTTCTTATCACAACTCAGCTACTCGTAGCTTTATCTTTTATTTAAAAATAATTGTCAAAATGATTTATTTTAGCCCATCGTAATATCTTATTCATCAGAGCTAGGTGTACTTCCGTCGCAGAGTCCTTGTTTGTGGCTTGGAAACATTGGTTCCTAAAATTACACAAGTCTTGTAGCAGTTATGACTGCCACTGTTTTTAAAGATTACCTGATCTGTGTCACGTAATCATACGATGTTACCATTTTTTCAGAAGTTAGTATTTCTTTCTATTTGCACATATAAGATTGAGTACAGACTTATTGTATGGTCTTGTGGAAGTCTTGCGATGGTCCTTGATTCCATTTGCTGGGTCATTTTTCTTTTATTACAGAATTTGTCTTATTTTTGGTGTTTACTTTTGATAGCCTAAAATATAATAACAAACGTCTAGTAATCTACTACATTCAGTACTTGAGTTAGCTACTGATGTTTTTCAGCTAGTCTTACCTTTTTAATCACAGCTAAAGCTTCTGGAAGTCGGATAAAATCATTATCAAAGATTGTTTACCTAATTTTGAGGTTAGTTTTACTTCTACCCGCATTCAGGTATACAGTATGCATTGCATGGTCAGCTGATGACTTCAAGTTGGTTTATTTTCGTCGTATCATTTCTTAAACCATATGAAACGATTGTTAGATGTATGGCTAGGCATTTTAAACTTATTTAGAGTATTCTTTTTCTTTATTTTCAAGTATTATGGGGATTATGAATAGATGTTTTTTGTGTTGCCTACCCTCAAAATCGATTTGTTGTTCGTAGTTCCAAGTTTCGCCACGGGGGGAGTTTTGTACCTTGCCGGAGTTGAAGGGAGAGGCGTTCTTTTTCAAAACGACAAGCAATGGCGTTCAGGTCGTAAAATCAGAATCTGATTTTTGTGAAACCATCCGTGGTTTATGTTTGTGTAAAAATGTTGCAATAAGTTTGTAATGAAGTGTAGTATAATCCTACGTAATTAGTTCAAGCAGTTTTAATGGAAATTCCACAATATTCATCTTTCAAAGTAAGTCGTTTTTTGGTTACCTAAGTTACAAGTGTTTAACACGTTGTTTTCTTTATTTTCATTAGAGGCGTACAGATGAAGGCTTCAGGCTGCAGAGTATTCTAGTATTCAGCACTTACTGCTCCAATTAATTCAGTTTTGGACTGGGTAAGTTTATTTTAAATCTAATTACGGATTTCGATTTTTCATATCGATGGCTGAGTTCTAAAGTCGCTGTTCTTTCTTTCTAGATTGTTGGTGAAGCTTTTCCATTTCTGTTCTAACGTTCTTCGAATGTTTTGACGATACCTCTATCCCAAATTTTATGAATATTGTTGGTGAAGCTTTTATATTTTTCAACGTTACCGTTATCTCAAATTTTACGAGTATCGATGGCGAAGCTTTCCATTTCAACTTTAACTTCAATTTTCATTGAGGTGTTCTTCAATTTTCCACATTAGTTTTCAAGAGTTTTCAAGATTTTTCAAGATGTTCAGTAAATTGCAGTACCGTTTTTAAGCCAAGAGGTTTACAAACGTTTCAATGGATCCTCAAGCGTTTGAGTTTCAAACGTGTTCAAATTTGTAAGGAGTTCTCAAGGCAAGGACAAGGAAATGTTCTGCACAGTGACGTACATCATCAGGGAGTGGGACAACGTATTTGGTCGTTCCAGGGACAACTTTAATTAACAGGTTTTTATAGTTTTAGTGTAAATAATGAAAATGCGGTTTACTATATTTATTTTTGGTAAAATATCCAAGTTCTCAAATTTTAATATTTATTAAGGTGCTCTATTTTATTATGAATATTCTAGGTTGGTTTGTAAACAAAGTTGCAACTTTGGGCAGTACGCCTAGATTACTATTTTTCACTTATTAACACATACCTTATATTACTGTTTTTATTTAGGTTATTCACCATAATAATTTTGGTATACATATTTTAACATTTTTTCAATAGGGTAGTTCACCACATTTTTTTTTATATTTCGCAATGGGGTCTTTTCACCATACTTTTGGTAATTTATAATTTTATTTTAATTAATATGATTAATTAAAGTTGTCTACTTGTCATTTTAAATAAACATTGTAACAGCACATATTTGAGTTTTTGTTTAAATTATAATCAACACAAGATATACAAATCTATTCAAATCATAGTTATTTTTCAGGTTTATACATGCTGTAAAAGATAATTAATATTCTAGTACATTATTTTTTATGTGTTTGAATCTTAACACATAAACTGCCAAGCACATGTATGTTTACAAGATTCTGGCGCCCAAGGTGTTAAACTAAGCTTATTATCATAATTTTTAATCCATGAACCCCTGTGCCCGTACTGATGCCAGTTAGCCGATCGCAACCGTACATTTTCTTTTCTATAATAAGTAACCAGGGCAGCGCCTGATAATTTTTTAGTTTTTACTTATTCTAGAGAGGAAAACGCGGTACACAATGGCGCCCAAATAACGTGGGATTAAGCTAGTTTAACTTTTAAATTTTTGAAGTTTGTGAAAAAAATATAAAGTAAAAAAAAAAAAAAAAAATTTTTTTTGAGATATTTTTAAGATATTTTTAAGATATTTAGACAAAACTGGATATGGTTGTTGATTTGATTTAAACAATAGGTGTGCAATGTTTAAAAAATAGTTTGGTGTATACAGGGAGAAAAGAAACCACGGATAGGTTGAGAGTACCAAAAGGGTAAAGTTTTGAGTTTTATTCGAATTCTAAAATATATAGGATCGTAATAAAAAAAGTATTGGACGCAGTGGTACAGTTTTTGGTTATTTTTGATTCTGAAATATACAGGGTAAAAATAAAAGTTAGAGAGAATTGTTTTGAAAAGCAAACATTTTGGTGCATAGTTTTGATTATTTTAATTCTGAAATATATAGAGTAAAATAAAGAGAGAAAAGTTTGGCCAGTGAGTTATTTTAGTTCTAAAATATATAGGAGAAAATAAAGTTGAGAGGTTTTTGGTTATGAAATTCTAAAATATATAGAATGGATTAAAGTTTGATGAAAGATGAGAGATTTTTTGAGTTTGTGAAATTCTGAAATATACAGGGTGAACAAAAAAGGTGTAGTAGTACGCGAGAATAAATCGTGGAGTTTTTGGTTCCGATCCGAATCTAAAAAAGAGTGGCGGACAGGGCAAGTATTTTTGAAAAAATATTGCAAATTTTGAGTGAGATTGCGAGAGATTTTTGAAAGATTTCTGAAAGATTTTCAAAAGATTTTTGAGAGTGAATATTTTTAGAAAGAATATTGACTATTTAAAGAGAGATTGCGAAAGATTTTTGACAGATTTTGACAGATTTTTGATAGTAAATTTTAGTAATAAATTAAAATTTTAATCATGGAAGATTTAAATAAAATGGATCTTAGATATTTGACGGTAAAGCAAATAAATTATGAATTGCGTATTAGGTCTTTAACGGCTAGGAATGATAGAAATGCGAAAATTAAAACATTGAGTAGAGCTATAGCAAGGGAAACGGAGGACAATAAATATGTCGATCCGGAGTTTAATTTCAATAATGAGGTAAAAGCTATTAATGATAATATTGATATTGTAAAAACTTTAGTTAAAGAACTTGAGGAGTTTGAGTACTCAATTTCTCAACTCATTCGTATAAAGTCAAATCTAGCGCACATAAATAAGCGTTTAAATAGGTTTCCGGAAGTAAAGGATAAAGAAGCAGATAGGACAAAATTTTTACAGATTTCTAAAGCCACTTGTTTAGAATTAGAGGCGGATTTGATTGAGGCTCATACTGCGCATGAGAATAAGGTCAATGAAACTAATATGACAAGAATTTCTTTAAATGACACAACGTTTCATGCAGCAGCTAATACTTCGGCTAGATCAGACCCGGACTTTATAAAGCCTGTACCTGTTTATAAATGGGGTGTTTCTTTTGACGGTACTGGAGACGTACTTTCGTTCATTGAAAAAGTAGATTATTTAAAAGTTTGTAGAAACGTCTCAGATGAAATTTTATTTAAAACAGCTTATGACTTATTTAAAGAGCCGGCGCTCTCTTGGTTTTTGTCAGTTAAAAGTTCAGTTAATAATTGGTCAGAGTTAATAGGATTATTAAAGAAAGAATTTTTGTCTGCTAGTGTAGATGATCATACTTGGGATGACATCAGGGCAAAGTATCAAAAACCAGATGAGTCAATTTCAGTTTTTACAGCGGCTATGGAGACATTATTTAAGAGACTTTTGCGTTATCCTAGTGATTTTACAAAATTGAAAACAATTAGGGAAAGGATACTTCCACATTATTTTACTCCGTTATCATTAGTAGAAGTAAACTCGATTGAAGACCTCAGAAAGTATTGTAAAAAGTTAGATGAAGCTTACATTTTGAAACAAAAAAGTGTAACAAATAAAAACGCAATTTATAAGAAATCAGTACCTAGGGTAAATGTGGTAGAAACTCAAGATAGTAGTTTTGCAGAGGAAAGTAGTTGTGTAAATAAAGCAAGTAGTAGTAAAAATGTTTGTAAAGAAGGGCACTGTTGTCAGATAAATTCAAATAGTAATTTTAGTAACAATTTTAGAAATAATAATAATAGTAATGGTAACTATAATAGAAATTTCAGAAATAATGGATATAAATCTTTTGGTAGTAATAGTAGCAGTAATTTTAATAGTAATAAAAATCAGAAAAATAGCAGTTCAGAAAATAATAGTACAGTAAATAGTAGTAATCAAGTAAAGCAAATAGTCTGTTATAATTGTAATGGAATTAATCATGTTTTTAGTAAATGTCTTGCAAAAAGGACTAAGTTTTGTTACCGTTGTGGAAAAAAAGACGTATTTTTAAAAGATTGTTCTAATTGTCAAAAAAATGTAGAGCAGTAGTGGGAAATCCCGGCCGACGCTCACTACTTCATAAGGCCATACCTGATAGTAAGATAACTAGTAGCTACGAAGACAATTGGTTCAATTGGACAATTTGGCTAGAAAAAGTAAAAGCATTTTATAAAAATCACTTAATTTCCTTAGTAAATTTAAATCCTTTTGAAAATTTACCAAATGATAATAGGCCTTATATAAAAGCAAGTATCGCTAATAAGCAAATAGTAGCATTAATAGATACTGGCGCTAACTGTTCAGTTATAGGAAATTTGGGAATTAGTTTGATTAAAAGTTTAAATTTAGAAATTTGTAATAGTAGTATACCATATGTAACTACGGCTGATAAGGCACATCAAAAAGTTTTAGGTTTTGTGGAGTTACCAATTACAGTCAATGATACAGTAAATGTTTTAAAAATTTTAGTAGTACCGACTTTGCAAACAGAATTTATTTTTGGAGTAGATTTTTTGAAACAATTTTCTATATCTCTAAGTTTCGAAAATAATTCTTGGAAATTTTTGAATAAAGTAGAAATAAATAGTATTAATTCTAGTAATGAATTTGGAATTTTAGAGTTAAGTAGTGATCAGGAACATTTAGCTAATAAAGTTAAAGATTTGTTCAAAGAACTAAAAAAAAGATAAGTTAGGGTGTACTCATATAATGAAACATGATATTGATACTGGGGATAACAAACCTTTTAAAATGCGACAATACCAAATGTCTCCGTATATGCAAGAAATTTTAGTTAAAGAATTAAAAGATATGTTAGCACAAGGGGTAGTCTCTCCTTCGAATAGCGATTATAATAGTCCGGTATTGTTAGTGAAAAAATCTGATGGATCGCATAGGCTTTGTTTCGATGGTAGAAAATTAAATGCTCAAACAAAGAAGGATTCTTATCCATTACCAAAAATTGATAGAATTTTAAGTATGCTTGGTAAGGCGAGATATATTTCTACAATCGATCTGAAAAAAGCTTTTTGGCAGATTCCACTGACTGAAAGGTCAAAGGAAAAATGCGCTTTCACTGTACCTGGCTATGGTCTATTTCACTTTAATCGTATGTGTTTTGGGTTGGCTAACGCGGCGCAAAGGCAACAACGATTGATGGATAAATTGTTTGGTGCTGCCTTTGAACCATATATTTTTGTATATTTAGATGACATAATAATAGTATCATCTAGTTTTGAAGAACATATACGTCTGCTAAAAGAGGTTTATCGTATTTTAAAAGAAGCTAATCTTACAATAAATTTTGATAAGTGTAAATTTTTTAGAAAATCATTAAAGTATTTGGGTTTTGTTTTGGATAGAGAAGGGTTACGCACAGATATAGAAAAAGTACAGGATATGTTAAATTATAAACGTCCTAGTACAACTACAGAGATTAAACGGTTTATAGGGTTATGTTCATGGTACAGACGGTTTGTAAAAAATTTTGCAACGTTAGTAGCACCACTTAATGCTTTGCTGAAAGGTTTAGGAAAGAAACAACCAATTAAATGGAATAATGAAGCTGAAGTCGCGTTTGTTAAAATAAAAGAAGCTCTTGTTTCAGCTCCGGTTTTAACCAGTGCTAGGTACGACCTTGTTTTCACCATACAATGTGACGCTAGTAATGTAGGTTTGGGAGCAGTGTTAACACAGGTTCAGGAGGGAAAGGAAAAGGTTATTGCATACGCCTCAAGAACTCTCTCAAGATCAGAAAGAAATTTTAGCACCGGTGAAAAAGAATGTTTAGCTCTTTTATTCGCGATTGATCGTTTCAGGGGATATATTGAAGGAGTTAGGTTTAATGTTATAACAGACCATTCTAGTTTAAAGTATTTAGCAAATTTTAAAGACCCGACAGGAAGAATTGCTAGATGGGCGGTTAAACTCCAACAGTATGACATGAATATTACATATCGTAAGGGTAGTTTACAAGTAGTTCCAGATGCATTAAGTAGGGCTTTTGAAGAAGTTGAACCAGAAAAACCAGTATTTCCGTCAGTTAATTTAATATCATTTGATTCGGAACAGTATGGTAAAGATGAGTACTATGTTTCATTAAGAGAAAAGATATTGAAGAGTCCAAATCAATATAAAGAGTATAGAATTGTAGAAGATAAAATATATAAATTTGATCGTTCTAATTTAGGTATTAAAACGAATATTAAAGAGTGGAAGTTGTTGGTTCCGAGACTCTGTAGGGTGCTTGTTATGAAAGAATGTCATGATGATCCTTTAGCAGCTCACATGGGTTTTTATAAAACTTTTAATAGGGTATCACAAGAATATTTTTGGCCACGTATGAGATCAGATATTTTGAAATATGTTAAGTGTTGTAAAATTTGCGCTGAACAAAAGGTTCCGAATTATGCACGTCATGGGTTGATGGGTAAAGAAAAGAATATTAGTTTCCCTTGGCAGTGTATTTCAACAGATTTTATAGGTCCATTACCTAGATCGAATGGAGGGTTTTGTTATTTATTAGTAGTATCTGATTGGTTCACAAAATATACACTTTTACAACCTTTGAAAACAGCTACTGCTCAAGGTGTAATAAAATTTATAGAAAATCAGGTGTTCTTAATATATGGCGTACCGCAGTACATTATTGTCGATAATGGTACTCAGTTTGCTGGGAAAGCTTTCAAAAAGCTTGCGGACGACTATCAAGTTCAAAAAATCTGGTACAATGCCAAATTTCATTCACAAGTAAATCCTACAGAAAGACAGAATCGAACGGTAGAAACGGCGATAAGGTCTTATATAAAAAAAAATCACCGGGAATGGGATAAAAATATAGGTAAAATAGGTCTTGCGCTTCGTACCGCAGTTAATGAGGTCCACGGACATTCGCCGGCGTTTCTCAATTTTGGAAGAATCGTACCTTTAACAGGGGCTTACTATGGCAAAGTTTCGTCCACTCAAGACGTTGAGTTGGAACCGGATTCTCGGGAAATGTATTTTAAGGATTTAGTTGGGTTAAAAGACATTTTTGCGGATGTAAAAACTAAATTGCATGAAGCATACGAGCGAAATAGAAGAGCCTATAACCTTAGAAAGCGTGACGTAACGTTCACGATAGGTGAGAAGGTATGGAAAAGAAATAAAGTTCTTTCCAGCGCAGTAAATTATTTTGCGTCAAAATTAGCGCCTAAGTACGTGTTATGTAAGATAATAGGTAAAAAGTCAAATTTGGTTTATGTGTTACAGGATAAAAACGGTCAATCCATTGGAGACTGGCACGTTAAAGATCTTAAGAAATATTTGGGTTCGAATAGTGATGTATCCGTCGGATAACTGCATGCATGAGTTTTTAAATTTCAGAAAGAAAAATAAAACCGTTAATTGTAAATATTAGCTAAGAGTGAGTAAAAGTCAAGTGTAAATAGTTAAATTTTATTTTAAATAAAATAAAGTCAAATATTGTAAAAAAAAAAAAATATTTTCTTTGATGCTCGAGGGATCAGGTCTAGAACTGATTGCTGCGACATTTTAGTAGATGGGTGTAGAGTGAGTGTTCTTCAGTTTTGATTGAGATCTTGATTAGAATACCTGAAAAATTAAAAGGTTAATAACGGTCAAAACTATGGACTAAAAAGTTTTTGGACTTAGTGTCAATAATAAGGATTATTGATATTAAAAAGTCATTGTTGTTGAATTTTAGTTAATAAGAATTTTCCCGATTATGTAACTTCCCGATTGTGTAACTATAACTCGATTTTGTCAATTCATGGATTTGTCCCTAGTAAATAGGCGTGTGGTACGCGTAGATATCAGGCTTAACTAAAAATTCAATAAAAATGCATTCAATAACAAGTTCAATAAACATTGATTCAATATTGATTCATAAAAATTGGATAGAAATGCAATGAAAAATAAATAAATATTTTTATTTTTGTATATATTCGGAAAGGGGAATAAAGCTACAATAAATAATAAGTAAATTTAATAGTTTTTGGTTACAGAATCAGAATATGCTAGTAGCATAAGTTAGGAGTAATTTTTTTTGGTTACGGGGTTATTCTTTGTGATATTGTAATGTTCTATTTAGAGTTAACTATTGGAGTTTATACTCTGGGTTAAAAAATATTTTTGGGAATAAATATTTTTTATTTATTCGGAGGAGGGCTGTGTAGCAGTTATGACTGCCACTGTTTTTAAAGATTACCTGATCTGTGTCACGTAATCATACGATGTTACCATTTTTTCAGAAGTTAGTATTTCTTTCTATTTGCACATATAAGATTGAGTACAGACTTATTGTATGGTCTTGTGGAAGTCTTGCGATGGTCCTTGATTCCATTTGCTGGGTCATTTTTCTTTTATTACAGAATTTGTCTTATTTTTGGTGTTTACTTTTGATAGCCTAAAATATAATAACAAACGTCTAGTAATCTACTACATTCAGTACTTGAGTTAGCTACTGATGTTTTTCAGCTAGTCTTACCTTTTTAATCACAGCTAAAGCTTCTGGAAGTCGGATAAAATCATTATCAAAGATTGTTTACCTAATTTTGAGGTTAGTTTTACTTCTACCCGCATTCAGGTATACAGTATGCATTGCATGGTCAGCTGATGACTTCAAGTTGGTTTATTTTCGTCGTATCATTTCTTAAACCATATGAAACGATTGTTAGATGTATGGCTAGGCATTTTAAACTTATTTAGAGTATTCTTTTTCTTTATTTTCAAGTATTATGGGGATTATGAATAGATGTTTTTTGTGTTGCCTACCCTCAAAATCGATTTGTTGTTCGTAGTTCCAAGTTTCGCCACGGGGGGAGTTTTGTACCTTGCCGGAGTTGAAGGGAGAGGCGTTCTTTTTCAAAACGACAAGCAATGGCGTTCAGGTCGTAAAATCAGAATCTGATTTTTGTGAAACCATCCGTGGTTTATGTTTGTGTAAAAATGTTGCAATAAGTTTGTAATGAAGTGTAGTATAATCCTACGTAATTAGTTCAAGCAGTTTTAATGGAAATTCCACAATATTCATCTTTCAAAGTAAGTCGTTTTTTGGTTACCTAAGTTACAAGTGTTTAACACGTTGTTTTCTTTATTTTCATTAGAGGCGTACAGATGAAGGCTTCAGGCTGCAGAGTATTCTAGTATTCAGCACTTACTGCTCCAATTAATTCAGTTTTGGACTGGGTAAGTTTATTTTAAATCTAATTACGGATTTCGATTTTTCATATCGATGGCTGAGTTCTAAAGTCGCTGTTCTTTCTTTCTAGATTGTTGGTGAAGCTTTTCCATTTCTGTTCTAACGTTCTTCGAATGTTTTGACGATACCTCTATCCCAAATTTTATGAATATTGTTGGTGAAGCTTTTATATTTTTCAACGTTACCGTTATCTCAAATTTTACGAGTATCGATGGCGAAGCTTTCCATTTCAACTTTAACTTCAATTTTCATTGAGGTGTTCTTCAATTTTCCACATTAGTTTTCAAGAGTTTTCAAGATTTTTCAAGATGTTCAGTAAATTGCAGTACCGTTTTTAAGCCAAGAGGTTTACAAACGTTTCAATGGATCCTCAAGCGTTTGAGTTTCAAACGTGTTCAAATTTGTAAGGAGTTCTCAAGGCAAGGACAAGGAAATGTTCTGCACAGTGACGTACATCATCAGGGAGTGGGACAACGTATTTGGTCGTTCCAGGGACAACTTTAATTAACAGGTTTTTATAGTTTTAGTGTAAATAATGAAAATGCGGTTTACTATATTTATTTTTGGTAAAATATCCAAGTTCTCAAATTTTAATATTTATTAAGGTGCTCTATTTTATTATGAATATTCTAGGTTGGTTTGTAAACAAAGTTGCAACTTTGGGCAGTACGCCTAGATTACTATTTTTCACTTATTAACACATACCTTATATTACTGTTTTTATTTAGGTTATTCACCATAATAATTTTGGTATACATATTTTAACATTTTTTCAATAGGGTAGTTCACCACATTTTTTTTTATATTTCGCAATGGGGTCTTTTCACCATACTTTTGGTAATTTATAATTTTATTTTAATTAATATGATTAATTAAAGTTGTCTACTTGTCATTTTAAATAAACATTGTAACAGCACATATTTGAGTTTTTGTTTAAATTATAATCAACACAAGATATACAAATCTATTCAAATCATAGTTATTTTTCAGGTTTATACATGCTGTAAAAGATAATTAATATTCTAGTACATTATTTTTTATGTGTTTGAATCTTAACACATAAACTGCCAAGCACATGTATGTTTACAAGATTCTGGCGCCCAAGGTGTTAAACTAAGCTTATTATCATAATTTTTAATCCATGAACCCCTGTGCCCGTACTGATGCCAGTTAGCCGATCGCAACCGTACATTTTCTTTTCTATAATAAGTAACCAGGGCAGCGCCTGATAATTTTTTAGTTTTTACTTATTCTAGAGAGGAAAACGCGGTACAGTCTACAATTTTTTTTCCTGTATTAAGGTTCTAACTCATAATTTTGATGCGCTGAAACCGATTTCGCCATAAAAAAAAGATTCAGCGCGCTGTTTTTCCACAAATCTATAAAGTGTATAATTATAATTTTAATTTTATAATACAGCCTGTTCCAGAACTCGCGTACCGAAATTTGAGGGTATATTAAAAACCCTCTGGAAAATATGAAAAAAATTAAAAAAAAACCCATCTTCAATACTAATTAAAAAGGAAGCTATTTAATCTGACCAATCCTGTTGCTGATGTTAAATTACATAAAAATTAGTTTTTCCCTACTTATTAGTAACTATGGTTGCATTTTAATGGTTGACTCGTGCATTGTTTAAGACTTTCAACTTTAGAATCTTTTTAGGTTATTATATTTTGACAAAACCGACAGATGCTATCAAATATTCTATTTTTATAGGGTCACTCCATCCGGCGGTGGTTTTATGATACCCGTCTTAGACGGCAGCAACAAACTGCCGCTGCAACTCCATTCAGCGCGCTGAATGTAGTGTTTTTTTTATTAGAAACTCAGATCTTTTAATTGATTTACTGGCTATAAATTCTTAATACAAATTAATAAAATAAAAATACAATAGCTGAATTTTATTTATTTATTTCAAAGTAATGAACATAGAAAAAATTTTTATCGGTGTTCCGAAAAGAGAACATTCTAGCTAGAATGTAATTTTAAGATTGGTACAGAGGGCAAGGAATTTTGGAAGTTTAAACGCAAAAAAAAGTGGTTGGAGACACTTCGCGAAATGCAAAAACTGTTGATAATAAAGAAGCTGTCATTTAGACTTTTGAAGAATAATCTGGAACAAGCATTAGTATCGTGGCAAGAAATCTTGATATGTCTGTCCTGTGTTTAATGAACTCTAAAAGATAAAGAAACGCATTATTTTTAGCAAACTCGCGTTCAATTTATGAAGCATGCTAAAGAATATGTTCAAAATGACCTCCACCAACTTGAACACATAAAGCAGCTCTTTTTAACAGACTTCTTCTGGCATTAATAATCATATTTGGAGTTACTGACTCAAGCGCTTCATGTATTCGGTCTCCTAGTTCTTCTACAGTGTCTGGCATATTTCTATACACTAAATTTTTTACATGGCCCCATAAAAAGAAGTCCATTGGAGTGAGATCAGGGGATCTAGGAGGCCACCTTCTGGGACACCCACGGCCTATCCAACTGTTTGGAAAACTGATGTCGAGTTGGCTTCTTACCGTTTCTGAGAAATGCACTGGACAGCCATCATGTTGAAACCAGATGTTATCCACATTTGCCAACCTTTGAAGTGGGATGTCATCAATAAGATTTTCCACTTCATCCCTTAAGAAGTTAGTGTAGGTTTCGCCATTCAATCTGCCAGAAAACTCATGAGGTCCAACCTCAAAACAAATATTTTAAGCATTTTATGGTGGTTTATTTCTCAAAATAACTTACTATAGCATCTCCCAATATTCAGGTCCAAATATTCAAGGAAAACCTTCGTTGGGGATTTCCTTGCCTTAAGGCATGGGGATTTTCCTGTCCCCAAACATGAGAATTCCTTGAATTAAAAAAACCATCTCTTTGAAACCCAGACTCATCCGTAAAAAGAATGCTTTTTACAAAGTTTTCATTTTCTTGATGTTTCTGCAACAGCCATGTGCAAAATTTGACTCGTAAAGGATAGTCCTCCGGTGTCAAGCATTGTACTCGAGTGTAATGAAAGGGATGCATTTTTTCATCTTTTAGAATTCGTTGAACAGAGGTCTTAGACATATCAAGATTTCTAGCCACGATACTAAGGCTTGTTTCAGGTTCTTCTTCAAAAGCCTGAATGACAGCTTCTTCATTATCAACAGTTCTTGAAGTTCGCGAAGCGCCTCCAATCTCTTTTTTGTTTGGAGTTAAATTTCCAGAATTTCTTGCCCTTTGCACCAATCTTAAAATAACATTTCTGCTAGGATGTTCTCTATTGGGAAAACGAATAGAATATTCTACAGATGTAGATGAAGCACTCCGGCCACACTCGCCATATAAAATTAGCATTTCGCAATACTCTTCTGAAGTAAACATCATGAAAGTTTTGATATTTTTTTATGACATTAATAAATATTTATGTCACATTAATCACCATGTCAACCTACAGAATATGTACCTGCAATAATTAAATTTGCTTCCATAGCTACAAATTCAACCTTTAATGGTAATTTATAATCAGCAACAGTATTGGTCCACTTAAAGCGTTCTTATTTTTGAATTGAACGATGATGGATTTTTTTTGAAATTTTTTTCATATTTTCCAGAGGGTTTTTAATATACCCTCAAATTTCGGTACGCGAGTTCTGGAACAGGCTGTATATTCAAATTTATACACTTTATATGCGATTTGTGAAAAAAGTACGTGATGAATATTTTTTTATGGTGAAATCGGTTTAAGCTCATCAAGAAACATAAGAAATTATGGGTTAGAACCTTAGGACAGAGATTTTTTCTTTATTTTATAGACTTAAAAGTCTACACAATTCTAACACAATTGTGTTATTAAAATACATTAACTAAAAATGTGGCATGTAGCGTAAGTTTAAATTTTTACACTATTAAATAAATCTACATTTCAATGGCTATCAAATAAGGTTTCTACAATAGAATAGAATAGGATAAGATAGAATAGGATAGGATAGGATAGGATAGGAGAGGATAGGACAGGACAGGAAAGGACAGGACAGGACAGGACAGGACAGGACAGGACAGGACAGGACAGGACAGGACAGGACAGGACAGGACAGGACAGGACAGGACAGGACAGGACAGGACAGGACAGGACAGGACAGGACAGGACAGGACAGGACAGGACAGGACAGGACAGGACAGGACAGGACAGGACAGGACAGGACAGGACAGGACAGGACAGGACAGGACAGGACAGGACAGGACAGGACAGGACAGGACAGGACAGGACAGGACAGGACAGGACATGACAGGACAGGACATGACAGGACAGGACAGGACATGGGCCATCACACGGGTTGCTGGCTCTCTAATTAAAATAATTGTAACCGAAAAACAAGGACCTTTTGACGTAAGTACACGCAATCTTTCACGTTCCATGATTAATCATTGATGGCATTTTTACGTGTAAATCGAAATAGCACGTTCAATAGAGTTTAACTAATAGCAGAAATTATCGCTGCAGGAATTATTTCTGCAGGAATTGCTGAATCTGCATTACATGTCAATAATAATTATCACAAATAGTGACGGATTTCATGTATGTAGCCTCCCGAGAAATTAATGACGATTTGCCTAAAGGCTGGTTTAAACCTTAATTAACCATCACTTAATTTAGATATTAACTAGGGATACATTGCCGAAACCGCTATTACCGGCGCAAGTAATACCGTCCAAATATCCGTATTGACCCTAGTAGAAATTTAACGTTAGAATAACGTTTTTCTAACGTTAGAAAACTGTATAAAAGTACGTTATAAAATATATGCAAATGACCCGCTTTTTAAGGTTAGAATCAAACGTTAGTTAGAAACGTTACTCTAACGTTAGATTTTTAAGTTACAAATACGTTATAAGTACGTTTAATTTCTAACTTTTGGAGGGGGCGTGGTCAACTAGGAAATTTCTACCTGCATCATAAAATGACAGCTGGAGACAAATTTATTCATATAAATAAATCTTAATGTATTTTAGCAATCATAATATTTTCAAACATAATTTCGTTACATTTATTTATAAAATATCCATCTTTTTAGGTGGCCCTAAATATTTTTGTGTAATATGCTGCTATACTTCGATAAATACGTTTACCTCTAAGAAAAACTTTAATTAGGTTAGTTAATATTTATTTATACATTCAGAATCTTAAGATATTTTTTCAATTATAGTACAGCGTTGCCAGACTTACTATAATTTTGACTTTTGGGGGATATTTTTTTAAACTTATTATATAAATAATAAATAATTATCAAACCTAGGCACATAGCTGTCTGAAATGAGTATTTTCTACTATAGCTTACGTATTAATAATGGAAATTTAAAAAATATTTAAAGTTAGAATAAGGCTAGAAAAAGGTAAGAATTTAGTTGGGAAACTAACGTTAGATTTATGTATTTTATAACGTTTTGTCAAACGTTAGTTTTTAAGGTTAGATTTATATATTTTATAACGTTTTTGTATAAGTTATACGTTATACAGTATAACGTTTGATACTAAACATAAAAATGCCACTAATCTAATGTTATGTTAAGTTAGATTTATGTACTTTTCTACCAGGGGAAATTATCGGTATTTTAAAGTAATTACCAGTAATTTTAGTAGGCCGTAAAATAGCCTTAACAAAATTATACAAAGAAAACTACATTCGCCAGGTTAAACTTATGTGATATCCGTAAGGTGTCGCCAGTAAAAATAAAGAAAAATGCTTGTATTGTATAAAATTTACACGGGGTTCGGTGAGTGGGGCAAGTAATAAACATCATATTAGTTAAATTAGTTTTATTAGTTAGTTATATTAGTTATTAGTTAAAAACTGATGTCTGTTTTGGTTTAACGACAATTTTCATTTAGTGCTTAATTAGTTTACATGTAAGATTTTTATAGTTTAGACTGTCGCTTTATAAATGGGTACACAAGGTGAATATTTACTAACAACTTTTTGTGATCTAACTAAGGCATTTGATTGTGTGCGGCCTGATTTACTTATTAATAAGCTATCCAGGTATGAATTTGATGATATAAGTCTCCAGCTTATTAAATCCTACCTAGAGAATAGAAGTCAAAGAGTAAAAATTAATGGAAAGTTATCTGATGAAATGCATATAACCCTAGGGGTGCCACAAGGTTCTGTACTCGGTCCTCTACTGTTCCTCATTTATATAAATGATCTTTCCTTGAATATATTAGATACTTGTTTTACCCTTTTTGCAGATGACAGCACTCTTTCAAATTCAAATAAAAACCTAAGTTCTGCTATTAATGAATCTCAGAGTGCACGATCAAATGCTGAGTTATGGTTTACCGTTAACTCACTAAAACTAAACGAAACAAAAACTCAAACAATGATATTATCCTTAAGGGATTCTAGTAATAGTGATATTCCAAACATGGTAGATTGCGCTAGGTTTTTAGGTGTTCATATCGACTCTAAGCTTAACTGGCACAATCATATAGACAATGTTGCAAAGAAATTAAGTATTAATGTATTTTTACTTAGAATGCTCAGTGACAGTGTATCGCAGCGTATTTTAAAAACGGTATATTTTTCT
Organism: Brachypterus glaber; assembly: GCA_958510825.1. Classification (NCBI taxonomy): domain Eukaryota; kingdom Metazoa; phylum Arthropoda; class Insecta; order Coleoptera; family Kateretidae; genus Brachypterus; species Brachypterus glaber. The sequence continues at coordinate 108,513,156 of OY294044.1, read as the reverse complement.
CTATGCCATTCAGTTCTAAGTTATTCTGTTCTAGCTTGGGGAACAGCTTCAAGCTGTGACAGAATTTTCGGACTTCAACGCCGGGCTGTGAGAATTCTTGATAATTTACAATACCGAGACGACTGTCGTAGCTCTTTTGTGAAACTAAATATTTTAACATTTTCGTCCCAGTTTATATTTGAAAGTTTATTGTATGTTAAAAATAACTTTGAAAGGCTTCAGTTAAATAATAATATACATTCGTACAATACAAGAAATAATTCCGATCTAAGACCCAGATTCTTTCGTCTTTCAAAAAGCCAAAAACAAAGTCCAAGTTATATAGCTGTAAATATGTACAATAAACTTCCCAACGATATTAAAGCTCTTTCTATCCATACCTTTAGGGCAAGAATTAAATCCTTCCTTTTAAAGAAGGCTTTTTATTCATACGATGAATATTTTAACTGTGATTTTAATTGATGATAGTTTTGTATCTCTGTATTTTTAATCTGTTGTTTATTTTTATTTTTATGTATTTTGTTTGACTTGTGTAAGCACTATAGTGTATAAACATAAATAAATTATCTATCTATAGTAGCTTTAAGCTTTAACATACAGTGCGGTCCAAAAGTCACCCTCCCCTTTTAACTTTTGAACGAGTTGAGATATCGACTTCAAATTTAGAACTCTTAAATAAGACAACTTAAACTATCTTTTAGCATATATTTGATATTTTCAGCTCTTAAAATGTGGGCGGGGGGCATGGGGGGGACATTTTTTTAATGGAAAGGGGGGTCGTGTGATACATCATTTCAAAGCTTATAAAATTCTCTATTTAAACTAACATTTTTAAATTTTTTAAAAATGTTTTTTAAGGTTTTGATTCTTCAATTTTTTGTGCTAAAACATTCGATTTTTTAAGTTTTTTTTATAAATTGTTATTTATGTCAACTAAAATTAGTTTAAAAGTATAATTAACATTTTTTATGATGAAATTAGGCATTTTTAAAAAAATATTTGTTTTTTTTTAGAGGAATTTTGACATTAATACCCATTTTCAAGCCCATTTTAAACCCATTTTTTTTTTTAATTTAAAAATATGGAGTTAAATGGAAAATTTTATAAGCTTTAAAATGATGTATTACATGACCCCCCTTTCCATTTAAAAAAATGTGCCCCCATGCCCCCCTGCCCACATTTTAAGAGCTGAAAGTATTAAATATATGCTAAAAGATAGTTTAAGTGGTCTTATTTAAAAGTTTAAAATTTGAAGTCGATATCTCAACTAGTTCAAAAGTTAAGAGGGGGGGGGGGTGACTTTTGAACCGCTCTGTATATTAGTGGCTGTAACTTGTTTTTTTTCCATGCTAAAAAATATACTAGATTTTGTTATTACTAACAACATATAATTTAGGTTTATGTCTATAAAAGGTAAAATTTACATTTAATGTTTTATTCCATCAATCTATTTTCTAATCATCGTACATAGTGATATTGGTAGACTGACAGTTTCGGATTGCTGGCCCTCTTCAGTACCAAGATTCAACTCTGCATGCTGATTAAGAAAAAGTTTTTAGACTTTATTCGCAAAAGGAATATAGTCATTAGATTGATGTAGACTTGTGCGTCATCTATTGCTAGATGTTGAATCGATAATTTTTTTACAGATCCAAGAGAATTTTGAAAATATTTCAAAATAAGCGACACTTGGGACAAGATAAATACTTTTGTTTTAAGCTGAAAATATATTGAGTGCAACCCACAGGAAACCACAGGAAATCTTTTGCGTATACTTATTGTGGACAACGCACGGCGAAAACGTTTCCTGGCAACGTAATGTGTTATTTAAGGTAAGTTGCAGACAACGCGTTGCAACGGGCTCCAACGTATTGTAGGAAATGTGTTGCCCGTAGGTTGCAACCCGTTTGCATACAACTGTTGATCAGAAACTATTGGAAATGCGCGTTCAACTTGGGTGGAAACATTTTTATTGCATTTAGCATGCAACTGACGGGCAAGGTTTTGTACTTCCAACTTATTGGCCTACTGTTGCAAGAAATTTGCGAGCTTTTATTGAATCGACGCGTTTTCTTTGGGTTTCCCAGGAGACTTTGGTTATCTGGGTTGTTTTGCATGAGAACTGCACCATGAATACGACTTTAGCCTCTCTGGCGCCGCCTTAAGCCTAGCCAGAGGCTCGCATAACTAGCATAATACAGAACATCGCAATGCCGTGATTGACTTGATGTGCCGTTATGTATCTTGTGCGCTGGCTTATAACGTTATGTTAGGCTCGCATAAGAGCCTGTGTATAGGCCTTTGAAAAATATTACAAATTATAGTTTCTGTTGTGTAATATACATTCCAAATTTGAAGTTTATATCTCATCCCGTTCAAAAGTTACGAGGAGTGTACCATTTAAAAGAATAACCCTGTATAAAGAAACCTATATCAGCTCCGGAACTATATAACTGTTTAACTTCCAACTAGAAACAAACTTTGATGAGAGGCCAACAATAAGGTCCATTTTCTAACGGAAGTACTTAATTCTGTAGGTATTAACTTTTAACTTAACAAATATGGTAATCGCAAAGAGGCATTGTATATATATAATTCTCGGAGAATTATTCCCGCAAAGACTAGCTCAAAAGACCACTTACCTACCCTAAAATAACAATTGTTAATTTTGTTAATAGTCCAGTCAAATAATATAAATATAAATTTTAATAAATGTTCACGGGCTGGTATTTTAAAAGGTCGTAGTAGATAGTAACAGAACACACCTGATGCTGACGACTGCGACCGGGTAGCCGCGACCGGGTTGTTGAGACATCTCCAAAGCATTTTAAATGTCCCTGTTTTCCTAGCGCTGCCGAGTCATTACTACTAAATACCGGTCGCCGTTCTTTTGATTGCTTGACCGCTCCGGGATCAGACTCACGACTATTTCGTCACGAATTTGACGGTGAAACAGGTGGTTTTGCGCTGTGAAAAGTGTCCTTCACTGTTTCACTCAATTAGAATTGCTTGAAATCCCCCCCACCTCTCTCAGCCGAAACATCTCATCAACTCTTACGCTTTTTTCTTCATGATGTAATATTAATAAGAGGAGGAGATTCTCCTGTTACGCTTGATAATTCAGAAACATTAAAAGAATCTACTTTTTAGAGATATTCATACTGATTGAAAGGGATAAACTCGCAAACAAATAAACAACTGTTTATAAAATGGCTAGCTAACAGAATTTCGACTGTCGACTGGCGAGACCGAGGAAAACAGGTAGGGCCATGACGCCCTGGTCGCGGCTACCCTGTCGCAGTCACCAGCGACTGCGACTTTTGGAGGAAACCGAAGCTTAAGGGGTGTCCGCTATCTTGAATTTTAGGGATCAGTGCGGTTATCTCGCTAGTTATGCATCTTACGATAAAAATCCATATAACTGCTACTTAAGGAGCAGATTTCCAACAAATTTCGTAAAAATCATTTGTTCTTTATGATAATAATCGAGTTATATTCAAAAACAGCCAATTGTTTTTTTTTAGCCAAATTATTCATAGGAGGATAAAGGTGTGTTTGAACAATCATACCTCTTGAAATTCTCTATAATTTTCATATATTATAAATCTTTATAGGTATTTTGGTACAGTTACCGAGGTAAGGTTCACGGAAAGAAATTAGTGGGCTCTGCGCTATACATTATAAGATATTTGGTAACAGTGGCAAATTATAGTGATTTAAGCTATAGATTATAAGGGACACAATAACTAATATTGTTAAAAATAAATTGGAAACGATTATATATATTACAGACACGATTATATTTATTACAGGCACTATTATAAATTTACAGAAATTTTATTATATTATAAAAATTATTAGCACGGACAATAATTAAATCTATTTAAGCTATAAATGCCATACTATTTGTTATATTTTATTATTCACTAAACAATTAAAGTATTTCATATAAATTTTTACACTGACTGCCATAATTGTAAGAGAAAGCCTTGTATTTATATAATAAGCGATTATAATTTTCTTGGTATGTGTGTTATAGCGCTCCTAGCTATAATTTTTTTTTTCCGTGTAACCGTACCAAAATATGAAATGAACTAATTCAAAATACCTTTAATAATAGTAAATAAAAACAAAAATTTTCTATAAAAACTGAAATATTAATGAGCGATAGTAAATTATCTTTTTTTGCCAGTAATTTTTGGTTAAAAAAAAATCAAATTATAAAAAAACACTGTGCCTTGTTAGATAAAAAAACTACATTTTAAGTACCCCTCATGTATAACAATATGCATAATTTTTTATTTAATTTATCATTAACCCTATCTTACAAATAATTTAGTTTCGCTAGATTTCTCATATTTATATATACAGTGCGGTCCAAAAGTCCCACCCTGTAAACTTTTGAACGAGTTGAGATATCGACTTCAAATTCAGAACTCTTAAATAAGACAACTTGAACTATCTTTTAGCATATATTTGATATTTTCAGCTCTTAAAATGTGGGCAGGGGGGCATGGTGGGGACATTTTTTTAAATGGAAAGAGGGATCGTGTGATACATCATTTTAAAGCTTATAAAATTTTTAAATTTTTTAAAAATGTTTTTTAAGGTTTTGATTTTTAATTTTTTGTGCTAAAACATTCGATGTTTTAAGTTTTTTTTTTATAAATTTTTATTTATGTCAACTAAAATTAGTTTAAATGTATAATTAACATTTTTTTATGATGAAATTAGGCATTTTTAAAAAATTATTTGTTTTTTTTAGAGGAATTTTAACATTAATACCCATTTCAACCCCATTTTAAACCGATTTTTTTTTTTAATTTAAAAATATGGAATTAAATGGAGAATTTTATAAGCTTTAAAATGATGTATTACACGACCCCCCTTTCCATTTAAAAAAATGTGCCCCCATGCCCCCTGCCCACATTTTAAGAGCTGAAAGTATTAAATATATGCTAAAAGATAGTTTACGTTGTCTTATTTAAAAGTTTCGAATTTGAAGTCGATATCTCAACTGGTTCAAAAGTTAAGAGAGGGGGGGGGCGGTGACTTTTGGACCGCTCTGTATCTATAGATAAGAAAAACTTTGTTTGAGTTTTTTTTATTCGAAAGGACCCGTAACTTGCAAGTTCGAACAATTCTAATTGTAGTCCTTCGAAAGCTGAAAAGGCCACTTACCTAACATAACAATACAGGGAACATAGAATGAAATACAGCTGGAGACGACGGCATACGTCGGAGTAAGGTCCAGCGCACAAGTGGCGTAATTCTGGCCCCCCGCGTTGAACACCAGGGGTTGGGGTGGGCGATGCAGGCCCAGCGATATGGGCACGAATGAGATAAGGGCTGCTAGAAGCCATATCGTGCCTATTGTGACTATAGCTACTCGTCTGGTGACCCAGCGGCCGTACCTGAAAAAGAACACAGAATTAAAAGAACAGAAAAGTTTTGTGTACATATCTCAGAAAAGGACCTTGGTTTCATTATTTTATAGGTTGAACACTGTCAAAAGAAACGTGTTTTCGCATGCGCGCGATTATAACCAATGAAAAACTGGATAAGTTATCCCCAAACCATCCTTAGTTTTCCCCTGTATTATCTACTTTTAACTTTTGAACGGCTTAAGATATCAACTTGAAATTTGGAACACTTAAATAACATAACCTAAATAAGTTTTTGGTATATATTTAATATGTTTAGAGGGCACATTGGAGGCAGGGGGATTTATGGAATGAAAAGGGGTGTCTTGTGACACATAAACCTCATAAAATTCTCTATTCAAGCCTTAATTTTTATTTTTTTTCAACATTTTTTGAAGGGGTTAAAACGGGGTTGAAAATGGATGAAAATTTCAAAAAAAATCTACGAAAATTGCATTTTTTAACAAAAAAATTAAAAATTTAACACCTTAATAAAAGCATAGAAGTTTTTAAACACCTACCCCGATAACACACTTTATCCTAAGAAGGTTTTTTAATCATTCCCTTGAAAAGGTTCTTAGCATAATGCTGTAAACATGCTAAGTATGTTCTTAAAAGGTGTACTGCTATAGTAGCATAAGTGCTTCTACTCTAAACCATCTTAGCATGATTAGAGTATTTTGCTAAGAATATTCCCAATACATATTCTTAAAATATTCTAATGAGAATATTTTTAGAATAGTAATATGGCGTCTATATTATTTTAATTTTATTAGGTTAGAAATATTCTTAAAATTGTTGTTAATAACATAAGTTTTACCCTTAAGTAGTAGAAATGGATTTATTTTTAGACATAAAGTGATTTTATATAGTTGTAGACAAAAAATTAAAATCATTATTTTTTGAAGTGATAATTATTTGCTATTTTTTTCTCTAAACATTGGATTTTTGTGTGGCGCATGATTTTTATGTCTGGTATAAAGTTTGCTTCCGCAGTAAAACTGCATATCACATATGAATCTTACCTGATGGATGCTATATCTAAAGATTTTTATATACTTTAATTATTAGGTTTATCACAAAGACGTAAAAATATTCGCCATGTCCAAATTAATGATATCACTCCATAAAAAGGATCGAGTATTATAAAATATAATTGAAAGAAAGAGAAAAACTACATTAATGTAGAATTCTGAAACGCCTACCTACAGGTATACTTTGTTTGCGCATGCGCAATATTTAATATTATTACTCAAATGCATCAAATAAGAATATTTTAAGAAGCATGATAAGAATATTCTTAAAAGTACATGTAACTACTTCTAAGAATATTCTTAACATGCTTATTAAAACATTCTTATTTGATGCAGAGCGTATAAGAAGCTTCTTAGGAACTCCCAGCACGATTAAAACGGTATCCTTTGCATTTCTTTAATCGTTCTTAGAATATCCTGAGCAAAATAGACATGCTTCTAAGAAGCATGCTGTCCCTCGGGCTATTTATTTTAAGAATCTTTTTAGAAGGTTTTTGTGCTATCAGGGTAAATAATCGGGAGACGGAATTCAAGCTTCCAGTGGTGTGGAAATCAGTGATCCGAAACGGATCACGAATATATAATAGAGATACGCAAGGGAGGAGTTATCGGCATCCCTGAAGATGTCTCTGGGAGTAATAGACGAAACTTTGAATAGTAATAATTTGGTTAAAACTCGAAACTACTAGTTTTACAAATATGTCTAACAGTGAAAGCCTTAGATCTAAATTAGTTAAATATATTTACCCATATAGGATACAATATCCCTTGGATATCCTCTCAATGTCTTTTTAATGTCGCAAGTCCCGAGACATTAGTCGTATATCCCAAGGATGTCCCGAAAGGTATGTCTCAAGGATATACAGTATGTCCTTCGTACATCCCAGGGACGTCCCGAGGGGATTTCCTTTCGGGATATCCCTGGGATATACGGGCAGTATGTCCCCGGGAAATAACCCTCGGGACGCCCCTGGGACACACGAAGGACAATTGGGATGAACGAGGTATATCCATGAGATATACGAGTTCGGAAGTCGCTCGACTTCCAGTTTAGTAACAAAAGTGTATCCTGGAGATATCCATCGTAAAACGTATGCTATATGGGTATATCAAGTATTTTTTATACTTGCAACAAGTATTATAGTTCTCCGCATGAAAGAAAGTCTCCGACGTAAGGGGGAGGAATCAATCGCGCTCTCTTTTTTCCGTCAAGAGCGTTATAAGGCGTGCGTGCTTACAACGGGCCTCCCACTTGCACACACATTCCAAACATATTTCCCGTAGCCGCAGATCCGTGAGTCAAACTATACAAATAATTTATATGGAAATTTTTTTTGTGTGTATTTATCGTAAAACATGAAAAATCGAAAAGAACCAAATTTGACCCTGACTAAAAGCCTATTTAGAAGTTTGCACAAGAACATAAAACATAAGAATGCGATGCCGTGATTGGCTTAGAAGATACACTAAAAAAAATAGGGGTAAAATTACACAAAAATTAGTAAACTTAAATAGCAATAATAATGCAATTATCTTGTGAAAAAAATATATATATATTTTTACAAAATTTTGTCATTTTATTAATGTTATTTAGCAAACTGTTGTTAGTTTTATACAATAATCAGTATTTTTACTTTATTCATTAAGAATTTTACTATAAGCATTGTACAAGTACAAATGAATTTTAAAGAACTATTTATCTTTTAATGTAAATTAACAAAACCTTATTAATTTTACAAACAAAATCGCGTTATTATTACAGCTATTGTGAATTTACCTTAATAAGACTAGCAACGAAGCGAAACAGCCTAATGGGTGCTCCTCCTGCACCAGTTGATGCCGTAGCACGTTGTTGTGAGACGCCGGAAAATGTTTTTTTTTTTTTTTAATTTAGCTATGTTTTCTTTAGCGTTATTATATTTATAATCTGTAAGTAAGTTATCCTTTTTATTTAGATGTTATTTTGTAGTTTTTGTAGGTGTAGGTTACATTTTGGCTAATATATCCATAGTTGTGCAGAGCTGTCGGCAGGTAATTTTTTATTAAGAATAGGTTTTTATTTATGTTAATACCAAATAAAGATAGTCTTAGTTATAGTATAGATTGAGATTTACAACGTGCTTTTGAAATTTTTTAATGATCTCTAACAGTTTACGAGATAAAATGCATGGGCGGGACATTTGAATCACCCTGTACACAGAGACAATTATTCTAGTTCAGTAGTATTATAGTAGTATAGTTTGTTAAAATATTTATGTAATAAAAACACTTTCAGTTTATAATGTGTTTTATTTGTAGTTTCAACTTCCTACCCACACCTTTTTTTTCCATTTTCTTTTCTATACATAGCAGTAAAATTGCAAAATTCAGTTTTAATTTCACAAAAAAAATTGAATTTCATTATTAATTTTGCAAAATAATTTTAGGTTTCGATAACATTTCGCAAAAATAATGTGAAATTACACTGCGTTGAAAAAAAAATATGGTACTTCTTGTTTGCATCTTGTAAAAACACTGTAATAGTTATCGTAAATATGTGAAATATTTGTAATAATAATGTGTAGAATTACAAATAAGTTGTTTATTTAAGCAATAAATTTACAATATTTTTGTAAATATTCTTTAAAAGAAATTAAAACTGCTATTATAAATAAAAACAAATACAAACAACGATTGGAAATATAGTATGGTAATTTTACTCGTCTCTTATGAATTTTAAGTATACGTTTGTAATATTATCAATACTATTGTGATAATTTAAACAAATTTTTTGTAATTTTAGAAAATAATTTAATACGTATTTTTACATAACTAGTAGTAAAAATATATTACGCTAATAAATTTACTTTGATAGTGTTTGGCAAAAAATAACAAGACTGTGGATATGCCCTTAAGATAAAAGCAATTTTTTTATTAAAGAATCGGTTTTATTTCTTAACAAGTGACAAACAAATCCTTTTTAGACCCGAGTACGTATTTATCTTTTCCGTTTATATTGTGAAAAATGGTGTAAAATTGCATTCATGAACTTTATAACTTTTTATATAAAGTACAATATATTCTTTCCAATTTTTAAAGAAAACTTTTCCGTTTTATCAGTTTTATGTCAAGAATAATGGGTTTTGTGCAAAAAATATGTGGTATATCTTACGCACAAGTTTGAAAAAAAAAATAATTCAAAAATTTAAATTTTATTATTATACTCTGCACACATAGTAAACCAAGTAATACCAAAAAAAAAATCATAAAGCGTCGAATGTTGAATATTTATAAACCTTATAGTGTCCTCTAAATGACTTAAGTACATTTTTTTAAAATGTTTGCGGCCTTGCGTAAAAATTAAAATTTAAGTGGCACACTGCATACCGGGTGGGCCATTCAAACGGTTAAAAGTCTATATCTCAGAAACCGTATAAGATAGGTTTATGAAACTTGGTACTAAGCTTCAATATGAAAGAGGACACCTTTTTATCAAAGCAGATTTTTTTTTATCCCTTGGGCGGGAGAGGGGGTAACTTAAAATTTTTAAATGGAATGGGGTTATGTTTTATTCAGATTCAAATTCAGTATAAAACATTACATAATTGACCGAAAAAGTTTTTTTTTCAAGCTCAATTTAGGCTGTTAAAAAAACTAAAATAAAAAAAAGCCATTTAAAAAAATTAAAAATTAAAATATTTTAGTAGTTTTCTATTGTTTAGGTTTATTTCATTGTTTTAAACCTACTCCACGCTGCACAAAAATATTATTTTTTAAAGATAGATTTCAAGAAAATTAAAGCTAAACGAATTTGTATTTCAGCATATATATGTATTTAAAATAGGCCTAGCGCTTTCGATCAAAAGATCATCTTCAGGGCTTAGCTTCGTCAGAGCTGATTACAACAGAATGAGAGGTAGATTAAAAATATGGGAACATCACAGTTAAAAATTTGCACTAGGCCTATTTTAAATACATATATATGCTGAAATACAAATTCGTTTTACTTTATTCTACACAGCATACAAGTCAAAAATTAAATATTTTTCAAGAAAATTGGTCTATTTAAAGGCAACTTGATTATAGCTGCCTTCAAGAAAAATAATTCTATAAATACATAAAATTGCGAATTTTATGCATAAAATTAAAAAAATAAAGGAAAAAAAAAGGTTACAAAAAGTCAGAAAAAAGAAACGGTATTTTCAGAAAAAAGAAACATGTCCTTTTCTAAAAAAAAAAAATCTTTGAGAAAATTTTCACCTGATGCGCAAATCACTCCCATATAATGGAAAAAGTTTTGATTTGACTTTGCAAAGGTTTTTTTTTTCATAAATATTTCGTTTAATTTGTTCATTATTTTGACAGAATAATGTATTGTAACGATATAAATCGTCACTTTGTAATATAGCAAGGGTTAATTAAACTATTCGTTTACTTACGTTATAATTTATGTTTATTTTGTATATAAATAGTTACGTACGTACAGAACTATTTTGTATCTGGGACTATTTTGTAGCAGGAACTGAATTCTAACCATATAAGTCTCTATTCCATAGTTCTACCTGAAAATAACATAAAGAAAACATAATTAGAATATGATTTTTAATAATAAAGAATCATATGACTTATTTCTCTATAATGCATTTGTCTATGGACTTACCTGGTTTTTATATGTTTCAGAGTCTATTGAGGGTTGGATTTCACTGGCTTTCATCTGTAGCTTGTCTCTCCTGGAAAGTTGTGTATGCTTATTCCTTCGGGATAATCCAGAATTTGTTGAAAATAGTTTGCTGGAACTGCTCACTTAGATTCAGTATTTTGTTTATACTTAGTTCACAGGACACTTAGTATTCTGTTCGTATTTTTATTAGTTTTGCTGATAAACAAGAAGTATTGTTTATATTTGTTTCTTAGAGTAATATTTTGAGGTTAGATATCACTAATACGGATTTATTAGGAAATATTCTTTTTAGTTATTATTTTTGGTGTAGTTTCCGTTACCTTTATTAGGAATCCTATACGGTAAAACTGTAGTTGATAATGACTTGCATAGATGTCGCTAATAGTTCAGAAATAGGATTTTATTTACCTGAAGGGTTCATACCGGTTAATAAGGTCGATTTTCGTTCTTCTTGAAGCAACTCTGTTACAATGGTGGTGTCATATTGACGAGTGTTTATTTTCTGTAATCATCGAAGTAATCCTTCATGTATTTTTATTTAAAGTTAGTGAAAATGAATATTTAAACAATGCGGAAGATATTGTAACTGTTATTTTCTACAATAACGCATTTATAACGTTTCGATGGACATCGAAGACTTAGTATGACACCACCATTATTACTACATTACTAGACCATTAATTAATTACCATTAATTACTCACCATTTCTATACCATTAATATGGAATTATATTAATTTAAGTTGAAGTTTATTTTGGTATATTTGATATACAAGTTCTCCGCATGGAGTGATGTTCTGTTGGAACATGGTTCTGTAATTTTCGGCATAGATAAATTCTATATGACCGTCTAGCAGACAATTTTACATTGGACATAATTTTCAAAAGTATATTTTATCCCGGACAACATTTTCGATAATACATTTTATCCTGGAAGATGATTTTTCCAAAGTAGATGGGAAAGCCTATATATTTTTTTTCTTTCATTTGAGAAATGAATTCATCAGCATAGGGGAGACTTGTACAGATGGAGACGATGGAATTCATACCTCATGGATTTTGCAGAAACCAGCTAAGTACTCATTCTGAAAACTTTTGAAAGCAATATTTCATATTTTAAATTCTTTTATTTCAATATTCTTATAACTGTAAACTTTATCAGATCTGATATAGTATTGTTTAATACTATATGCCCTTCTGGCTTTTGTTCATTTTTAGGTACTTATTTTTTTTAAACATTTAATCTCATTTATTAATTATTAAATATCATACTTTTGATTAAATGATTTCTAATTTAAGCATGACTTTTATACACTGCAAGAAATGATTGCTGTTTACATACATTTCTTGGTGCTTGCTGAACTTCATGTTTTCTTTATACATTTAAGTCGAATGATTTCTGAATTTAGTAATTTTTATTAAGATTTCTTTAATTATATCTTAATATAATTACACATATTTTTTATATATATTAATACATTACTTGATGTGCTTTCATTAAGTTTATTTATAATAAATTTCTCAAATGAATTATCTTATTTTATTTAAGGGTTATATTTTCTCAAACTGAAAAGCTTAAGTATTTACACTAGGTTGTTACTTACCTAAAGGAGTAAAAGCTAAAGTAACTGGCGCCCCTAACAACATTAATCAATTCTTTCTATTTTTCCCTTGCCCATACCCATTGCTCCGCTGTCAAAACTAGCCGTTGGCAGTGAACGTATTAATTACGGTACAGTATATTTAATTTTTTTACTTCTCAAACTCGTTATTAAAACATATTTTATTTCTTTAAAACATAAACTTTCAGTGGCGTATTAAAAAAATAAAAATAAAATCGCTTTCCCATTTTTCACCATCGCGCGTTAAATGGATTTTTTATTATCAGATTCTCTTTCAGCAACCTGAAAAACCCCATTATACAAATTTTCACTAAAACTACCCCCCCCCCTCCAGGGGGTTGAGTTAGATTTTTTTCTTATCAGATTACCTACATCAAAAACCTCTTTATACCAATTTTCACGAAAACTACCACCCCCTACTCCTCAGGGGGTGAAGTTGGTATTTTTTTATTATGAGATTTACTTTCAGCAAGCTCAAAACCCCTTATTTAACAACTTTCACAAAAACTACCCCCCACCCCTTAGGGGGTGGAATTGAAAAAATGTTTTTATCAAATTCAGTTTCGTCGTCCCCAAAAACTCCTATATAGCAATTTTTACGAAAATATTGAAAATATTTAAAAATATTTACCCCCTCACCCCCGTGGGGGTGAGTTAGAAATTTTTTATTATCATATTCGATTTCAGCAACCTCAAAAACCCGTATATTCAAATTTTTGTGAAAACTTATTGTATTTACCCCATTTGTCCCCCTTACCCCACCCCAATGTTTTCCAAAGTCAATCCAGAGCGAGAACTTTTGGTAACATACCTGTATGCCAAATTTCAAGTATCTAGCTTAAAGCATTCTTAATTTATCGTGGATACAAGATTTTCTGGACAGAACAATCGACCGACCGATCGACCGACCGACCGACATTTTTTTTGTTTGAATTTGATTTATATCGAGATAAAACATCACAAAACGCAAATATACGCAAAAAAATAGAACATTTTTGCACAAATACAAGGCTTTCCGAAATTTTGAAAATTTTCAAAATGGGAAAGCAAAATTTAAAAATTTGGGGACCCTGGGTGAGCCTCTGTTTGGAATGGAGATTTCTCCCGTTAGATTAGACAGGGACAAAAGTTCTACCCAAAAAGGATAGAATACATACATACACTCCCACTTCCACCCAACCAAACAAATTCTGTATTTGTTCTTTGTTGAACAAATACAATATTTACTTGGCCGGGCGAAAAGTGAAACTATATTAAAGAAATTACTGGCGCCATCTAAATTTTAGTAGAATTATCTTATTCTACGGATTCACATTAGCTATGTTCGTTCGTGCAGCTCACTGCTACACTTTCCGGCCAACCAAATAAATACTGTATTTCTTGTATGAAAAACAAATACAGTATTTATTTGGTTGGCTGGAAAGTGTAGCACAAATGAGATAGAGATAGGGTAGACGTCTTTTGTTTCATAATTCTAGTTGTAGAGATCTCCATTGGGCGCTAATATTTACTAGGGGCATACAAGGTTATATCTGACGTTATACACGGTGTATTTGAAATAGCGTAGGAAATTTTAACAGGTGATTCTACATGATAAAATATGACAAAAAGTTCCTGTAAATATATGCCTAAAAATGCGTCATAAGGGAGCTACGCCCCTTTGAAAGTGGCTAAAAAAGTCGGTTTTTATTTAATAACTCAAGAACCCTTTGAGATATATCAACGAGGTTTTGCACGTCAACTAATCCTACCAAGGCCCGTTATTATGTGTTATTTTCATGTACTTATTTCAACCAGGGGTGTGCGAAACGGGGGGGGGGGGGGGGGGCTTTTCAGTTTTTTGTCCCAAACTTTTTTCTGTGTAACTTTTTGCAATTTTATTTTTGAAATATGATTCCTCAGGTCAAAATACATAAAAAATGTACTCTTGTTGTAATACTGTAGGATTAACCGTTTTCGAGAAAAATTCATTTGAAGGTGAAATTCCACGGTTCAAGGACGAAAAATTAAATACTAAAATGTTGAAAACCAAAATTTTAATGATGCAGGGCGAATGTTCATTAAAAACTAAGAAAAAAACCTTATATACAGGTACTTCCAAAAATCAATCCTAATGGAGCTATGGTCTCCTAAATATGCACCATTTTTAAAGGGCTATGGTAGCTTTAAAAGCGATTTTTATACCTACGTGTATGAAAACTTTTTTTCTTACTTTTTGATGTAGAATAACATGGCATCATTAAAATTTTGGTTCTCGACATTTTAGTATTTAATTTTTCGTCCTCGAACCGTGAAATTTCACCTTCAAATTAACTTTTCTCGAAAACGGTTAATCCTACAGTATTACAACAAGAGTACCTTTTTTATGTATTTTGACCTGAGGAATCATATTTCAAAAATAAAATTGCAAAAAAGTTTCACAGAAAAAAGTTTGGGACAAAAAACTGATAAGGCCCCCCCGTTTCGCACACCCCTGGTTTAAATAAGTACGTGAACATGACATACAAAGATGGGCCTTATTAGGATTAATTCACGTGCAAAACCTCGTTAATATATCTCAAAGGGTTCCTGAGTTATTAAATAAAAACCGATTTTTTTAGCCACTTTCAAAGGGGCGTAGCTCCCTTATGACACATTTTTATACATATGTTTATAGGAACTTTTTGTCATATTTTATCATGTAGAATCACCTGTTAAAATTTCCTACCCTATTTTAAATACACCCTGTATGAAAGCCCTAGCTCTAAAACTCTTTTTTTTACCCACTCTAATATATTTATATTAAAAAAACATTAACGTTACTCAGGAGTAAGGACTTACACTTTCAAATTAAATTATATCTGACTACGCCACACTATGTTGCCAAACAGAAAAAAGTGTTTAAAAATATTCTTTTGATGAATTAAGTCTTGAATGGTTTACTATTCATAAATAACTATTTTTGAGTCAAAATTGAGTTTTAACATTGAAGGGTTCTGGGCAAAAAGAATAAAATTAAAAATTAAAAATAATGTTCCCACAATTCGTACGCCCCTAAATAAATGTTTTGTTCCCGGGCAATATTTAATTTAAATCATTTGATATATTATATTGCATTGCATTCATATCATTAGCTTAGATGGCTTTTGAGATCCCAGTCCGCAGAGGCACGTCAAAATGACGTCAAAATCTGGTGATTACTGGTCAATAGACGTCAGTCGACCAATGATCGACGACATTTTGACGTCAGTTAATTGACGAATTTCTGACGTCATTTAATCACGTCATATTGCCGACTTTTCTTGGTTATATAATATATTATACTTTTATTATTTTTATTAAAAAACTATAACACCAACGTGGTGTATAGTCTGCAATAGGTAGTACTCAGAAAGCATTTTTTTAGTTATTATGGTATGGTATGTAAAAAAAATCATCAAAAATAAAATATCGTTTATTGTTTAAGTAACTCTCTTTACTCAAACGCATATGGTACTTACACTTTTTATTATATTTTACATAGCTACCTAAACTACAATTTATGTATGCATATTTTTTTTTCTTATGTGTCAAAATTAATTAATTTCGACTATGTATAATTTAAACTTCGCGCTCTTATTTTTGGCTGCGCGCTCAGTACACGTCCATCTTGAATCTTGTCAGAACACGGACGCTAGCTCTACGTGATTGTTTTGAGTTTTTCTTTTGTTTGTTTTTGGTTTTTCCGAGGATTTTCCTTAAATTTTTGTGGGTAAGTACCTAGAATAACTATGACTATGATAGTTGCGAACTGGGGACACCCTAAATATTGAAATAACTTATAACATTATTTTTTATTGTAATTGTAATGGTTTATTGTCGTTCTAGGGCCTATTTTTATGGGTATTTTAGACTATATTAATTTAATTAGACAGTTATAACATAATATTTTTTTTATTATTTTAGGTTTAGAGGATATCTATAAAGAAGTGCGAAAATTAAGCGAAGAGGTAAAAGAAGTAAAAGCCATTTTAAAATAGTCAAGAAGTTTGGTTACTGATTCCATACCAAGTGATATCTCTGTAGAATTTATATTTTGTTTTCATCTATATTAGATCATGTAACATTGTTATCATAGTGTGGTCAATATATACACTTACACAATAATATTCAGTGGTTTTTTGGGAAAATAAAAATTATTTTAAGACGTGAAATTCACGTCGTAATAATGACGTAAAAATGACGTCAGATATATCACGTCATCGGTCTGTGACATTAGGAGGTAATTTTCACGTCATATTGTCGTTATATAGTCACGTCATATCTGGAGAAAAGTCATCAGATTATGACGTCATTTTGACGAGGTTCTGCGGACTGGGATATTAAATAAAAATCAAATTTTAGGGTGTCCTCTTTAAAGGACTGTGTTCTCACCCAGAGATACAGTATTTCAGAAACCACGTTTAATTTTTTTTGTTCATATATGTTAATTTAGGAGCATTTCCAATATAAATTATTGAATAAACTTATTGATTTTTTTTAAATAAGATTTCAAGCCTACCTGTTTGTTTTTAAATGCTTACAACTTTTTTTTGTTTCATTTCAGCTACCTATAATAGGAGCGATTATTTCACACTATATATTCCAAGCTATGCGCATGCCTGAGAAATATCTGTTGTATATTTTTAACGATTCACTCACCGCAGTAATGACGAGAATCCAGCGCATGCGCACTAATACTGTTTTGACGTATGCCTAAAATTATTTTAAGGTTATGAAACATTCTTTTGCAGAATTTTACAAAAATATCTACTTTTTTTTATGCATATTGTTAAACCAGGCAAGCATTTATTTTTTAATTAGCTAAAGCTAAATTATTTAGCCTAGATATAATCCTATTTGATTCTTAAAATATATCGCCTTCTAAATTCTGAAATATCGTATCTGAAAAATGCCTCCCATTAAAAAAAAAAACACGAAACCAGCAAACTACCAAACCAAACCATTATTAACGTTAACCAACGCCTCCCATTAAAAAAAAAACACCAAACCAAACCATTGTTAACGTAAACCAACGCCTCCCATTAAAAAAAAAACACCAAATCAGCAAACTACCAAACCAAACCATTGTTAACGTAAATGCCCCCATTAAAAAAAATCAAACAGAAATTCTTGAGTATTTTAACAATATTTTGCTATATATTCTAACAAAAAACTAGTGTACTGGTAGTAGTAGTTTGCTGGTTTGGTGTTTTTTTTTTAAATGGGAGGCGTTGGTTTACGTTAACAATGGTTTGGTTTGGTAGTTTGCTGGTTTGGTGTGTTTTTTTTTAATGGGAGGCGTTGGTTTACGTTAACAATGGTTTGGTTTGGTAGTTTGCTGTTTTGGAGTTTTTTTTTTAATGGAAGGCGTTGGTTTATGTTAATAATGGTTTGGTAGTTTGCTGAGGAGGTGACTTTTGGACCGCACAGTATACTCTGATATAGAACATAAAACATTGTTTAATGCTGTAATACTCTGATATATGAATTTTTGTCTGTAATGCTTTCTCGTCCAATGACCATAAACATAACCTATAAAACAAATATTTCTCAGGCATGCGCATAGCTTGGAATATATAGTGTGAAATAATCGCTCCATGGCCACAGTTTAAGAACTGTGTATATTAGAATATTTTAGTGTATAAATTTTAAATGCGCACTAATACCTGCAAAATTATTTTCAAATTTTATCATATAAAATATTAAAAATTTGTATTTTCCCTAAAAAAATGCTCATAACTTCATTTTGGCTGTCTAATATTCAAACACTATTTAGAGTACTTCAGTAAGAAAATTTTAAAATAAAAATTTGAAATGGGCGTCAGTGCGCGCGCAACTATTTGTAAATTGTATTTGCGTTTTTCATTAAAAAATGGCTTATGGATTCAATATAAAAGTAAGACTTAAAAAATAATTTTACCTTAAATATTATGTTTATTCTTTAAAGCTATGTTTGTACAATGATATTACCAATTCTTAGTGAACAAACGTATGTTAAGAAAAAATGCTATTTTGGTATACACGCATCGGTATACATACATACATACATACATGTCTGTTTAACCTCGTACTATTCTACTTAATTAAGCATCCCCTAAGTCCAGGACTTGTGTGGGCTAGTAGTAGAGGGAACCACCGACTTATACTGACTTTCGAACCAGTTTATAATTATAATATATTATGCTTTAATAGTAGTTTTCGTAACGAGTAAGCGACTTTAGTCCTTAGTGCACGAGAACGAAGGTTTTTTGACGACGCGAAGCGAAGTCAAAAAATCATTCGAGTGCACTAAGGACTTGTCGCAAACGAGTTGCGAACAACATTTTTCTTTCGATCTACAGTCTAGACTCTTTAAAAATGTATATTTTAAAGAATTACCTGTGTTTAATTTTGACATTTCAAACTTTTGTAAACGTCAAACCAATTTTATCAAAATGACAGCTATGTGTACTCGTTTGGATAAATGAGTGTACATAGTTGTCATTTCATTCAAATATGCACTATGTACTCGTGCGATAGAAAAATATCCTAACGAGGATATATAGTGAACACCCTGATAACACACTTCATCCTAAGAAGGTTTTTTAATCGTTCCCTTGAAAAGGTTCTTAGCATAATGCTGTAAACATGCTAAGCATGTTCTTAAAAGGTGCACTGCTGTAGTAGCATAAGTGCTTCTACTCTAAACATTCTTAGCATGATTAGAGTATTTTGCTAAGGATATTCCCAAAACATATTCTTAAAATATTCTAATGGGAATATTTTTAGAATAATGCTGTAGTGCACATGCTAAGCATGATTAGAGTATTTTGCTAAGAATATTCCCAAATACATATTCTTAAAATAGTCTAATGGGAATGTTTTTAGAATAATAATATGGCGTCTATATTATTTTAATTTTATTAGGTTAGAAATACAAATATTCTTAAAATTACTGTTAATAACATAAGTTTTACCCTTAAGTAGTAGAAATGGATATATTTTTAGACATGTGATTTTTATATAGTTTTAGACAAAAAATTAAAATTATTATATTTTGAAATGATAATTATTTGCTATTTCTTTTTCTAAACATTGGATTTTTGTGTGGCGCATGAATTTTATGTCTGGTAGAAAGTTTGCTTTCACAGTAAAACTGCATATCGCATATGAATCTTACCAGATGGATGCTATATCTAAGGATTTTTAAATACTTTAATTATTAGGTTTATCACAAAGACGTAAAAATTTTCGACATGTCCAAATTTATGATATCACTCCATGAAAAGGATCGAGTATCATAAAATATATTTGAAAGAAAGAGAAAAACTACATTAATGTAGAAATCTGAAACGCCAACCTACTTTGTTTGCGCATGCGCAATATTCAATATTATTACTTAAATGCATCAAGTAAGAATATTTTAAGAAGCATGCTAAGAATATTCTTAAAAGTACATGTACCTATTTCTAAGAACATTCTTAACATGCTTCTTAAAACGTTCTTATTTAATACAGAGGCTTATAAGAAGCTTCCTAGGAACTACCTGCACGATTAAAAGGGTATCCTTTGCATTTCTTTAATCGTTCTTAGAATATCCTGAGCAAAATATATATGCTTCTAAGAAACATGCTGTCCTTCCGGCTATTTATTTTAAGAATGTTCTTAGAAGGCTTTTGTGCTATCAGGGCATGCATTTTTCTTTATTTCGTGTACACTAGGTCGTACGAAAAATTAAATTTTACATCGGTACAGAAAATCTATTGGCGTTTAGACCCTAACCCAGTCAACACAAATACATGGCAGGAACATAGCAGGTACATAACCACTGTTCTATGTGATGTTGCAGACATGTAATTTTTATAGTCCATGTATAGTCCTTGGACTTTAACAATTCCGCCTCAAGTTATGTATCAGCTACATAACATGCTACATATCAGATACATACTAGGTACATAACAATAAAAGTAGGCGTTTCCGAATTTTACTTGTTATGGAGTGCATCATAGATTTAGACATGGTGAACATTTTTACGTCTTTTTGATAAACCTAATAATTAAAGTATATAAATATCTTTATATGTAGCATTCATCAGGCAAAATTCTTATACGATGTGCATTTTTACTGTGAAAGCAAACTTTCTACCAGGCTTAAAAATCATGGGCCACATAAAAAGCCAATTTTTAGAAAAAAAAATAGCAAATAATCATTTAAAAAAAATATATATATTTTAATTTTTTGTCTAAAATTATCTAAAATCAGTTTATTTGTCTAAAAATACATGCGTTTCTACTACTTAAGGGTAAAACTTTTATCATTAACAACAATTTTAAGAATATTAGTGATTCTAACCTATAAAAATTAAAATAATATAGACGCCATATTTAGTATTGAATTCATAACATTTTATGTATCGTGTATGTTCTCGTACCATGTATATGATACATAACATGCAATATTGCATGTTATGTATCATACATAGGTATGTTACATCTTATGTAATATGGCACATGTAACGTAAAAAATCTTTCTGTTATAGGGCATGTTATGTAGCATACATATGTATGTCATGTCTCATGTAATATGGCACATGTTACCTAAAAAATCTTTCTTTACCATGTTGCATCCATATATGTGCGGACTGGGAATTAACTAAAAAACCAATGAATTTTTATAACGCAGAATAGTCTAGTTATTGTTTTTTAAATGATTTGATGTTCTATCATAAAGAAGGAAAGAGAACCATTAGTCCAGCCTGCGCAAGATTATTTTGTGACAGAACGGGGCAGCGAAATGACGTAGGGCAGCATATCTGGCCTTACGCATCTCTATCAGCTGTGAAATGCTGGCGGTCGTAAAACAATTCATCACCCCAGTATTCATTTGTCTTATCTCCAAAAATCCCCTAGTAAAAATCTTAAAAAGTCCAAAAATAGAGATATGACAAACCAATACTGGGGTGACGAATTATTAGTAGTTTGTTTATACTGTCAGTACTGTCAGATGGTCGTTTGTTACTGTTCATTTTTCGACTTCTACTGTGTTTTAATTGTTTTTTTTTGCTGCATTTGTTTATAACTTTAAACCTAACCTGTATTGTTGCTTTATGAAGAGCAAAGGGTCAATCCCTGGTGTACTCAAAGTAGGTGTACAAAATCCCGAAAAATTCTTATAAAATCATTTTAAAAAACTATTTCGATGTTTCTTCGTAGATATTTATTTTTTTTGTTGACTTTTATACAATTTTTATTTGACACACATAACTAAGGTTAAAAATACTCGTCAAAAACAACAATAGTAGTGCGCATGTGCAAGTTTGTCTCAGATGCGCTAGGCACATTTATCACAGTATTCCGCAACGGCTTTGGAGGTCTTTCCTTGTCTATGTGTTCTATTTATGAAATTCGTTTTTCCTTTTTAGACACCAAAACAGGGCTTGGCCCAAGCTTAGGGGGCATAGTGCGCCACTGTATCTTTTAGTAACTTATATACCTATAGGTATAGGTAAGTTAAACAATAATTTTCCATAAAAAACTTTCTTTTCAAAACATTTTCTTGCGGAAAATTTATGTCCAGAAATTTTCCTTCTAATAATATATCCTATCTCCGTATCGTTTAACAACGCTTGTAAAAATAATTCAATTGTTTTTTTGTGAGACTTAATAAACCAATAAAAAAGAATTTAAAACCTTGATTTTTTTTTCGATATAGCAGAGAGATTTGATGAAATATTTTAAAACTTTTTAAGCAAAAAATAATATCTAGGTATACATTTTAAGAAATAAGCTTCTCCTTCATTCAATATTTTTTTATGAATCATGCAAGTCAAAAGACATTGTTTCGTTTCAAAATAAAATTTCGTGCAAAAAATATAGAGTTAAGCAAGCCCGTGGGAGTAAAATTTTTATTTTTATATTTAAAATATTTGAATCCAAAAATATAGTCCGTCCCCCCCACGAAATCTTATTCGCTACGGCCCTGCCTCACCCTGTCCAGAGTCATGTCCACGGGTCGGATCGAAGTAGCCCTTACCGGGGGCATGCAAAAATTAGAATAAAAAAAACTCTTTTTTCAAGTAAATAGACACTTTAAACTGTTGTTCACCAAGCGGAATGTCATGTAGACGCTGTTAATACTCAGTGTCATGTTCCATGACTCATGGAAAAGTACTTAATTTTTTTTTTTTTTTGAAAATTGTTTCTCTTTTCAAAAAACGAATAGTTAATACAAAAATATTGTTTTTTTTTATTAATTATTCGTTTTTTTGAAAAGGAAAACAATTTTCACAAAAAACAAAAATTTAAAGTCTTTCTCTACGAGTCTTGGACCATGACCAAGTAACTCACTGAGTATTAACAGCGTCGACATGACATTCCGCTTGGTGAACAATAGTTTAAAGTGTCTATTTATTTGAAAAAAGAGTTTTTTAAAATTCTAATTTTTGCATGCCCCCGGTAATGACTAGAATTAAAAAAAAAGTCTTTTTTCAAGTAAATAGACACTTTAAACTATTGTTCACCAAGCGGAATGTCATGTCGACGCTGTTAATACTCAGTGTCATGTTCCATGACTCATGGAAAAGTACTTAATTTTTTTTTTTTTTGAAAATTGTTTCTCTTTTCAAAAAAACGAATAGTTAATACAAAAATATTGTTTTTTTTTATTAATTATTCGTTTTTTTGAAAAGGAAAACAATTTTCACAAAAAACAAAAATTTAAAGTCTTTCTCTACGAGTCTTGGACCATGACCAAGTAACTCACTGAGTATTAACAGCGTCGACATGACATTCCGCTTGGTGAACAATAGTTTAAAGTGTCTATTTATTTGAAAAAAGAGTTTTTTAAAATTCTAATTTTTGCATGCCCCCGGTAATGACTAGAATTAAAAAAAAAGTCTTTTTTCAGTAAATAGACACTTTAAACTATTGTTCACCAAGCGGAATGTCATGTCGACGCTGTTAATACTCAGTGTCATGTTCCATGACTCATGGAAAAGTACTTAATTTTTTTTTTTTTTGAAAATTGTTTCTCTTTTCAAAAAACGAATAGTTAATACAAAAATATTGTTTTTTTTTATTAATTATTCGTTTTTTTGAAAAGGAAAACAATTTTCACAAAAAACAAAAATTTAAAGTCTTTCTCTACGAGTCTTGGACCATGACCAAGTAACTCACTGAGTATTAACAGCGTCGACATGACATTCCGCTTGGTGAACAATAGTTTAAAGTGTCTATTTATTTGAAAAAAGAGTTTTTTAAAATTCTAATTTTTGCATGCCCCCGGTAATGACTAGAATTAAAAAAAAAGTCTTTTTTCAAGTAAATAGACACTTTAAACTGTTGTTCACCAAGCGGAATGTCATGTAGACGCTGTTAATACTCAGTGTCATGTTCCATGACTCATGGAAAAGTACTTAATTTTTTTTTTTTTTTGAAAATTGTTTCTCTTTTCAAAAAACGAATAGTTAATACAAAAATATTGTTTTTTTTTATTAATTATTCGTTTTTTTGAAAAGGAAAACAATTTTCACAAAAAACAAAAATTTAAAGTCTTTCTCTACGAGTCTTGGACCATGACCAAGTAACTCACTGAGTATTAACAGCGTCGACATGACATTCCGCTTGGTGAACAATAGTTTAAAGTGTCTATTTATTTGAAAAAAGAGTTTTTTAAAATTCTAATTTTTGCATGCCCCCGGTAATGACTAGAATTAAAAAAAAAGTCTTTTTTCAAGTAAATAGACACTTTAAACTATTGTTCACCAAGCGGAATGTCATGTCGACGCTGTTAATACTCAGTGTCATGTTCCATGACTCATGGAAAAGTACTTAATTTTTTTTTTTTTTGAAAATTGTTTCTCTTTTCAAAAAACGAATAGTTAATACAAAAATATTGTTTTTTTTTATTAATTATTCGTTTTTTTGAAAAGGAAAACAATTTTCACAAAAAACAAAAATTTAAAGTCTTTCTCTACGAGTCTTGGACCATGACCAAGTAACTCACTGAGTATTAACAGCGTCGACATGACATTCCGCTTGGTGAACAATAGTTTAAAGTGTCTATTTATTTGAAAAAAGAGTTTTTTAAAATTCTAATTTTTGCATGCCCCCGGTAATGACTAGAATTAAAAAAAAAGTCTTTTTTCAAGTAAATAGACACTTTAAACTATTGTTCACCAAGCGGAATGTCATGTCGACGCTGTTAATACTCAGTGTCATGTTCCATGACTCATGGAAAAGTACTTAATTTTTTTTTTTTTTGAAAATTGTTTCTCTTTTCAAAAAACGAATAGTTAATACAAAAATATTGTTTTTTTTTATTAATTATTCGTTTTTTTGAAAAGGAAAACAATTTTCACAAAAAACAAAAATTTAAAGTCTTTCTCTACGAGTCTTGGACCATGACCAAGTAACTCACTGAGTATTAACAGCGTCGACATGACATTCCGCTTGGTGAACAATAGTTTAAAGTGTCTATTTACTTGAAAAAAGAGTTTTTTAAAAGTCTAATTTTTGCATGCCCCCGGTAATGTCTACTTCGATCCGACCCGTGGTCATGTCTGTAACTTAGTTATCGTATGTCCGTAGGGGAAAACCATGTATCAGTATTGTATATACTATGTATTGTATGTTATCTCTATTCGTACTTAGAATTATAGTATACACGGAAAAAAAAATTATAGCTAGGAGCGCTATAACACACATACCAAGCCAATTATAATCGCTTATTATATAAATACAAGGCTTTCTCTTACAATTATGGCAGTCAGTGTAAAAATTTATATGAAATACTTTAATTGTTTAGTGAATAATAAAATATAACAAATAGTATGGCATTTATAGCTTAAATAGATTTAATTATTGTCCGTGCTAATAATTTTTATAATATAATAAAATTTCTGTAAATTTATAATAGTGCCTGTAATAAATATAATCGTGTCTGTAATATATATAATCGTTTCCAATTTATTTTTAACATTATTAGTTATTGTGTCCCTTATAATCTATAGCTTAAATCACTATAATTTGCCACTGTTACCAAATATCTTATAATGTATAGCGCAGAGCCCACTAATTTCTTTCCGTGTACAATGCATGTTATCATCATGTAATGTTACATTACTAATGTAATATTAATACATGCATATTATCTTCGAAGATCCAATAAGGGAACGTTCAAGTATTAAGCAACGCAAAATGTACCCAAATTCATACACTTCAAACCTCGGTTCTCGCGTTATTCAAGTCTGTAGAGATTTCATATTTTGGCTACCCCCTAACACACCCCCTATTAGGGGGGTAGCCAAAATATGAAATCTCTATAATCTATAATAACGCGAGAACCGGGGTATAAAGTGTATAAATTTTGGTACAATTTGCGTAATACTTGAATGTTCCCTTAAGGAATTGTTACTTTCGCACCAGCCTACACTCAGAAAATGTCATTGTAATATTAATACTAAATTTTATTTGTAAATACATATTTGTTATTTATATCGCCACCATTGGTATTTAATACTCTACTTGTGATATTAAATACTGCAATGTGTTTATTGTATACAAAATGTTGTCATACTAACATAGCGACCGTGCTGGTACATTTGAATCCCCACGTGGCCACGTAACATGTATTTATTAATACTAGCATGTTATAGTAAAAAGTACTGTAACATTTGGTAAAGCATATCACACTTATAGTATGGTATACTTTGAGTTGTTGTTAAGTTGTATTACTGATCTATTTTAAAGTATGTTACAGAATTCAGAAAAATTAACAATCGGTAAATAATACCAAAACTTTGATTAGTAATAATATAAAGAGTGCAACCACACACAATTACAGATTAATAAAATAATCGATCCTTTTTTTACTTTTTTTTGTATTATTATGTAATAGGGTGCTGGTCCCAATTATAGCCAAAAATATTAATTATCTAAGACATTAATTTAGAACCACACACTATTATTTGGAGGCGTATCAAATGCAAATAGCTGTATAGTTGCTATTTGGGTAGCGTGCCACCAGTAATAATATTACATAATATTACCACAATATCATATATCATATGATTACAAATGTTAATATAAGAATCTAATTACTACTTAATACTTATCTGACTTTCTTATTCCAGCGAAGACTTCTTCTTATAACACAAACTGTAGATATGCGAAAGGTAAAAAACTTATATTTTAAATTAATTAAAATATATCTTGCCAATAAAACAAAAGGATTAAACAACAATTAAAAGAATTTAATGAAAGAAAAATGAAAAGTAAAAAACAAATTAAAAACAACAAAATATTTTAATTTGAAATGAAAAAAAATTATGAATAAATAGCATCTTTACCCTTCAGATATCTATACGCGCGACTCTAAATTTTACTTTAAATTTTCACATATTACGTTAATTCTAAAATTCCCTTAAGACCCAACTTAACTAGACGACTACATATTTCCGAATCCCATTTTTAACCATAACTCAAAACAGGCAAAATTTCCCTTCCCAAAGATGCCGATATACCAGTCATAAAACTATAAACAAAAAATATCTGAGGAGTTTTCGATCAAAATAAACTGAATTACTTTAAATTTCTGAAAATGAATTTAAATTTAATTAAGCGAAATGATTAAAAAAACTACTTCTACTTATTGATTGATATTGATTTTCATGACATTGCTATGAAGTAGAAAAAACCATTTTTACAAACAATCCCTAACTATTGCCAGTATCTAAAACAACATCATTAAAGTTATTCCCATATTTATTAATTAAGAAAACCGAATTAACCAATTAATTAGTCTAATAAAAATGTACACCCTTTTTATGTAAACGCCTCAATTACACAAAATGCAAGCTTCCCAAATACTAATAATATTAGCATCTGTAAAAATAAACAGCAAACCACCCGTTAAGAACAATGCTATGTCACGTTCAATAACCATAAAAATAAAAATATAAATACTCAATATATACAGGGTGACCACTCTGTTACAAAATTTAAGGGGTGAGACCTCCAAACTATTTAATTTGAAATTTTTTTGGGTCACATATATACTAATATACTAATTTTTGATGGAATAAAAACGGCCACACCCACGATTTTGTTCTCAATGAACATGTAATTATGAAAGCATTAGAAACAATATCCCGTTGTCAGTTATGGGGTGTTCGATTTTTTCATCTCCGCAAGCTTAAAGCCCACCGTGCCCCTTTTAAAACTCAAGGATTCAACACCATCTTTGCGGCTTGTTTCTAGCCGAGGCTATAATAACTAAAGATCTAGTTTTAGTACTTTAATAACTAGCCAGCAGTTGAATAATTAACAAAAGTGTCCTTTATATTCAATATACTGTACCTACCAACTTAGTAAAAGCAATTGCTAACTTTAAAGTTAGACCTGAAATAATTAAACTTAGCTTTAAACGTGTTACAACCACATTTCTGTGTTTGTATTTATTTTTAATTTGGGTTTTATTATACATAATTTCATTTAATTTCTTTACTTAGTTATAATTCAAAAATAATATTTTATTTTGAATTAATTGTATTTTTGTAAGTAACGCGCTGAAAACCTCCTAGCTTTTCTGCGCGTGAGTTCGGGTAGGTTGCCTTCCGGACAGTAGCAATTTGACACTCGAGAACGATCGATGCGTGTCAATAAAAATATACTCAAATCCGCTGACGAATATACCACGCGCCGGGCATTTCGTTAGAATTTACCATATTTTACGGCTGCAAACTATAGAAATAAGTTCCATATACACATATGTATTTAAATAATTAGTAGTGTATACCTACACTGGTCAAACAAACTTTAATTCGCGTACATCAGTTTCCAATTATGTGGTGTCTCCTGTGAAGAAATGGCGGTCATGACCTGTCGTGCTGAATGCTGTAACTAAGGTAAGATTACCATATATATTATTGGAACTGTCGTTTTGTCTTTAATATTCTTTTCAATCATTAATACCTATTCGCAGTCCACTTAATTAATATCATAAAGGCGATGTTACGGAGGCAATCCTATATCACCGAATGGGACCTTTCGACGTCACACAACAAAACGAATCGTATTAAATTAAGTTGGTACAGAAGAAACCTGATATAGTAAAAAATACAAGAAATATCCTTTAACATCATTCCTCCTTCGTGTCTCACACTTTAAATTTGATGCGCTGGTGGTGTATGATAGGGACACTACATCTAGGTATACAAAGCTTGTCAAAAGTGCGCTCCCCCCTTAACTTTTGAACGGCTTAAGGTATCAACTTGAAATTTAATACACTTAAATAACATAACTCAAATAATTTTTTAGTATATATTTGATAGGTTTAGGGGGCACAATGAAGACAGGGGGGAAAGGCGGGACATTTTTTTAAATGAAAAGGGTGGTCGTCTGATACTTCATTTTAAAGATTATAAAATTCTCTATTCAAATGTATAATTTTTAATATTGTAACCTTTTTTTTAAGGTTTCCATTTTTAATTTTTTTTTTGCTTTTTTAAGATATTTTTAAATATGTGGGCAAATAGAGAATTTTATAAGCTTTAAAATGATATAAACACGACCCCCTGTTTATTTTAAAAAAATTTCCCCCTTGCCCCTCTGTCACCATTTTGCCCCCTAAGCATACCAAATATATACCAAAAAATTATATGCATTATGTTATTTATGTACTCCAAATTTCAAGTTGATATCTTATGGCGTTCAAAAGTTAAAGGGGGGGACTTTTGACACGCTGTGTATAATCATAACAAATAAGCTTATAGTATATTAAAGTACTAGTTTCATAACATACGTTTTTAGCGCACGAGTACGTTTAGAAAACAAGCCGCTTGCGGCGAGTTTTCTAAAGTACTACTTAGTGCTCTAAAAACGTGTTATGAAACGAGTGCTTTATACAATTTTTTCTATTTTGCTCTAAAATTGAAAAAACTTACATTTAAATTGATGACTGATTTTTGTTTTGGGTTGGCATTACAGTTTACACCATGTTAAAAATTCTAAGAACAAATTATATTTTTTTAAAGGGATAGTAAATGGATAACCTCAAAATCAGAAAAAAATACTTTTCAAAAAAAATATTTTTTCCAAAACAAATTTCTTTTTTAGTAAAACGAAAAATAAATTTAAAAAAATATGTTTTAAAAAAAAATTGTTTTTATCCCATTTTACAGCCTTACCCCAACCCGATTTGTACAAAAAACAATCCCAGCCTAGAACTTTGGATAATCAACCTGTGGTCCAAATTTGAAGCCTTTAGCCCAAAGCGTTCTTGAGATATCACGGACACACAGACCGACATACCGACCGACAGATATAAAACTACCAGAAACGTAAAAAAAGCAATACAAATTTTTCGAATTTTTTTTTTACTAACGCAAGACTTTCCTTGGGGAAAGTAAAACTTAAAAATAAATATCTAAAAATTGACCCCCTTGACCCCTTAACTGGGAGGCAGTTATTAAACAAGGTTAGTAAAGAGAGAACTAATCTCAGTTAGTCATCATCAGAAGGGGTGTGGTTATTACCAAGTAAGAGCCACGGCACTCAGACCTGAGATCCATTGTGCATGCCGCAGTCATCTAGATGACACATCATTTGATTAGGATGATATTCCATGGGGGCAGGCATCTAAAAAGGCGATGATCTGCCCCAATGAAACTTCGACTAAATCGCTAGGTTGCACTGATGGTGAACCTAAAAATCGCAGTCTTTTTTTTTTTTGATGAATCTCAGTTAGACAATATCTTAAATCTTAGATAGTATTGTATCAGCCTCATTAAAAATGTATGGTTTTATAATAAGAAATTGTAGTAAATTTACCAGTGTACTTGCTTTAAAGACCCTTTACAACTCTTTTGTTCGCTCTAGACTGGAATATTGTTGTACCATTTGGAATCCGTTTTATGAAGTTCACAGACAACAGGTAGAGAAAGTGCAAAAAAAGTTTCTTAATTGTTTATATTTTAAAGTATTTGGTATATATCCAGCCAGAGGTTATGATTATGACGTCCTACTGTCTCAATTTGAGTATCAATCCCTAGAACTTCGCAGAACAATAACCAGTATTAAAATGCTATGTTACGTATTGAATGGTAGAATGGACTCACCATTTATTTTATCAAAGCTAAATTTTTGCGTTCCAGCTAATTGTACAAGAACTTCTACCACTTTTTATAATCAAGTTGCCAGAACGAATACTCTACGCACTGAACCAATTTTCAATATGATGTTTTGTTATAATAGATATTGTAAGAGTTGCGATATCCACTTTGATTCAGTGAGTAGAATAATTAATTGTATAGTTCTAGAGTATTGGCCAAAATGTTGATTTTAATTTCTACCATTTCAGTGATATATCGTATCTGTATTTGTTATATTGTTATAATATTAGATATTTTATTACATTGTTAATTAACTTTAAACCTTTATTTTGTAAACTTTAATTTTGTAAATTTTCAAATAATATTGTCCTGTAATTGGTTTTTCTGTTGGGCAATAAAGATATAATTATTATTATTATTAAAGGAAATT
Organism: Brachypterus glaber; assembly: GCA_958510825.1. Taxonomy (NCBI): domain Eukaryota; kingdom Metazoa; phylum Arthropoda; class Insecta; order Coleoptera; family Kateretidae; genus Brachypterus; species Brachypterus glaber. The sequence goes on along the minus strand of OY294044.1, from coordinate 108,481,900 downwards.
TCACTTATTTTTGGTTTTTGCGTTTACAATACTAATAAATTACTGATTTTTTTTGCTAGAGATCCTGAATTACTAAGTTCATAAAAATCTACTTTTAAATAAATGTATACATTTTTTTAAAACCCAAGATTTAATTTTAATGTCTTTTTGATCGTTCTGATAAGAAATCAGTATATTTTTTCAGTTTTCGATTAAGACAAGACTTGTACGTAATCCTCCTGAAGGATACATCCAGGATAAGATACACAAGACACGTTTAGAGTCACCTGATCTAGCGGCGGTTTTAACACCGTCTTAACCCTATACTGCACATAATTTTATTTTGCAACGATAATAAATTATGATTTTTTTTTCTTTTATTTACACCGTTCAACAAGAGCTTGTCTTCAATATATTTCTTTTCTATGAAAGATATTTATTTATTCATTTTTTTACATTAAAGTAGATGCTATTTCTCTCCTACTAAGTACACCGTGAAGTCTCCGTTGTTATCCAGAATAGCTTGAAACCTTTTTGGCATACTTTTTGCGTATTTTACTGTCAACGACCTCCATTTATCATAAATGGCTGCTGCGAGCTGCTTTAAATTCAGCAGTTTTTTTTCCTTCCGTTTGGACTTTAAAAGCTCTCACACGCTTTCGATCGGATTTGCATCCGGTGGTTGTGAAGGCCAAAGTAACGTGTCGCTTTTCCTCTTCCAGTCGGTGCAGAATCGACTGCGGTGTTTTGGGTCATTGTGGTCTTCCAATATCCAATCTTTGTTTTTGGATCTAAACATCCTTTCAACAACCCTAAGAACCCCAATATAACAATTTTCACGAAAACTACCCCCACTCCTCAGGGGGTGGACTTAGAAAAATTTTATTATCAGATTCACTTTCAGCAACCTCAAAAACCCCAATACACCAGTTTTCACGAAAACTACCCCCACCTCTCAGGGGGTGAAATTAAAAAAAAAATATTATCAGATTCATATTCGTCGACCACAAAAACCCCTATATACCAATTTTGAAGAAAATATTAATAATATTGAAAAATATTTACCCAAAAAAAAATTCAAATTTTTCTAAAAAAAATGTATTTTTCCCCATTTTTAGCCTCCCTTGCCGCACCCCAATGTTTACCAAAAACAATCCCGAGCGAGAACTTTTGGTAACATACCTGTATGCCAAATACCAAGTTTATAGCTTAAAGCGTTCTTAAGTTATCGTGCCCACAAGATTTCCTGGACAGACCGATCGACCGACCGACTGACCGATCGACCGACCGATCGAAATTTTTTTTTTGCTCGAATTTGATTTATATCGACATAAAACGTCATAAAACGCAAAAATTTAAAAGTTTTGCACGAATACAAGGCTTTCCGAAATTTTGAAAATTTTCAAAATGGGAAAGCAAAACTAATCATTTTTTGAATATCATCAACTTTAACGCTCTGTAACTTTTTTCTGATTCTTTAAACAAAAAAAGTTATTTACATTAATTATAGAGAATTCAGTAAAGACCGACAGACAGACCGACAGATACGTAAAAAATTACGCCTTTTTCTTTTATTGTTTATTGAAAACGCCGTTAGATAGAGTGACTCAAGACACGGCCTCTCAAATAGCGATCCCGGAAAATTTGGAAGTTTAAAGTTTATCCAAGAGATTGCTTAGGAAAATGTCGATCACCTAGTGCACTTAAGTGAAAACAAAGTTTGGGATGCAATTTGGTAGTTTTTTTAGGGAGGTTGAATTGCTTGCTGACTCTGACTTCCGGAGATGTACAGGGCGATCATTTGAAAACGATCCACTCAAAGCACAATGTAAACATTTTAAAAAATGAGCCAATTTGTTTTTTCAAGGAAGAAATTCAAGTATATAATTTTTAGGGTTGCTACTCTCACAACCCAACCCGCAGATATCCCAACAATAAAATCTTGAATAGCAACTCCCTTCTTGTGAGACGTCATTTGGATATAAAAATGATTTGTTTTAATAAAAAAAAATAAATACAGAAACCCTTATCATTCTACTTTCATGCCCTTAACTTAAGGGTGGATGATTTTATTTCAAAATAATTGAAAAAAAAACTTTTCGCAAAAAAAAATAAACCGACTTTTGTCTTTAAAAAGTAAAAAAAAAAATATAAGCCGGTGCTAATTTCACCACTCCCTAAATTAAATACTAACAATCATTTATGTTGTTAAATTGTTTGCTGTGAAATTGGCACCGACTTATTTTTATTTTTTACTTTTTAGAGACAGAAGTCGGTTCATTTTTTTTGCGAAAAGTTTTTAATTTTTACTTTTTAGAGACACAGAACTTGTAGATCTGTAAGGTCATCTAAGCTAAATTATAGTTGTCCTTCCATCTCGGCAAGCTGCTGACGTCACGACGCACTATTAGTGCGTTGTGGCGTTATCAACGTGACGTGTGACTTTGTTTTTTTATGTTTGTTCCCGCATAACTTTGGAACGAATGAACGGAATTTGATGAAACTTTTTGCAACTTAAAGAGGACATTCATGAGGTGGTCCCGTTTCAATTTGACGCTCGGATAACGCCGGGTAAGCCGGATAATTAAGATAAATCTAATAATTTTAGCGCAATTTCACTTAAAAACAGCTTAATTTGGTTCTACTACCAACCAATTTTTTAGAGAAATATCGGATAACTCGGATAAGCCGGATAACTTGATTAAGGGGTCACTCAAATATAACGGCACACTGAAAAACTTTTAAATGCCGCTAAACTTGATTCTCTGGACCTGTAATATTAAAATACCAAGAGAAAATGATAAATTTTGTATTTTACCATAAGGCGTTATTTGATTATTACCTAACGCTTAAAGTTTAACAAGAATTTCTTTGGTATTTCGTTTAAAATAAGGTTGGTTGGACTCTTGGGAGCTGAAATAAAAATATTACTTATATTTTCTAGAAATTTAACTTTAAGATAATGACGTCACAACGCACTAACAGTAATTGTTAGTAATAAATTTAGGGAATGGTGAAATTAGCACCGACTTAAGTATTTTTTATTTTTTACTTTTTAGAGACATAGAAGTTGGATCATTTTTTTTTGCGAAAAGTTTTTATTTGTGTAAATATGCTAAAAATTATTCAATAAATTTGATTATTATATAATAATAATAATAATATTAATTTCTTACAATATCTTAATTTTTACATTTGAAAGCAAAACCACCACGAAAGTTTCTGAAAAACTTGTTTGTGGTGTATGCCTACTTAAAACTAATTTTCTAAGAGTCTATTTATGTATAAAAAATATAAATCAACAGGTTTTTTAAAATAAATAGATCAAAAAAAAATACATAATGACAATTTACAATAAAACATATTTTCTTAAACTGGTAAATAATTTTAACAGTAAAATACATTTTTTTAAGATATAATTTCTTGAATCTTATTTTTGTTTTCTAAAATCCATTTTTTGCTTTCTAGTACATATTTGGCATATTTTTGTTGTGTGTTTTTTAGATGCATAGGAAGAATATTATACAATTTGGAAATATGTATGTTTAAAAACGAGTGAGTCTTAGCTTTATTTGACTGGGAAATAATACAGTTTTTGTTTTGATTAAACCTAGTTTTATATTTGTGATCGTTAAATACAACTAAGTTCTCGTTCTTAAAAAAATATTTTAACAATTCCAATGCATATAACTGGTAAATATTAAACACAGATAAGTTTTCGAAAAGGTCATTAGTGGGATATCTTCTAGGTTTATTTAGTAAAGTTTTTAAAATAAGTTTTTAAAATAAGTTTTTGTGTTGTAGAAATTTTGTTTAAATTTGTTTGACTTGTGCCGCCCCATACCACATACCGTATGTCATTATTGATTGACTTAATGCATGTAATCTGGAAACACAGTTTTATTGTCCCAATATTTAAATCGGGAGACCGCAACAATATTAAAAATTATCGAGGGGTATCAATTCAATCGAATATTTCAAAACTTTTTGATAGTCTTATCTGTGACCAGCTAACATGGGCCTGCAAACCTTTTATTATACACCAGCAACATGGTTTCTTCTCTGCGCGTTCAACATCGTCAAACTTACTTCTTTATAAATCCAAAATACTAAACAACTTATCCAAGTATTCTCAACTCGATTCGATTTACAGGGATTTTTCTAAAGCTTTCGACAGAGTTGATCATACATTATTAATTGAAAAGCTCTTTAAGTTTGGATTCTCTCTTAAAACTATAAAATGGATTGTTAGTTTCATAATGAACAGAACCCAAAGTGTGAAATTTGGAGGTGTCCTATCAGGTATAATCGAAGTAACATCTGGTGTTCCTCAAGGATCTCATTGCGCCCCTCTGATATTTTTAATATTTGTTAATGACATAGGTGATGACATTCTTTTTAGTGAATATTTAATGTTTGCTAACGATTTAAAAGTTTTTCGCGAAGTTAAATCTAGGGAGGATATGTTACTATTGCAGTATGACTTGGACATAATATTTAACTGGTCGATAAAAAATAAACTAGAGCTTAACATTGGTAAATGTTGCTATATCAGTTTTTTTACAGGTACAAAAAAATGTAATTCTTTTTATAATTTAAATAACTCGCCCTTAAGCTACGTATCATCGGTTAAGGATCTAGGTATAACATTTAATGAAAGTTGCAATTTCTCTGAGCACATAAAAACAATCACCTCAAAATCAAATAAAATCTTGGGTTTTATTGTGCGAAATTTAACTTCATTTAATCCATCAACTATTCTTACAGTATATAAATCTCTTGTGCGGTCTAACTTGGAGTATTCATCTATTATTTGGGCTCCATACTACCAAATTGATATCAAACTTTTGGAAGGGGTACAGCATAGAATTCTCAGAAACTTAGCTTTCAAGGTAAACTTTACTTTTAGGAGCCACGATTATAACGCAATTCAAAATCTGTTAAATCTGAAAACACTGGAATCTAGAAGAACATTTTCCCATGTGTGTTTTATATATAAAATAGTACACGGATTAATTGATTGTCCAGATTTACTTAATTTGTTAAAATTTTCGGTCCCAAGACCCGGTATTAGGCAAAGTCGTACTTTCCAATTAAATATTTATCATACAAACTATCTTTTAAATACGCCGTTTAATAAAGCTTTGGTTTATATAAACAACTTTGATATTGACTTGTTTAGATTTAATTTTCAAAACTTTAAAAGTTCACTTTTAGATACATTGAAGTAGTTTAGTATAAAATTTCTAGTTTGGTATACATGTGCATTTATATTTAAGTATATTTTTAGCTATCTTTAAGCTTAGTATTTCTTTTGTTATAATTAATAATATGTAATTATTTCTGTAATGGGGAAGTCCCGTAAAATAAATAAAAATAAAAAAAAAAAAAATAAAAAATGATATATAGATTTTAATGTATTAACGTGAAAAATTTCTCTTAAAATCTTAAATAATGAAATTAAATTACGTAATTTTTTATTAAGTGCATCTAAATGATAATTCCAATTAAGTTGAGAATCAATTATTAATCCTAGATAACGTATACAGTCAACCTTTTCTATGTAGGCTTCACAGCTGCAGTTATTAGTAGAACAATTATGGATTGTCAGCTTGTTGATATCTTTGGTTATATAAACTTAATAATAAGCCAGGAGTTATATGTGTCGAGAACGTAACAGCATAGCACTTTCTAACTAAATCTCATGAAGAGGTGTCACAGACAGAGCTTCCTTTTCAACTATAGTTTAATGAAGTATTTGGTGCCTAACTTTGCTACTACTAAGTTATATAAAGGACACTTTCGAAAACTATTCAATTGCTGCTTGGTAGGGCGACACGTCCCCCCAAGTGGAAATAGGTTAAAAAAAAATAGCAAAATTAGATGACTCTTATAGTATATTAAAATACTAGTTTCATAACATACGTTTTTAGCACACGAGTACAAGTTTAGAAAACGAGCCGATTGCGGCGAGTTTTCTAAAGTACTAGTGCTCTAAAAACGTGTTATGAAACGAGTGCTTTATACAATTTTTTCTATTTTGCTCTAAAATTAAAAAAAACTTACATTTAAATTGATGACTTATTTAGGGATTTTTGTTTTGGGTTGGCATTACAGTTTACACTATGTTTAAAATTCTAAGAACAAATTATATTTTGATATATTTTGCAGTCATCTCTTCTTTATTCACTGCAATTAACCAGTCCACAATTTTAACACGGTAAAAAATAACCCAAACACAAAATTTTGTAAAAAACTAAACTTTAAATCGACATCGACATTTTCACGCAAAACGTCAAGAGGTAGGCTTTTGTATGTTGCCAACCCAACAGAAAAAAAAGTAGAGACCTCTTATGGGCCTATAAGAACACGCAAAATGCGTGTGATTATGAGCTTATAAGAGTCGAAAAATGTTAGAAAAGAGTCTGTAAACTTCAAAACCTATGAGAACGAAATCCTAGTGGGCACTGGTTTTTAAACAGTGGTAAAAGTTCTTCCGCATTTCTTTTGCACAATTCTAATAGTGTTTTTGTTCCTGATTTCGATTTTGTTTAGATCAATTCTCTATATGTTACCACTTTTGATTCAAAATTTTATAAAAATTTAAATTTGTCATTTTTGGAGGCTCATATTTAAATTATTATAGCAGCTACAAAAGTTTTTTCTAGTTTAAATTAAAGTTACATTTATGCTCTATAAAATAACTACGAAAAATGTCTGAAAATCAATTTAAAAGGAGAAATAATAAGAAGAACAGCTTTTGATGCCTCCTGCAATGATGTTTAAAAGACGGCGAATTTATCTTTGTTAAGCAGTTTTTATAAATTTAACCTCAAATTTATTATATTTGTCAAGCTTTTGTGTTTTCCAATTTTGCTAAATATAACATATACTGCCCAAAATAGTATTAAACAGGAACACTGAATGGTCATTGCAGATATTTTGAAAACTAGTCTTCATTTGGACACCGGAAGTGAAACCCATATACTTTTCGTTACGGTCTTATAGAGCAAGCATGTAACTTGAATTCAAGCTATAGAAAACCTTTGTAGGTGCTTTAATAAAATATTTGTTGTTCACCTAAAATGCATTTTTTAATTTTTTCAAAATTTGGCAGGGCATTTTTCGAAAACGGAAAGAGATAGAGATTTGATCTAAACAAAATTGAAATCAGCAACAAAAACACTATTAGAATTGTGCAAAAGAAATTGCAGTTTGTTACTGTGGTTTAGCATGCAGTCTGCCGAAGAACTTTTACCACTATTTAAGAATTAGTGCTCATTAGAATTTCGTTCTCAAAGCTTTTGAAGTTTGAAAAACCTTAACTAATACATATAAGTGTATAATTAATAGTCATCTAATCTTGCTATTTTTTTAAAACCTTTTTCCGCTTGGGGGGGCGTGTGGGGCATTTAAAAAGATATAATGTGTTTTTATCAAATATATCTGGTATAGCATCCCATGGAAAATATCTAAATACAAATCTGTGCCAAACTTCAACTAAAAAAAACGAAATCCACTTACTTCATGTGAAAATTAAAAAAATATATATATTTTTTTCAATTTTAAAAAGTGGGAGGGGCTCATATTATATTTTTTTAATTTAAATTTATCACAAAATCTGGTTTTCGATTTAAAATATATATATAATGGTAATTAATTAATTAATTATTACTTTTAGTTAACTTATTTTTTTATTTTTATTTTTTCATTATTTTTAAATGAAGTAGGTTGCCAAATTTCGTTTGTTTAAGCGCAGATTTAACTCTTTGTATTTTGTACCATTTTTGTACCTATAAAAAAATATTTATTTTTCTTTTAATTTTACCCTAATTTTATTTTTTTTAATTGAAATTTGGTAAAAAATTTTGTTGTTCTTTTTCACGACATGAGGGGCTTATGGTTATATGAGCCCTTAATATTTTTTTTTGAGGTCTGTTTTTTCCATATTGCAAATTTTAGCTAAATTGAAAACTTTTGAAAAATTTCAACCCTAATGACGCAATTTTTTTTTCAGATTTTTCACTATTTTTTTCGTATTCAGCGATGCAAAAAATAGCACTATGCAAAAAAAAACATAATTTTGTCAATTTTTTTTCTGGGACCTCTGTGCCACGGTCTCGTATAACTATAAACAACTTTATAAGCTGGGAAATTAAAGGAAAATTTCTATAGCATACTATGCTTTGCTTTGTTTAACTTCTTAGATACAAAATCTACGTGATTCGCCCAATTTAATTTACTATCCAAATGTAATCCTAAAAATTTTGTATCTTTTGCTGGTAAAAGTGTGGTATTGTTTATTATTAAATCAAGTGGCTAGGAATTATTACGATTATTAAAATATACACTCACTGTTTTTTCAAATTAAGCACTAAACCATTTAGGTTGCCCTATCTTAAAAATTCCTTAATTATTTGTACTAACTTTTTATTAGGAACATGACATTAGGCTTACACACCATTTCTTTTGCCACCCGTCTAGAAGGGGTATTCGTTTCAGTCTTTTTTATTTCGTTAAAAAACGAAAAGCATTAAGAATATTTTCATAATATTTTAGTTTTGCGTTTTATTGTATTTTATGACCTAAAACTTAAAAGTTTTATAGGATTTTTAGAACCGAGCTTAAAACTTTGTAGTTTTATTAAATACTTTTTAATGCAACATGAAGATTTTTGAGTGATACATTAAACTCTATTTTTATTTAAATAGATATAATATAGTGATCGAATCTGTCCAACGCAGTGCCATCTCTAATCGTGTGCTTATTTCTTGGAATTCACTTACAGAAGAAATTGTGAATGCCCCTTCCATAAACAGTTTTAAAAACAGACTAGACAATTTTATATTTGATTAGTGTAGTAATTATTTTATTTAGATATTGTACTTGAGTAATTGTAATCAAGCATTTTGAGTTTTATAGGTTTTTATAACCTTACTCTTATATTTATATAATAATAATAATAATAGTCTCAAAAGTACCTACATAGTCCAGACAAATAAAAAATCTAAATTGCAATAAATGTACACGGGCTGATATTTTAAAGGGTAGTAGTGGATGGTAACAGAACACTTCTGTTAGTTTTTCACCTGGTGATTTGCCTAAGGCGTGTCCGCTATCTTGAATTTTAGATGCGAGTTGCTTAATATGAATCTTACGATAAAAATTCATATAACTAATTTTGCTAAGGAGGAAATTTCCAACAATTTTTGTTTCGATCATTTTTTTAACATATTTTTTTTTTCCATATTTCAGCCAAATTATTCATCGGACGATAAAAGTGGTCATAAGCAAACTTGTATCTTTTGAAATTATCTATAAGTTTTATATATTATAAATTTTCATAGGTACTTTGGTTCGGTTACAGAGGGCGCAACTTTTAGCGCCTACTATAACCGTAACAAATGCATAATATATAAAACTTATAGATAAGCTACAAGTTTGCTTATAACCACTTTTATCCTCCGATGAATAATTTGGCTGAAAAATCGAAAAACCCAATTTCACCCCCAACATGGCCATTTTTGAATATTTATAACTCAATTGTTATTAACATTTAAAAAAAATGATTAAAACAAAAATTGTTGGAAATATTTTCCTTAACAAAATTGGTTATATGCATTTTTATCGTAAGATGCATATTTAGCGAGATAACCACACTCACCCCTAAAACCCAAGATAGAGGACACCCCTTACACAAATCACCCGGTGAAAAACTAACAGGAGTCTTCTGTTACTATCCACTACTTTCCTTTAAAACATCAGCCCATGTACAGTTATTGCAATTTAACATAGGAATTTTTCGTTATTTGACTGGACTAACATAAGATAGAGTGGTAAATATAATTTTTGATAAAAGTACAACTATATTTTTTCATTTGCTCGCCTTATATTTACCAAAAAACAATCCCAATCGAGAGTTGTAATGTATTTTACCGGGAGAACGCCCATACCTCCGAAACTACGCATTTTTAGATAGATGTTTGTCGAAAGTTTTTTACTCAAAATAATTTATTTCACAACACAGTATAAAAAAAAATCACCAGGTAATAAGTAAATTCATGTAACAGTTGCTGATGTTTTTATTTTTTTTTAATTGAAGAAAAAATTTGTCAAAATTTATATAAATTAAACAAAAAATATGTTTGTTGGATTAGATTGGAAAGTTTATACACATGCTTAGTATATAAAAATTTATTTTTATAATATTATAAAAATTTTGAAATAAGTTTAGGTTCATCTCTGCGGATTCTAGAGAGTCCACTTTGCCCAGAGTGCGAAGAGGATGAAACATCCTCTCATTACTTAGCCGAGTGTGTCAGATACGACAGGATCAGGTTGCAAGTCTTTGAAACTCAAAGACTCAACCAAGAGGAACTAAGAGATCTCCCCTGGGCCAATATCCTGACCTTTATTGAAAGGACGGGCAGGTTCAAGGAGGACTCAAATTAGTAAATGGCTGGGATTGCCTGGGGTGACAAAAAGGGCCAGAAATGGCCTAGTTGTCCGGCTTTGGCCAACCCAAAAATTTACTACTACTACTCATCTCTTATTTTCAGTGTTAATTTTTTTGCCATGTTATAAAATGGTTTATTTTAAGTGAAATAGTATATCACATAACTAGTGTGGAAAGTGACATATTTCACGCGAGTGGGAAGGTTTATGAACGAGCCGCTTAGTGAGTGAGGAAACCCTAGTGTATGAAATACACTTTCCAACGAGTTATGTACACTATTTTTCCTACGATCCCGAAAAAATATGAAGTTTCTTATTTTTAAATTTTCTAATGAAACGTGGAAAATTGTTTATAAAATTCGTAGAATCTACGAGGTAAATATCTAAATAAAATCAGGCAAACCTCCATACATAAATATCACACGAGTGTGATATAAAAATATCAAACTAGTGCGATATGAGGCGTTTTCTAAAAAACAAAAGAGTGTGCTAAATGTCATTTTCATAGAGGATCGTATGAAACAGTATATTACGCAACGAGTTTGCGAAAGTAGTTTTTAGGGTACGAGAATGCATATTTTTTTAAGTGACAACCGCCTCGAGTACATTGAAAAAGGTAAGCGACGAGTTGTAAAATATAAGGAATTATGCAAACTTGGTAGCAGGAAAGTTTTTATGTCTCTAAAATGTGCCTAAAAATGCATGGTTTGAAAGATATCTCCGAAAAAATTCCATTTTCGGAGATATCTCCGAAAGCATGCCATTTGCCTAGTATAGTATATTCTATAACTAGTATGGAATAGACAATATTCCGCGCAAGCGGAAAATTTGTCATACGAGCCGACAGGCGAGTATGACGGTCCCGCGAGCGCGGAATGACTATTCCATACGTGTTGTAAACTATACTTTTTCTTCGGCTGCAAATATGAAACACTGTATTGCTTTAAACTGCGGACAAGGTTAAAAACAATGTTTTTTGTGACTAGACATTGTAAATGCAACAAAAAAATACATATTTTTAAATAAAGCAATTAATGTTATTTAATAATTTTATCAAATCAGTACTTAAAAACGATTTTTATTTAATTTTAGCACATATTTACTAATTATAATGCAAAAATTGAAGGTTATGTCAGATTGTTGTGACATATATCAGGTTTAAATATTTAACAATAGATGAGGCAGTTTTTATTTAAATATTTAACAATAGATGAGGCAGTTTTTATTTTTTGAACTAAATTGATTACAAAAAGGTAAAATATTAAGAAAAACTAATAAACTTGATGTAATTTTAACGCAAAACTTTAAATTGCATTATATTATTCAATATTTCATGGTAATATATATATATATATATATATATATATATATATATATATATATATATATTTTTTTTTTTTTTTTTTCTTGCTAATTTTGCTACAGTTTTCTTTACTTTTATTAACAACAGATGTCACTACATGTGCTCATTTTAACACTTGATACGGAATATTCATACAGTATCTAGAGCTAGAATGGATTCATTCTGTGTTTGAAAAGTGTTTGTAATTGTTTACATTCTAAACCACTCGTAGAAAAAACTATATTCCACTACAGGCCTGCGTGTATTTTCTCTAATTCCTGGATTGGCTTTTATAATATAGTATAATAGCACGTGTGTGGCAAAAAAAAGGAAACTTTAGTTGAGAAACTAACCGTTATTTCGTATATTATGACGGTCATTTAATAATATTTGTTTTAAAGGTCAGAAACTTTATGGCATGTAATCCCCTATAGAACATAAATTCTAAATACGTAACCGGATCCAAAGAAAGAGGCCCAAAAAATAGTTTCACGATTTCACGATAACAACAGGTCAGAATCCTATATAATAGTATATTAAAGTACTAGTTTCATAACATACGTTTTTAGCGCACGAGTACAAGTTTAGAAAACGAGCCGCTTGCGGCGAGTGTTATGAAACGAGTGCTTTATACAATTTTTTCTATTTTGCTCTAAAATTTAAAAAAAACTTACATTTAAATTGATGACTGATTTAGGGATTTTTGTTTTGGATTGGCATTACAGTTTACACCATGTTTAAAATTCTAAGAACAAATGATATTTTGATATATTTTATAGTCATCTCTTCTCTTTTTTACTGCAATTAACCAAGCCACAATTTTAACATGGTAAAAATAACCTAAACACAATTTTTTTTAGAAAATTCAACTTTAAAGCGACATTGACATTTGCACGGAAAACGTCAAGCGATAGGCCAGGTCTGTTGCCAACCCAAAAGAACAAAAAGTACAGACCTCTTATGGGCCTATAAGAACACGCAAAATGCGTGTGATTATGAGTTTAGAAGAGTCGCAAAATAGAAAAATATATTTACAGTTTAAGGCCTATCCAGAAGCTTGCATAAGAACATAAAACAAGAATGCGATGCCTTGACTGGCTTAGAAGATAGATGGCGGCACATCAAGCCAATCACGGCATCGCATTATTATGTATTATGTTCTTATGCGAGCCTGTGAATAGGCAATTAAACGTGTTTTTATGGAAAATTGTATTTTAGGCATAAAAGGTCACGTTCTTCGGTGCCGGTGACTTATGCAAAATACATCTTAATTTAAAGAGGTAATCAAATTTTGGCCATTAGTTTGGAAGCTGTAAAAATATCATAAACCAATGCATGTGGGGATACAATAAGTACATACAATCTAGGGTGGCCTAGAGGGTGGTTAAAAAATTATTTTTTGGGACAACCCTAAATTGGCGAAAAAATAAGTGTACCAAATTTCATGTCGATAGCTCAACGTTAACACGAGCAGTATAAAAAGGTTACCTATTTTTAAGGGTGAAAAAGCCAAACAGTACGTCCTTTCGAAAAAATGTAAATAACAAAAAACGTTTAGAATAAAATACATTCAATATTATTTCTTTGAGCACAATTTTATCTTTTATCTTATCTTCAATTTACCTAAAAAACAAGAAAAAACTTTGATAATTTTAACAAAATACATCCTGTTTATTGCAATATTATATATATTCTAGTATCTTCAAACAGATAATAATTTGAACAAAATATGCGAAAAAATTCTGGGTTTGTTAACCTACACTATGTCCTAATGAGTTCCACGTCCAATATTACCCCACTCTACCCTATCTCGTTTTATTTATACAAAATTAATCCCCTAGGAAAAAGTAGGGTTTAATTTTGCATTAATTATTGTAGAATTTTTTTACGTTGGTATTAGTGTTAAAAATGAACATTACAAAAATAAAATTTTGTAAAAAAACACTGCAACGCGTTGTTGCGAAAACTCTGAGCCCTTAAGCCTAAAATGAAAATAAAAGGGATAAAGTATGAAGGGGGTGTAAATTTGATGAGAATTAATGTAAAATTGTGACAAAAATACACCTTTATTTTTAATACGAGATATCTTCGTAACTATAAGGGATAGCTCTTAAAAACTTGCAGTGCTTATATGAGCCATAACAACCCTCATATGTCATAGCCAGTATTCGGCGTAAACTCAGTTATGACTCATTAACGTTGAAAATAAACACAGAAACATAGGCTTACGGAATAATTTGGCGAATTATGAGGGAAATTTTTATAAATCGAAACATTTGACAACTAATTTGTTACCCACAACAATATTAACTATACATATTAACTATACATACGTATATATATATATATATATATATATATATATATATATATATATATATATATATATATCGGTGTTTTCAAAGAAAAAAACGACATTCGATTTTTATCTTTTAAGAATACGAAAGTTTTTAATTTTTATTTATCGATAACTTTTTTTCCCACCTTACTCGTTTAAATGGAATTATTAAAAAAAAATCAAGATAAAAAGAAATAAAAATGTAAATATTTAAAACCTCGCCTCAACGCTAGAGTCGACGCGGCGCCTATGCGAGTACTGGAAATTCGCCGACTACTGGTCTTAGCTATACAAAAATATCAATTCCGGTCTAACCGGAAGTTATACCAACTTTCTATAGAATATTTATTAAATTTAAAATAATTATTAAAATAAATATTATGTCCACATAATAAGGTTTTTAATTAATAACTCTGGTACCCTTTAGGCTAGAGCAACGAGCTTTTGCATGTATACTAGTATTAATAAGGGCAATAAGTTTATGTTAATTTATTTTATTTTTTAATTTATCCAGAGCCGTCCCTAGACGAAAAAATGTATTACGTTTAACACATTTTTGCCCCAAACTTTTTTATTTGTACTTTTTTTGGATTTTTTGTAAAAAATATGGATACCTTGAGTAAAAATACATCAAAAATGTCATATAGTGTCACACTTTAGGAGCAACCGTTTTCAAAAAAAATGCAATTAAAAGGAAGTAACATTTTGTGCCACTAAAAGTGTTACTTTTTAAAAGGCTATTACTCCTTTAATATTAAATTTAGGTATTTTGGTGAAGAATAGTTTTTTCTCGGTTTTAAATAAAGAATCACCCTGCAGCAGCATTAAAATTTGTATTGCTCCCTTAGGGCTCATTTCCGGACCAACCATAAAAGATTTTTTTCAAATTTTTGGATGTGGAATCACCTCTCAAATTTTGGGATGGCAATTACTGATCACCCTGTATAATAATAATGATAATAATCTATAATATTTAGAAAATTTGGAATTATGAAACCATTTCAAAATTAAATTTCAAATTTATAAGAATTTTCACGTGACCCTTCTTGCATTTTTATAATATTTTAAATTGTAAAACTGTACCAGCACGGTCTCTATGTTAGTATGACAACATTTTGTATACAATACACACATTGAAGTATTTATTATCACAAGTAAAGTATTAAATACCAATGGTGGGAATATAAATAAATAAATAATAAATAAATAAAAGTATTTATTTCCATAGAAAATTTTACAATTTGTTGGATAATGTCAAGACAATAGTATATAAATATAAAGTATAAAGTACATATACAAACAGATTAAAAGTTTTAATTAGAACAAAGTAAAATAAACAATATATTGTTATCAAACAAAATAAAAAATATGTATTAACAAATAACATTCAGTATTAAAAATCCAACGAAAGGGTGTAGGTAAAAAAAATCTTTAAAAATACGCCTAAAATTGGAACTAATTCGTTTGGATTTATTTCTTAATGTTGACCAATTGCAAATTTGTTAAATGCGCCACATTCTTCAATTAGCGCAGATGAAAAAAAAGCTTTGAATGGAGCTCTACAACTAGAATTATGAAACAAAAGACGTCTACCCTATCTCTATCTCATTTGTGCTACACTTCCAGCCAACCAAATAAATACTGTATTTGTTTTTCATACAACAAATACAGTATTTATTTGGTTGGCCGGAAAGTGTAGCACTGAGCGGCACGAACGAACATAGCTAATGTGAATCTGTCGAATAAGATAATTCTACTAAAATTTAGATGGCGCCAGTAATTTCTTTAATAAAAATAATAAAGTTACACTTTTCGCCCGGCCAAGTAAATATTGTATTTGTTCAACAAAGAACAAATACAGAATTTGTTTGGTTGAGTGGAAGTGGGAGTGTATGTATGTCTTCTATCCTTTTTGGGTATAACTTTTGTCCCTGTCTAATCTAACGGGAGAAATCGCCATTACCCCTGCTTTAAGAAGTCCTTATGGTTTTGCTTATGCAGTTAATTCCTTCGTTGCTATAGTATGTAGCTTGCACTAATGCACCGCTTACCCGGATTTGTGTAACAGAAATTGTGTTAATTATCTGTTATGATGCAGCGCAGCAAATAATTAATTATTACTACGCTGCACCCTAGATCTGAGCCTAATTAAGAACTTTTCAATCACGTTTGGATTAATAGTAATTATATTTCAAAAATTACTAAATGAAAATTATAATTCGGCAGAACTGACTGAAAAGCTTTTTTTGCGAAGTCTAGGTAATTTTGTGTATCAGCCGGTATGCCACTTAGAATAAGGTTGTTTTTCCTTATAATTCTTTGATGAAATTCTTGGAAAGAGTCCTCAAAATTTAGGTTGGATTTTGTGAGCTTTTCAATTTCTAAAACTTTATTGTTTAGAGCAGTATTGTCTTTTTGGAGTGTAGAAATAGACGCCTTGCATCTTGCAATTTCTTGCCCTTGGGTTTCGATAGTTTTCTTTAAATCTTTTAAACTTTTTTTTTTTTTTTTTTTTTTTTGTATTAAAATTTCTGCTTTTTCTTTTTATTAAATTATCTATGAATATCCATCAAATTACTTAAATAGTTAGGGTTTAGTATTTAGTGTATTTTTTTTTCTCTTCTCTTGTATTTTTTTTTATATATTCAAACTTCTTGTAACAAGATTTGTAATCTTTTATACAATAAACGTTTATTATTATTATTATTATATTTCAAAAATTACACGAGCTTACAAAGTCCACTGCAAAAAGTAAACTGAATATTCAGTTACAATTGGATAGGAAAAAAGTTATTATCCTATACAATTGTACTTTAATTTTTTTTAAAAATACGCAACATTTTAAGTCCATCCTTAAATATTAAAGTACGTGACTTTAGAACTATAGTATGTTTAACAAAAATTAAAGTATACTTACATTTGTATAGGGTCATAACTTCCGATTTCCTATCCGTTTGTAACTGAATATTCACGATTCACTCACCGCAGTAATGAGAAGAATCCAGCGCATGCGCACTGATTTTCTTATTTTGTTTTGACGTATGCCAAAAATTATTTTAAGGTTATGTAACATTCTTTTGCAGAATTTTACAAAAATATCTACTTTTTTCTTTGTGAGCTAACAGTTTTTTTTTTAATTGGCTAAAAGTACTCGCTTTTAATAGTATTTTCGTAATATTCATTAATAAACATTTCATTCTTAAAATATATCGCCTTCTAAATTCTGAAATATCGTATCTGAAAAATGCCTCCCATTAAAAAAAAAACACCAAACCAACAAACTACCAAACCAAGCCATTATTAACGTAAACCAACGCCTCCCATAAAATAAAACACCAAACCAGCAAACCAAACCATTTTTAACGTAAACCAAAACCCCCATTAAAAAAGTCAAACAGAAATTCGTAAGTATTTTAACAATCTTTTGACATATATTCTAACAAAAAAACTGGATTTTCCGCATCTAATTATATTTAAGACAATAAGTTTTAGTAATAAAACCAGAAATCAGTGCAAAAATATAGTTCATTTTTGTGGACCTGATGCGCACCGTAATCCCACTCAAATTAAACTATTTCATAAAACTAAAACTGCCTAAACGGAAGCCACTTTTGACATCCGTCAAAACAAAAATAAGCAAACCAGTGCTCATGTGCTAGATTCTTCTCATTACTGCGGTGAGCGAATCGTGAATATTCAGTTTACTTTTACAGTGTCTTTTATTTTTTTAAAAGGAGGTAATACCTTTTTTTACCTCGAAACAAGTGGTAGCCATGGATGGTGTTTCGGACAGCTTCAGTGGACTGGGCTGTACTCCAATATTGGACTCACTCAACCTCCAGCCTCAGAGGTTTGTAGATAGGCTTAAGTTCAGAGTGAGTGAAAGGTGTTAGATTAAAGATTGAACTTGAATGATATTTTGGGGATACTGCAAGTTTATAACTGAATAAATAAATAAAACTATTTACTCAAATTTGATTGGTTTGGAGTAAAGTATTTTCACTTATCTTGCTAGAACGAATAAAGACCTGGGCCGATCAAAATTCCATACTCCCAGAAAGTCAAGCTGGTTTTCGGAACGGTAGAGGCTGCATAGACCATGTTTTTACCTTGAGCTCTGCTATTCATTTACTAATTGTGGCTTTTATCGATTTTCGAAGAGCTTTTGACCAAATACCCCACGAAAAGCTCTGGCAAAGCTTTATGAACTTGGCCTTAGTGCTAAAATTATTCGAATAATAAAGACTCTTTACGACATGGCTTCAATTCAAGTCCGGCTAAATAACAAATTTACTAAACAATTTGATTTAACCGAAGGACTACAGGGCGAACCCCTTTCTCCTTATCTGTTTATTCTTTTTCTCTGCGACTTGGAAATTTATTTAAGAAAAATGGGCCTTAGCGGGCTAAACATAGATGGTATAAATGAAATTCTATTACTAATTTACGCTGATGATTTAGCAATTCTGTCTGACTCTCCTGTAGACCTAAACCGTAAGTTAAATGCTCTTAAATTATACTGTGAAAAATTTGGCTTAGTGGTAAATATCTTGAAAACCAAAGTGATCAGCTTCTGTAAAGGAGGACCACTCGATTCCTCACAAATTATCTTTAACAACAGCCCAATAGAGATCGTGAAAAAACATAATTATCTGGGAGTATCCTTTAATTCATCCTCAATTTTTTTAGAAATGGCAACTGCTACCTTAAATAAATTTAAGTCAGCAGCAGGTGCTGTTCTATCCCTAATGGCTAAGACTAAAATTGAGAGTTGGACTACACGTATTCACCTTAATAACGCAATGGTAGCTAGTACCCTTTCTCACTGTCTGCCTGTCTGGGGTACACGATATCCAGATATACTAGAGAGGGGACAATTATCATTTTTTAAATCACTTTTGTCTGTCTCTAAATCCTCCCCTGATCATCTGGTACGCCTTGAAACAGGTATTAAGAAGGTCGAGCTTACAGTTTTTAAGAATACACTAGCTTGGCTAGAAAACATACTTTCTATGGATGAAAATCGGTACCCTAGAATTTGCTTCAATCGACTATTCCAACTGCAACAAAATAACCCTAATACAGACAAAAAATATAACTGGGCCAAGCAAATCCGAGAATATTTTGTTAAAATAGATGCATTAGATATTTGGTCCAATCTCTCTTACCTCACAATAAAAACAGAAAAAAAACGACTAATCGAGAGGTACTCCGACTTTTTATACCGAGCTGATGTTGCCAGAGTCTATACAAGCAATTTTTCGCCCATTTACAGTGCCTTTACCTTGCGTCAAACAGTTAATAACTATCTTTTGCTTAGAATTCCTATATTCAAGACTAGATTCATAAGTCAGTTACGTCTGTGTGGTAGGGACTCTCTAAGATTTACCATTAGAAACATACTCTATGTTATCAATACGGAGGAACTTTGTACGTGCTGCAATATGCACAAACAAGAATCCTTATATCACCTTTTAGTAGAGTGTCCGATTTATAATGAATTCCGAACACCTCAAATACTAAATATTTACACAATTGACAACCTAGTACGTGTCCTGGAAAATATAGACCTAGATAACCTAAGCCAACTACTTTCTTTTTTTACTAATATTTTAAAACTAAGATCATTCATTCTAAACGAATAGTTTTTTTTTGTTTTTTTTTTTCTCAATTCTGTTTCTATAATTAAGTGTACTTTCTTTTTGTTAACTTTATTACTTAACTTACTTTTTTTTTTCTCTTTTTTCATTCATCACTAAACACATGTATTTTTTTTCTCATAGTATTATTCATAAATTCTAATGTATACCTCACTCATTGTTATAAAATTGTATAAATTTTGGAAACAATAAATATATCTATCTATCTATCTAAATTTGATTGGTTCAATAAATAGCCAGTGGAAATGCACAACTAAGTGTAAGGTTAATGAAAAATCCACAAAAATTGGAGTTACGGCTTTTTAGCTTAGTAGGGCAGTATAGTAGACACTGTTTAGATAAGCCCTTTTAAGGGGATAACTGTCCCATGAGTACAGGGTGTTTATTTATGCTTTTATTGTAAATTATGCCCATGGGCACTCATTTAGTCAGTAGATTATTTAATGAAAATTTATATTGGCAATAAATTATTGTAGCTAAAGTTATTGACAGCGTAATAACATGATAATCGCTGTAAACCGGTACTATAATTACAGTCCAAAGTTCGGACAAATCGATACCCCCAAGCAACATTTTAAATACGGAAAAAACAAGCAAAGTGCTATTTAAAACTAAACAGTCAAGGAAAGAAGTAGCTGATAGGGTCCTAATAAATAATCAAGAAAACTTTCTGTTGAATGACACTAAGTTTCTCGGTGTGCACATTGATGAGTTTTTGTCTTTCGATATTCACATACATAATCTATGTAAACAACTAAATAAAATTAAATATAGTATTAGTGTTGTAAAAAACTATTTAAACCTTAAAAGCCTGAGAATTATTTATTTTGCTAATTTTGAGGCAAAAATAAAATATGGTATTCTTTTTTATGGAAGTAAATTTAACACCGAGAAAGTTTTTGTCATTCAAAAGTTAGTTTTAAGAATGATTTTAAAAAAGAAATTTAGAGAAACATGCAGAGGAGAGTTTAAGAAAAATAAAATTTTTACTGTATATGCATTATATATTTATGAGTGTTTGATGTACATTTTTAAGAACAAAAACAGTTTTATTAGTGAAAATTTGTGTAGATACAAAACAAGGACTCTTAATTTACCATATCCTAAACATTCTCTAACCAAAACCGAAAAAAGTCCACATTATATGTGTATTAGACTATTTAACAAACTACCGGAAAGAATAAAATCAATAAACAAATTAGAAACTTATAAAGGAGAAGTTAAAAAACTTTTAATGGATTTAGAGCCCTACAAGGTTAGAGAATATTTAGAGTGTGACGAATTTTAAATGATGATTTATGTGACGTAATTCCATTTCTTGTTTTTTCTAATACCTTTCTGTATTGTTAAGATATGTTTTGGAATAAAGATTATTATTATTATTATTATTATTATTATTATTATTATTATTATTAACAAAGCCGTAACTCATATATTGTCATTTTTCACGACAGATAAATTTCTAAAATATTTTTTTTGTTTTAGATTTTAAGCTTTCACGGCCATTAAGATATAAAGAACTTTCACTTTCGGGTTTAGACCGTGTTAATGGATTTTCACTTTCCGACGTTTCGTCTCTTACTACTAGAGACATCTTCAGGGATTAATCTGAAACTAAGTTTCGAATCAACTTGTGTCACTATTTATGACGAGTTGTGGTTATTCACCCGTGACGAGGTTTTTCCTATCAAAGACTTCCATATTGCAGGTAAGTGGTAACCAGTGTCCCGATTGATATTGTTAGGATGCTTGATGATTTCTATCGATTCCCGTATCTTCCTTGGCATTTTTCTGTTTTCTGTTAATATTTGTTTTGATTCAGACAAATTGATTTTATGACCTGTTTCATGTACATGTTCGGCTACTGCCGATAAGGAAATTTGTTTCTTTCTTATATTGCGCTCATGCTCTTGAAGTCTTGTAGAAATTTTTCTCTTAGTTTCACCTATGTAAACCGTACCACAGGAGCAGGGTATTTTATTTACGCCTTCTGAATAGAAAACAGAAAAATGCCAAGGAAGATACGGGAATCGATAGAAATCATCAAGCATCCTAACAATATCAATCGGGACACTGGTTACCACTTACCTGCAATATGGAAGTCTTTGATAGGAAAAACCTCGTCACGGGTGAATAACCACAACTCGTCATAAATAGTGACACAAGTTGATTCGAAACTTAGTTTCAGATTAATCCCTGAAGATGTCTCTAGTAGTAAGAGACGAAACGTCGGAAAGTGAAAATCCATTAACACGGTCTAAACCCGAAAGTGAAAGTTGTTTATATTTTTTTTGTTATTTAAGGGTGGGTAAATGATTGAAGTGGAAAAGGAAGCCATGCGATACGTCATTTGAAAGCTTATAAAATTCTCTATTTAACTGTATAAGTATTTATTGTTTATTTATTGTTTGTTTCTGATAATATTCAAGTTTAAAATTTTTTACTTTAGTGTTTTTAGGTAGACTTTTGTTTAAAATGGCCTGTGGAGAAATCTGAGTAGTACCACCATGTGTGTCTTTTTTCAAGGCATTTACCTATGAGTATAACTCAAAATGAGTTACGTCCTTGTTGCTTGGGAGTGTCGAAATTACTGTATTGAAATTTCAATATTAAACTATTAATGATAAAAATTTCGATACAAAAAACGTAAAGATTAAAAAATAATAATAAAAAACATCCGGGGAAAGCAGTATATTGTTTTACTAAGAGGAAAAGTGCAGCTTTTTGTCTTAAAGTATATTCAAATTAAGCTACTAGCAAATTGCCCGGTCCTGGATCTGGTTCCTCGAAAAGGTGGTGAAATGGGCTCCCCGAAAAAAATATTTTTAACTTACCGAGTCAAACAAATTATATTTATTATATTTAGATTAGTCTATTTTCACAGTTTTACATAATTATTCACTAGGCTAAGAGTAAAAAAAAGACTAAAAACTTTATCTGACATATATCAACACCAAAATTTAAAAATATTAGTTTAAATAGAGAATTTTATAAGCTTTAAAACGATGTATTACACGACCCCCATTTCCATTTAAAAAAATGTGCCCCCATGCCCCCTGCCCACATTTTAAGAGCTGAAAGTATTAAATATATGCTAAAAGATAGTTTAAGTTGTCTTATTTAAAAGTTCCAAATTTGAAGTCGATATCTCAACTGGTTTAAAAGTTGAGAGGGGGGGGGGGTGACTTTTGGACCGCTCTGTATAATCACTTTTAAATCAGACGATGCATCAATCCATCGCGATGGCCTGAACAGATACTTGCCTGTCTTGTGCGAAAATCTGTCCACATGGTTTAACGCTAACTCTTTGTTTTTTAATGTTTCAAAAACGCTTTCATACATGGCAGAATAGAAATGTTGGTCCTGTTAATATCAACATAAACTGCACTGATCTAAATCAATCAGATATTGTACCTTTTCTGGGTATAACCATAGATAAAACCCTCAGCTGGAATGATCATTTTGTAAAAAATTAACCAAGCAACTAAGCTCTACATGCTTCCAGGTACGGTCTATAAGGCGCATTTTAATTTTACCGCAATTAATCATGTTTTACTATGCACATGTGCACTCGAGATTAACGTATGGTCTACTTCTTTGGGGCCTATCTCCAAATTTAGAGGACGTTTTCCTGCTCCAAAAACGTATAATACGCAGCATGGCCGGAGTAGTTTACAATTATCCATGCAGAGAACTCTTTAAAAAATTTAAAATTTAGCCTCTGTCATGTATGTTAATATTAGAACCTCTTGTATACATGTACAAGAATAAGTCACGGTATGCCTGTAACTGTTTGATTCACAACTACAATACCAAAAGTACGAATAAATTTCATATTCCTTTCAGAACTCAAGCTAACTTACGACAGATCGCCCATCGTAATGGGTATGAAACTCTTTAATGAGGTCTCCGAGCTAGTAAAAAACTTAAATGGCCCGCCGGTGAACGATAGCGGCGTTGTCCTTATTTTTATATTTCATATTTATTATACAGAGCGGTCCAAAAGTCACCCCCTTCTTAACTTTTGAACCAGTTGAGATATCGACTTCAAATATTTACCTTTTAAATAAGACAACTTAAACTATCTTTTAGCATATATTTAATACTTTCAGCTCTTAAAATGTGGGCAGGGGGGCATGGGGGCACATTTTTTTAAATGGAAAGGGGGGTAGCGTAATACATCATTTTAAAGCTTATAAAATTCTCCATTTAACTCCATATTTTTAAATAAAAAAAAAAAAATTGGGTTTAAAATGGAGTTGAAAATGGGTATTAATGTCAAAATTCCTCTAAAAAAAAAAAATAATTTTTTAAATAGGCATTTCATCATAAAAAAATGTTAATTATACTTTTAAACTAATTTTAGTTGACATAAATAAAAATTTATAAAAAAACTTAAAAAATAGAATGTTTTAGCATAAAAAATTGAAAAATCAAAACCTTAAAAACATTTTTAAAAAATTTAAAAATGTTAGTTTAAATAGAAAATTTTATAAGCTTTAAAATGATGTATCACACGACCCCCCTTTCTATTTAAAAAAATGTGCCCCCATGCCCCCCTGTCCACATTTTAAGAGCTGAAAGTATTAAATATATGCTAAAAGATAGCTTAAGTTGTCTTATTTAAAAGTTCCAAATTTGAAGTCGATATCTCAAGTGGTTCAAAAGTTAAGAGGGGGGGGGAGGTTGACTTTTAGACCGCTCTGTATAAAAAAATATATCAAAAAGTATATTAAATATTGAATAAATCATAAATGGTAAATTAGGCGACTTTTTTATATCCGTTTTAGATTGTTGTAATATTTAAGTCAGTATCACTTCTTAAAATTATGATCCTACCCCTGTTTCTAGATAACTCCGTAAAAAAGTTAATAAAAACAAAATTAGGTCGGATAGCATTACTTTTATACCTGTTTATAAATCTTTTATTACAAAAGGTATACCTTAGAGGGTGATTTTCAACGGATGTACAAAATTGCACAATTACCTAAATACCGAAAAATCCGAGGAAAAATCCTATGATAAAGAAAAAGTTAAAAGTGGTGGGGGTGGTGAAAGACCTTGATACAAAAAATGTTTTTTTACCGAAAATATTCATTTTTGACTTACACAAATTTCTGTAGTACTTGCGTGAAAAAAAGTATTTCGCTCCATCTTCCACCGCCGCGTTTGTGCTAAAATAAAAAGTGGTGAAGGCGGTGGAAGCACTTCACACAAAAAAATATTTTTTTTGTCGGAAATAGTTATTTTTTACTTACACAACTTTCTGTACGTCAGCGGTAAAATTTTTTTTTCGCTCCACCCTAATGTTAATACTTTTTGAGGTTAGAATTAAAAATCCGAGTACAAAAAAACGAGAAGACTTAGTTAACTTTAAATGCATCAAGGTTTAGTACTCACGGGTACTAAATATTACCAGAGTTCAGGTTCGTACCACTAGATTTGCAAAAGTTGGTTTGTAAATAAAACATAATATGTGCAATTTAAAATATATTATCATATATTATCCCCTTTAAATGAAGTGTGTAAATTTACTTTATCCAATACATACAGATAATGAGACAATTACCAGCTTTATTTTAAATAGATAAACTCAATAATAACCCCCGCTTGGCTTTTACTTTATTGAGTGGATAATTATTTATTTTAACCACTCAACTGTCACTTGTCAAATTATTTTCTTGTAAATGTCATTAAAATTTTTGATAAAAATATGAATTCCTAAGCTATTTATTGGATAAAACCTTGTATGGCACTCATGGGTAAATCGATATTGCCCTCTCGAAAATTAACCTGCTTGGCTGACGCCTCCAAAAGTCCAAACGAGGCGTCAGCCAAGCAGGTTAATTTTCTCATGGGCAATATCTTACTTTACCCACCAGTACCATAAGTAACTACTGTTCCATATGTTAGACGTAATTTTAGAATTAAAATGTTTATAATTAGATGCTTTTGAAAAAGTCCTAAAATAAAGCGAAACGTAACTAAAAAGTGACAAATTAATAAATCTGCCCAAATTAACCCGAAACTAATGCTTTAATTCAATCGAATCCCAGAATGGTAATTTAGTATATTTAATATATCCATGTAATATTATTATACAGGGTGTTCCGTGAGGAAAGGGAAATATTTAAAGAATATGTTCTATAGGTCAAAATAAGAAAAAAAGTTCCCATAAACATATGTCCACAAACGGCTCATAAGGGAGCTACGCCCCTTCAAATGGGGTACCAAAAATTTAATTTTTAATTAATAACTTAGAAACCCTTTGTGTTATAGCAACAAGATTTTGCATGTGATCTATTCTTAATAAGGCCTATTAGCCAATGGTATTTGCATGTAGTCACTTAAACCAGGGGCGTGCGACAAGAGGGGTCTGATCACTTTTTTGCCCCAAACCTTTTTCTGTTAAAGTTTTTTGTGGGTTTATTATTGGAATAGTATTCTTTAGGTAAAAACACATTAAAAAGGTACTCTTGCTAAAATACTTTAGGATTAACCGTTTTCGAGAAAAATACAATTAAAGGCAAAATTACAAGTTTCAAGAACCAAAAATTAAACAACAAATTGTTGAAAACCAAAATTTCAATGGTGTAGGTTAACTGTACACCAAAAACTAAGAAAAAAAGTTTGTATACAGGTAATTCCAAAAATCAATGCTAAAGGAGTTATGATCTCTAAAATTTTTGAAGGGTGATGGTACCTTTAAAATCGATTTTTGAACCTACATGTATAAAACTTTTTTTCTTAGCTTTTGATGTAGAATCACACTGCAAAATTAAAATTCTGGTTTTTAAACATTTTAGTTTTAATTTTTGGTTCTAGAAAGGTGTAAGTTTGCCTTTAATTGTATATTTTTCGAAAACAGTTAATCCTATGGTATTACAACAAGAGTACCTTTTTTATGTGTTTTTACCTTGGTTATAATATTCTAAAAATAAACCCACAAAAAAGTTGAGCAGAAGAAGTTTTGGGCAAAAAAGTGATAAGACCCCCCATTACGGACGCCCCTGGTTAAAGTAACTACATGCAAATACCATTGGCTGATAGGCTTTATAAAGCATAGATCACGTGCTAAACCTCGATGCTATAACACAAAGGGTTCCGAAGTTATTAATAAAAAATCGAAATTTTGGGACCCCTTTGAAAGGGCGTAGCTCCCTTTCGAGTCGTTTTTGGACATTTGTTTATAAGAACTTTTTTCTTATTTTGACCTCTAGAATACATCCTTAAAATATTTCCCTTTCCTCACGGAACACCCTGTATAGTAATATCCTATAATATCTATTTAATAGATTAAATTGGTTTTATTATAATATATCCCTAATATGGATAATATATCATAACATAAATGTATATCAAATATAGGAAAATGGTAGATAATTGTGCCTAGCGGGAAATCGGGTACAATAAAATAATAGTATATTGTTTTACTAAGAGGAAAAGTGAAGCTATTTTTTCTTCAAGCATCCTATATATATATTTTAAATATTAATTTTTGAATTTAATTTATTCAGTAATAAAGTATGTTTTTTTTATTAAAATAGGCGAATAAAACCCATTAGAAATAAACTTAAAGCTTCCTTAGCTCATTTAAAATTTTTTTCGTAGGCTAAATCGTACACTTTTCGCGATTTCGATGGTAACTTGTCTGTAGCATTTGCAATTTCGGAGAGATTTGTAGGTGTATAAACCATAAATTCTTCTTCAATCATTTTTAATCAATTTCACACAAGGTTTTTGCACAGTATCTCGAGTTAACCACCTGTTTACATAATAAACAAACAAGTTTAAAGTATGGCTGTCATCAAAGTCAAAGAGTGCTGCCGCTAGTGGTGGTTTTGCTAAGTAACTTTTTTTTACGGCGTAAAACAATGAACTCATTTTTTTACTGTAAAAAATAGATCACTTCTAACTAGTGTAATCAGTTATAAAATATGAATATTTTAGCACGCTTGAAGAAAAATATGATTATAATTTTGATACCCAACATTATAAAACTTCAGAATATTTAAATACAATAGAATAAAAACGCTAGTTGCAGTGTATAAATTGTCTGCAACTTCTTGCACGTGCTCATCATTACCCCACACTCCCCTATGAACAATTAGCTTATGTAAATTCGATATAGCAGCCTAACCGAACTCAAACCAGAATTAATTAATTAGGCAACAGCGCATTAATTGCAAATCTATTCGCATTATGTAATATATCTGGGCATGCCATGGTTTATATAAACAGTCCGGTCGAGAAAGTTCAAAAATCACTGTTTGCATCAAAAAAATCCAAAAGTTTTGAAAATTAGATAGAGATTAGTAGGTTTTAAACATTTGTTAATCTAGAAGGTTTATGACAGTTAGTGTCTATATTGTCAGTTAAAAGCAGAAATAAAATAAAATAAATTAAAATTATGCCTAGACAATTAAATGAGACCCAAAGAGCTATAATAGCCGCACATTTGGAAAATGGGAAAACTATTGACCAGGTATCTGATGAATTTGGAATTCACCGAAGCACCATAGGGAGAATAAAAAAGAAGTGGGAAACAGAACGAACAACTGCAAGACAAAGGGGATCAGGAAGAGCACGAAAAACAATGCTCATGATGAATCATTATTGGATGTTCTGAGAGATGATCCATTTAAAACTACCCCTCAAGCTATGGTAGAAGTCAATTTTATAGCTTCAGACCGAACAACCCGCAGAAGAATTGAGAATTCTGTAATGAAATGTAGGACTGCTGCTAAAAAGCCATTGTTATCAGATGATAAGGGGTCTAGGTTGGTATTTGCCCTAAACCACACGGATGCAAATTTTTGGCAAAACGTGGTGTTTTCTGATGAAAAAACCTTTAAATCATCTTCCGATGGTAAAATTAAGGTATATCGGCCACATGGTACGCGTTACAATGAGCGTTATACTCGAAAAGTTTGCGCTTCAAGATTTTCAGTAAATACCTGGGTTTGGATAAGCAATCAAGGTCCCGGTGTACTGGTTATTCTAGAAGAAAATCTTAATGGAGAATCTTACTGCAGAATTCTTGAAGAAGCAATGCTACCATCAGTTAATCAAGTATTTCCCAATAACAACTTTATATTCCAACAACATAACTGCTAAGTGCACATGTCAAACTCTGTGCAAAGATGCCTCAGACTCCATAATGTTCACGTATTACCATGGCCATCTCATAGCCCAGATCTTAATCCTATTGAGAATGTTTGGGCATATATGGTTAAGAAAATAAACACAGTTTATTTTAGGCCCCAAAATAGAGCTCAAGTAATTGAAGCTATTCGTGAAGCTTGGAATAACTTAACAGTGCAGTATTGCCAAAACCTTGTTAATTCAATGCCAAGAAGAATAAATTTGGTACTAGAAAACAATGGAAATCCAACAAGATATTAATTATTATTATTTACATTGTTTTCTAGTACCAAATTTATTCTTCTTGACAAGTTTTGTAACTTATATGGGGCTCTCCATGCTTTTGTATTATGATTAAGATTTTTATAGCTCAAAATATTATTTTATACCTATTTTAGTATAAGAATAAATGTTTTTGGGTTTTTGTTTTTAATAAAAAATGTATTTTCAGTTTTGTTATTGTTTTTGAGTATATATTAACTTTCAGTCTGGGTTAGTAGTAACAACTATTAGTTGTCAGTCAACCAATCAATTCTTTCATAAAAACTAATATTTAACCATAACCTATTTTTTTAAATCCAATTTAATCCAGGAATTATTACTATTAAATGTCAGATCGCAATATGTCAATATCTCATTTTTTATGCCGGGAACTGTAGCATGAGGACAATTGCACATTTATTTGCCTTTTCACGGAGCAAGTTGTACGCAAGTTTGGTGCTA
The DNA here is from genome assembly GCA_958510825.1 of Brachypterus glaber. NCBI lineage: Eukaryota > Metazoa > Arthropoda > Insecta > Coleoptera > Kateretidae > Brachypterus > Brachypterus glaber. Next base: position 108,452,259 of record OY294044.1, on the reverse strand, counting down.
TATATTGCAAGGTAAACAGTGCTGCCAACCACAGAATTTTGAATTGTCTCTGCGTTTGTTGACAAAAACATAACCTATCATTTGCTTTTTTAAGGAAGTTTTTTAGTTAGACAGACCGACCTATTATTAATAATAATAATAACATGTCAAGTTGCTACTATATTAGTAAAATAAAACCGATTTGGTAACTTTTTTCCGGGTTGGTACCACGAAAATAACCATAAAACTTGCGTGAAAATCGCCGAAAAATAGAACATGTTCTAAATAATTTGATGGCACGAAAATGGCCTCAAACTTGCCTGAAGGCATGCGCAGTGACTAAATCATTCTTGCAACAAACTTGCATAGCATCAAACTTGCGTACAAATTGCTCCGTGTAAAGTGGCTTTAACAATTTAGTTTTATAAATACACTGCCCAGTAAAAGCTTTTCCATTTTTCACCTCCGCGCGTAAAATGGATTTTTTTTATTATCAGATTCACTTTCAGCAACCATAAAAACCTTAGTATACCAATTTTCACAAAAACTACCCTCTGCCCCTTTGGGGGTGAAGTTAGAATTTTGTTATAACCAGATTTCCTTTCAACAACCTAAAAAACCCCAATATACCAATTTTTACGAAAACTACCCTCACCCCTCAGGGGGTGGATTTAGAATTTTTTTATTATCAGATTCACTTTCAGCAACCTCAAAAACCCCAATACACCAGTTTTCACGAAAACTACCCCCTACCCCTCAGGGGTGAAATTAGAAAAAAGTTATTATCAGATTCAAATTCCTCAACCCCAAAAGCCTCTATATACCAATTTTGAGGAAAATATTGAAAATATTTTAAAATATTTATCCCCTCGCCCTCTTGGAGGTGGAGTTAAAAAAAATTATTATCAGATTCAATTTCAGCAACCTCAAAAACCCCTATATAGCAATTTTCAAATTTTTCTAAATAAAATGTATTTTTGCCCATTTGCCCCCCTTGCCGCACCCCAATGTTCACCAAAAACAATCCTGAGCGAGAACTTTTGGTAACATACCTGTATGCCAAATTTAAAGTCTCTAACTTAAAGCGTTCTTAAGTTATAGTGCCCACAAGATTTTCCGGACAGACCGATCGACCGACCGACCTATCGACCGACCTATTGACCGACCTATAGATAGATAGATAGATAGATAGATAGATATTTATTAATCAGTTATAACAAACAATACAATGAGTATACAGAAAGGTCTTAGCTATCTACATAAACAAGGTTGTGTTATATCGACCGAGCTATCGACCGACCTAGCGACAATTTTTTTTTTGCTTGAAATTGATTTATATTTACATAAAACGTCATAAAACGCAAAAATACGCAAAAAAATTTTTTTAAATACAATGCTTTCCGAAATTTTGAAAATGTTCAAAATGGGAAAGCAAAAAGAAGGCTTATAAAATTCTCTAAAAAATACTTTCATAAACCTTTTTTCTTACTTGCCTAATTTTTGAGAAAATAGGCAAAATTTGTTGGAGTACCTGATACACAAGATATCGTATAAAGCTTAGATTCTACATCTAGTAAACACTGACATTTAATATCGTCGTCATCAAGTGAGCTAGGAAAAAAGTACAATATGATTTTTGTAAAGAATTTTATATTATGTGTCAATAATATCATAAATCTAAAGTGCTCCATATCTCGCTCGTAGACTATTTCGCCATCTGGTGGATTTCAGTCATTACGTAACACGAAAAAGCTAGTTAAAACTTCGCAGTGTCACAGGGTTGGTTTAGACTAAATCAGATTCTGTACCAATTTTCCAAACTTTTGATTTTTAATGAAAAAAAAACCTTCGTTGCCGTGACTAAAAATTCCGACATAACAATGCACTTGATCATGCATTCATTAGGTTAAAATTGTGTGTGAATAATTATAGTTACACGAAACAACAAAAATAGAAATGTTTAGCATTATTTAGTAATGAGTCCATTAGGTATATTAGGAATTTCATTCACAATTTAATGCTGTGGTCTTAATTAGGGTTTGCAACAAAACCTACACGATTTTAATTTAAATAAGTACCCATTAAATTTATTTAATATATTATTCAATCAATCTATTTTCCAATCATAGTACAGATTCATATTGGTAGACTCTTGGAACTGAAGAGGGCCAGCAGCCCGAAACTGCCAGTCTACCAATATCACTCTGTACGATGATTGGAAAATAGATTGATGGAATAATAAATTAATATTTTTATATTGTTGTTTAAAATTAAAAAATTCTGACCTTATTAATTCTACGTCTACACCTTACCAATAATAATACTATGTGCTTGAGACACACAAGTCTTCAACTTGCTACCATTCAAAGTTTCCATACTAGGAGAGGTATGAGTAGTTGTCTGCATCTAGCAATAGATGGCGCACAAGTCTACATCAATCTAATGACTATATTCCTACTGCGAATAAACTCTAAAAACGTTTTCTTAATCAGCGTGCAGAGTTAACCTTTGGTACTGAAGAGGGCCAGCAGCCCGAAACTATCAGTCTACCAATATCACTCTGTACGATGACTGGAAAATAGTTTGATGGAATAATAAATTAATATATTTATAATTTTCTTAAAAATTAAAAAATTCTGTCCTCATTAAATTTATTTTATAATTTATGCATAGGTACAGCAAGAATTGCATACTTTTCCAACAATCACATGAGTCACATATAGTAATTATATACCAAGGTAGAGAAGACATTTATAGCCGAGCGTATTAAATCCCGAGCCGCGTAGTAGCGAGGGATTTAAGAGTGCGAGTCTTTACTACCGTAGTTTATATATTAGTTTTGTCACTACTAGCACTATTTAACTATTTTTATTTAAATAATTAAATAAATTATTATCAGAAATTATATTTCTTGAAATTTTTATAAAAATCAAGTAGCCTTGATCAATGACATTTGTCAAATAAATACTGTGAACTGACGTTTAAACATTTAGTTTTTTTATTTTTTTTACAATGTTTAGCTAATTAATTATTGATTGTATTAATTGGTAATAATTATAATTAACAATATATAATAAATAAAAAGTCATTTAAAGCAATTTTCTTGGGTTTAATTAGTAAAAATTGCACAAAGAACTGAAACATATAAAGTGACAGCAATCAATTGTTTATAAAATTTACTTCTACTAGGAGAGAAATAGTTATTTATGGTACTAGTGGGTAAAGTAAGATATTGCCCATGAGAAAATTAACCTGCGAGGCGTTAGCCAAGCAGGTTAATTTTCGAGAGGGCAATATCGGTTTACCCATGAGTGCCATACAAGGTTTTATCCAATAAATAGCTTTGGAATTCATATTTTTATTAAAAATTTTAATTACATTTACAAGAAAATAATTTGACAAGTGACAGTTGAGTGGGTAAAAGAAATAATTATCCACTCAATAAATTAAAAGCCACGCGGGGGCTATTATTGAGTTTATCTATTTAAAATAAAGCTGGTAATTGTCTTATTATCTGTATGTACTGAATAAAAATTATTATTGCTATAGGTGAAGAAAATTGATTTCACAGTCTGAAAACATGATAAAAATAATGGTATGTTCTAAAGCTAGTAGTGAAAAAATTTTTATGTCTCAGAAACATAGAGTTTGGACAGGGTTTGCCGTTTTTTACTTTTAGTTTAACTTTGGAAAACAGTTCTTTTACACTTTGTAAAACTTTTTTTTTTTTTTTAAGGTTTACCTACCCTTCAG
>OY294044.1:108422143-108448327 GCA_958510825.1 Brachypterus glaber | reverse complement strand
AAAAACACTATAGTCCGTCCAATTATGCAAGATATTAGTTTAAAATTCCCGCGATTTTTAAGCTACATCATTGGTTAAAAACTCTTACCTTTTAACATTTAAAATATTGTGACATTTTTTGACTATAACAAAGATTGACGGTAGTTAAGCTAATAAATGAAGAGAAAGTTACATAAAAAATGGTTATACTTAATGTTATTTTGTATGGTATTGAAAAAGGTACTTTTTTGGTATATTCTTCATACACTCACACTAAATTAGTATATTCTACATATTGTACAAACGTAAATTATATTGAATACAAGGAAAAACGTCAAATTTTTTAGGTTACAATTACAACTTAAGGCCTATCCAGAGGCTCGCATAACACCATTACAAGATACATCTTACTGTTTACGAGAAAAATGCAATTAAAAGTAATATATTTGGCTTTAGTGGCTAAAAAGTATATCGAGAAAAAAGCAATATACGATTCAAAGTAAAAATTATACTATCAAACATCCAAATGCAAAGTATTACATATCTTTACGGTTTGTTTTTTATTTTTAGTCACTAAAGCCTAAAATATTACATTTAATTGCATTTTTCTCCTTAACAGTGAGTCTTAGATATATATGATCATATTCAAACTAAAAAACAGCAAAAAAAATACGCTGAAAAAAGAATTGGGGAAAAAAGTGCTTGGGCCTTCCCGTTTGGCCCGCCCTTGGCTAAAAGTAAAACATGAAAATAGTACCTATATATTAATAGGCCTTTTTAATATAAAAAAACACATGCATAAACTCATTTCTGTAGCTCAAAGGGTTCCTGAGATATTAAACGAAAATCTAATTTGCAGGCCTATCACTGAAGGACCGCAGCTCCCTTACGAAGCATTTTTGGACTTAAGTTTATGCGAACTTTTTTCATGTCTTTTAATAATAATAATAATCGTTTATTGACGCATATAGCAGTTACAAAGTTATTTATATAATATTCATATAGCATAATAGGTATAAAATAATAATAAAAAAAAATTTAAAAAAAATAAGAGTAATATACTCATACAAAACAAAATTACATGCCTAAATGTTGACGTAATTGAGTTTTAAACATATTATATGAAGAATTGTAAAAATCAACAGTATTGCATGCGAAATTAACCAGTGTTACAATAACCTCCAGGAGTGGATAACTTCTCAAGGATCTTGAGGGAATTTTAATATTAAACTGACCCAATATAACACTAGATTGAATTGATCCAGCAAGAACCTTAAAGAAAAAACACACATCACTGAAGATTCTTCTATTCTGAAGGGTAGCTAAACCCAAATATTGCCTTGTTTGATTCGTATCCAACAGAATGTTATTCTGAGCAAGTCTGTATCGAACAATACAACGGCGACAAAAGCAAAATGATGGTATTTAAACCCCCTTCATATAAAGACCTTAGTGTTCCTCCTGTGTATCTCGATAATAGTTTAGTTGATCGCGTCTCTGAGATAAAATATCTTGGTCATGTTATAAATGACAAGCTCTGTGATAATTATGATATTCAATGACACTACAAAAGCATATGTGCCCGCGCAAACATGATTGCCAGAAGGTTTTATAAGTGCTCCTCCGAAGTCAAAAATCTTCTTTTTAAAACATTCTGCTATAACCTCTATGCTGGTGAACTATGGTTTAACCACACTGCTGCTTCATGGCGCACGCTTCGGATATGTTATAACGATGCCTTCCGTATACTACACAGACTTTCCCGCTACAATAGTGCTTCAGAAATGTTCGCGTATTCCGGTATTGACACGCTTGATGCTTTACGACGCAAAAAAGTTTCTAATTTTGTGAAACGCCTTTCCTGTACTCAAAACTCTTTTCTCCAGTCCTTATTTGACTCTGACCTGGCCTTTAACTCTACGTTAATTTCTACGTGGTGCCTTCTTTTATTTACACAGTAATTTTGTTTTTTTTTTGTTTTGTAAATGCTGTTTTTAATGGTTAATATTAATGTTATTTTTTTTTCTTTGTACATAATATGTATATTATATAGCATAATCATGCTGGAATAAATAAATAAATAAAATAAATAATACGTAAAAACTTATTCTGAACAATTTCAATTCGCTGAATATGGTTGCCAAAATATGGGGACCAAATGGTGGATCCGTATTCCAGTCTTGATCTTACTAGGGATGAATACAACATCAATATAGGTCTCTGATTAGAAAAGTCCTTAGTTCTCCTTAGAACAAAACCTAACATTTTAATTGCATTAGAAACAATATGATCAAAATGATTATGAAATAATAATTTACTGTCCAACAAAATACCCAGATCTTTGATTACATTGACATTATTTAGTAAATTATCTGCTATTTTATAAATGTGCTCTAATGGGTCCTTTTTACCGAGCACTTATTATTATTTAAATACAGCTTGTTTTTTCATTCATTAAGTAAATCAAGGTCCCTTTGTAAAATAAAAAAAGTAGGAATTCATCTCCCAAAGTTATGAAACTCTAACTTGAAAAATGGTTCTTGCATGTTAGGGTGCATTGGAAACTTTAAATTAAAAAAAATCGCTTAAATGATCTAAAGTAATGAAACCCCTTGTCCCCAAGGGGTCCTAAATTAACGACTGTTGTTGACAGATCTCTTGCCTAAATTTTCTGTCGCACAGTGTTATTACTGTAAAAGCCCATTGTGGAGACTTCGCCAAAATTGCAATTAAATACACAAGCCCACAAAAAAAAAATCAATAACTCTTAACAAGACTATAGTTTTCTTATTTTTGGGCGCTGAACACGAATTTGACAGTGAAAAAGCTCGCTGACCCCCAAATGTTTTTTCTTAAACTGCAAAAAAGAATAGTTCTTCTATCTATCAAGATCTTTAATGTTCTCTGGCACCTAAACTATTGAATTTTTGGGAGTTGTACCATTTTGATCAGTAAGTGAAGTGAATTAGTTACCGTAGTAAATACAGGGGCTCATAAGTCACTTAACCATTTAAAAATTGAACAACTGTTATGTTTCCTTCCAGGTCGATCAGTAACTACAAATCTCCTAAAATGTCTAAACGACTGGACTCTCTCTCTTGACAAAGGTCTTCCGATCGACGTCATATATTTGGACTTTCATAAGGCCTTTGACAAAGTCCCGCATAAACGTATGTTACACAAATTAGAACATTTCGGAATTAGAGGTCTTTTGCTTGCCTGGATCGCTCTGTTTTTAACAAACCGCTCTTTCCGAGTTAAAGTTGGCAACTGCTTTTCTAGATTTTACTCTGTAGACAATGGCGTGCCCCAGGGGTCGGTATTAGGCCCACTATTGTTTATAATATTTACTGCCGATTTGCCTCGTCTTCTCCACTGCATTAGTTCTTTTTTTGCTGATGACTCAAAACTTTTTGGGAATCCATTTCTAGAGCATCACCTACTTCAACAAGATATCAATACCATTCTGAGGTGGAGTGAAACATGGCTTATTCCTTTAAATATCGGTAAATGCCTTGTGCTGCACCTGGGTAAAAACAATCCTCGGATGGACTATGTTTTAGATAATGGTAACCTAACAAAAGTGGAAAAACATACTGTTTTTGGAGTTATAGTAACAAGCGACTTATCATGGTCTGAACACATAAACTTAGTGTGTAGTAAATCTAAAAAAAACTATATTTCTATTTAAAAAGGCGTTTTGTAGACCCTCTGTTCAAACGGCAGCCTGCTTATATAAAACTTGTATACGCCCTGTATTGGAATTCGGATTCTCAGTATGATACCCTAACTTGGTGCGTGATATTAATTTATTAGAAAATGTTCAACGAAGTGCTACGAGATTACCATACGGAAGAACTCGACCATCGTACGAAAACCGCCTCATTTTATTTGGTCTACCCAGTGTTATGGACAGGTTGGAAAGAGGCTCCATTATAATGACATATAGAATACTACATAATACATTTTCCATTGATCTGCGATCACTTTTTTCATTAAACAACGATGGACGCCTTAGAGGACACAGCCTAAAGCTAAAATATGAAATATACAGGACTGCCCACAGAAGAACATTTTTAAGTAGCAGAGTATTTATGACTTGGAACTCTTTGCCACATGATGTTGTGCTTGCGCCAACTATAAACACTTTTAAAAACCGGTTGGACAGACTTATTTAATACTTTGTATGCTACATAAATTATTTTTTTAACTTGAGTTAAATAGGTTTTTAACCTCAACTCTTTTTTTTATAATAATAATAATAATAATAATAATTTTTGTCAATTTTTTTTATTTATATTTTTACAATATAGAGTAGAGGAAATGCGCCTAATTTCGGATGGTTTCCAAATTTCGGATAGTAGTGTATTTAAGATACTGTCTGCAAAGGTAAACAGAAACCTACTTTTATGTGAAGCCAAAAGTCAAACTAAATCCGTCCTATAATATGATAACGGTAGAGCTTCTCCCCTTTAAATGGCAGCACAAATCGTTTATATTGCAAATGGCAGTTTTGTGCTCAGTTGCATTATTATGCTTGTTTATTTTATAAATAATCGTTATAAAAGTTCGTGATTCTGTCTTGGGTAAGTTATGATGTTAGTTAAGTTGATCCACTATTTATAATTAAGCAATTTGAAAACGTAAACATTCTACAAATTTCTAATCTAAAAAGCAGAAAGATGCCTAATTCCGTGTAGAGTGATTCCACACGGAAAGAAATTAGTGGGCTCTGCGCTATACATTATAAGATATTTGGTAACAGTGGCAAATTATAGTGATTTAAGCTATAGATTATAAGGGACACTAATAATGTTAAAAATAAATTGGAAACGATTATATATATTACAGACACGATTATATTTATTACAGGCACTATTATAAATTTACAGAAATTTTATTATATTATAAAAATTATTAGCACGGACAATAATTAAATCTATTTAAGCTATAAATGCCATACTATTTGTTATATTTTATTATTCACTAAACAATTAAAGTATTTCATATAAATTTTTACACTGACTGCCATAATTGTAAGAGAAAGCCTTGTATTTATATAATAAGCGATTATAATTTGCTTGGTATGTGTGTTATAGCGCTCCTAGCTATAATTTTTTTTTTCCGTGCATAAAAAAATAATTTATTGAGTTGTCACACATATAAATGTCAAAAATATTATTAATAAAATACGATTTTAACTCCTTGGTAGTGAGAAAAACGTAATGCGCTACTGTGGGTAAGTTTTTTTCTGTATTCGGTCGTGTTTATGGACCTCAGCTCCGCTTCGGTCTACAAAATACGACCTCACACAGAAAAATTCACTTACCTCTACTAAAAGCGCAAATTACTATTTTTTTTATAATTTCGCAGTCCATCTGTCCATCCGTTTGTCCGTCCGCCTGATGTCAAGTTTTTTGCAAATACCATAACTCAAGAAGTAGGCAATTTAGTCCAAATTTCAGAAAAAGTTATGTTCTATAAGAGGAAGAACTCTGTTGTTTTTAAAACTAGTTTTAAAGAAATGGAAAACAGCTGAGGGAAACGTCAGATTGACGATTTCACAGCCACACAAAAAGAAAAAAGTCCGGAGACCACTGTGTTCCTATGTATTTTGAGGCGCTGAATCGGGAATTTGAGGTCAAAATAGCACCTTATCCGATTAGTTTTTGAGATAACCTCAAAAAACGTTATTTTCATAGTCGAAAATAATACGGAAAAACTACCTATACGTTTCTATTATTCTCCTATAGGGCAATATACTCCAAAAAAAATTTTTTTTGGACTTTTTACACAACAGTTTTGGAAATGCTGGATGAATTTTAACTACAATAAATTACCTTACCCAATATCTAAATATCTTAACCAATATCTAAATAAATACAAAACGGTCCAAAAGTCAGCCCCCCCCCTTAACTTTTGAACCAGTTGAGATATCGACTTCAAATTTGGAACTTTTAAATAAGACAATGTACAAAGTTATTTTTATTTTGACGAGATGACATTTAACACTTGAAGTTTCATGCAATGTTGCTAAATCGTACATTGACATATGCCAAAATTTGTAAAGTATGTTCCGGGATGTAAAAAGGGCTGAAATTTTGGCTAAGTATTTATTTTTTATGTATCTATAAGCATGTAAAATCTTATCGTTGCAGGCGATTTAGCCCAAAATGCGATACCCTCGTTTATTTAGATATTGGGTATTATTGGCTATGACTGGATATTATTGGGGTATTATTGGGTATTATATACAGTGCGGTCCAAAAGTCACCCCCCCTTTTAACTTTTGAACGAGTTGAGATATTGACTTCAAATTTAGAACTCTTAAATAAGACAACTTAAACTATCTTTTAGCATATATTTAATACTTTCAGCTCTTAAAATGTGGGTAGGGGGGCATGGGGCACATTTTTTTAAATGGAAAGGAGGGTCGTGTAATACATCATTTTAATAGCTGAAAATATCAAATATATGCTAAGAGATAGTTTAAGTTATCTTATTTAAGAATTCTAAATTTGAAGTCAATATCTCAACTCGTTCAAAAGTTAAAAGGGGGGGGTGACTTTTGGACCGCACTGTATATAATACCCAATAATACCCCAATAATATCCAGTCATAGCCAATAATACCCAATATCTAAATAAACGAGGGTATCGCATTTTGGGCTAAATCGCCTGCAACGATAAGATTTTACATGCTTACAGATACATAAAAAATAAATACTTAGCCAAAATTTCAGCCCTTTTTACATCCCGGAACATACTTTAACTAATTATTTTAATTAAAAATTTTGGCATATGTTAATGTACGATTTAGCAACATTGCACGAAACTTCAAGTGTCAAATGTCATCTCGTCAAAATAAAAATAACTTTGTACATTAACTACCACAGTGGGGCCAAAGGAAAGGGTCTGTGTTGTGTTCTCTTTACTAAAATTAAAATATTTTGTTGTGTTTTATTAGTTTTTACGGATTTAATATGCTGTAATTCAATGTGTAATTAGGCTGGACTTTTGTGACTAGTTTCTTAACTTTCAGTACGATTATGGAGTTATTTTTGAGGTATTTATACTATAATAACAATGTAAGCAAACCAGCAGCTTCAACGATAAGTTATCGTCGATAACCCAAAGCATTAGTTCCATGACAGTGTTACCCAAAACAAGTAATTTAATGTGGCTTTCAACATGTTAAATTAGTTTATTTCCATGATATGATTATAAAAAAGTTACACATATACTTTTAACTTTTAACATTAACTAAATATATTTATTTAAAAATAAATATATTTAATTAATATTGTACAGTGTTTTTATTATACATTCTACCTAAATGTATTTATGTTGGTTTTTAGAAAACAAAAAATATTGCTTTTTTTCAATATGATAGTCACATTTATCTCAAGAATAATGCGATGTTGTCAGGTTTACGATAACAAATAATTCCTGAGTTTTTAATTTTTTTTTTCATATTTTTCTTTATTAACAAATAAGGTTTTTATCATTTCTTTTCATCATTTTGCACTTTTTTAAACAAAAACGAATTTTTCTTATTTAGCCCAAAACTCCTATTTAAAATGATACCCTTCTTTATAATAATAATATTTAATTTTTGATTCTGTGGTAGCAGTTGACGCAAAATGACCCTATAGTCATGATTTTGCAAGAAGGTCGCTGAAAAAAAAAAGTTCCGAGTCCGAAATAAAAACTCCGGTTACGGTCTGGTTGTCGCTCTGATTTAGAGATTGTACAATTAGGTTTTGATAATGGGGAAGTTTAAAATTGGATTATGAAATTTTGTGAGAGAAAGTGCGGATTTAATTAAATTTACAGCCAATTAAAAACAACAAATTAGCCGAAATTAGGTAGGAAACTTGAGTCTGCCAAAAAGTACACGGAAAGAAATTAGTGGGCTCTGCGCTATACATTATAAGATATTTGGTAACAGTGGCAAATTATAGTGATTTAAGCTATAGATTATAAGGGACACAATAACTAATAATGTTAAAAATAAATTGGAAACGATTATATATATATTACAGACACGATTATATTTATTACAGGCACTATTATAAATTTACAGAAATTTTATTATATTATAAAAATTATTAGCACGGACAATAATTAAATCTATTTAGGCTATAAATGCCATACTATTTGTTATATTTTATTATTCACTAAACAATTAAAGTATTTCATATAAATTTTTACACTGACTGCCATAATTGTAAGAGAAAGCCTTGTATTTATATAATAAGCGATTATAATTTGCTTGGTATGTGTGTTATAGCGCTCCTAGCTATAATTTTTTTTCCGTGTATTTTAAATTAACGATTTATGCTTCTCATTTCGCTGCTAACAAAATAATACCTTTCCTTGTAGGGAAAACCCCTTTTTTGGAAAACGAAAATATCTATGTTGAAAAAAAAAATTCAAAAAAAAAATCTAAAAAAAAATGTAAAAAAAAAGTTAGTTAACTGTTTAATTGTAAATATTAAAATTATATACCGGGTGATCAATAACTGGCATGCCAAAATTTATAACGTACTTTTATACAGTTTTCTAACGTTAGAAAAACGTTATTCTAACGTTAAATTTCTACTAGGGTGTTCTTTCTCAGAGAAAGCACCATCCTTAAAAATATCCTTAACTTTTTTCGATCAGTTTATATTATTTTCTCGGCGTAAAGACAAGACTGCGAACATTATAATAACAGCAGTTATTGGCATACCAAACACGATAAAAACAAAAACAAAACACAAAAATCAGGCAACTTATATCTATGTCACGTTTTTTGTCCGTAATGGGGCAGTTGGCACGTTTTGGCATAGTAGCACTTTCTGAGAGTATGAAATGAAAATTTGTTTTTATTTATGTGTTTTTTACGATACGAGTTCATTACTACATTGAATAAAAACCTTCTTTGCTTTTAACCGACTTTTCAAAAGAGGAAGTTCTCAATCGACATATTTTTTTGTTATACAGCCTGTTCCAGAACTCGCAAATCCAAAAATATGAAAAAAAGTTTCTATAAAGGTTGGTCCGGAAATGAGCCCTAAGGGAGCTACGGCCCTTCGAAGATGACGTATTGAATGGGGAACAAAAAAAAAGCACCAATAAAATTTTAATGCTGCAGGGTGATTGTTCATTTAAAACTGAGCAAAAAAGTATTATACACCAAAACACCTAAATTTAATATTAAAGGAGTAATAGCCTTTTAAATAGTAACGTTTTTGGTGGCACAAAATGTTACTTCCTTTTAATTGCATTTTTTTTTTTATAACGGTTGCTCCTACAGTGTTACACTATATGATATTTTATATGTATTTTTACTCTAGAAATCTATATTTTTTACAACAAATCCAATAAACATACACATAGAAAAGTTTGGGGCAAAAATGTTTTAAGCCTCATATATTTTGTCCGTCTGGGCACGCCTCTGGATAAATTAAAAAAATAAATTAACATAAACTTATTGCCCTTATTAATACTAGTATACATGCAAAAGCTCGCCGCTCTAGCTTAAACGGTACCCGAGTTATTAATTAAAAACCTTATTTTTATTACAATTTTAAAGGGCCCTATATCCCTTAGGGCTCATTTCCGGACCAACCTTTATAGGAACTTTTTTTATATTTTTGGATCTAGAATCACCTCTTAAATTTTGGCATGCCAGTTATGGATCACCCTGTATGTATGTGAATTTTCACAACTGTTTCTGTATAGGTATTCGCCTTTGTTTTAAATTCTAAAGCTACCTCAGGTTTTCAAACATTCGTAGGTGGGTATAACTTCCTAGTATACGCAACAGCTGCAGCTTCAATTAATTTAAAATGCTATATTTTACAATTGCAGGCATGCTTTTATTTCTTATATTCATCCTTTCATCATAGAAATGTTTCCACAATTTATGAGTAACATCGAGAGTAAAGTACAATAAATCTTTTACCATGACAGAGATTCCAAAAAAACGATAAATGGCGATTTCTCCCGTTAGATTAGACAAGGACAAAAGTTCTACCCAAAAAGGATAGAAGACATACATAGACTCCCACTTCCACCTAACCAAACAAATTCTGTATTTGTTCTTTGTTGAACAAATACAATATTTACTTGGCCGGGCGAAAAGTGTAACTATAATATTTTTATTGAAGAAGATACTGGCGCCATCTAAATTTTAGTAGAATTATCTTATTTTACAGATTTACATTAGCTATGTTCGTTCGTGCCGCTCAGTGCTACACTTTCCGGCCAACCAAATAACTACTGTATTTGTTGTATGAAAAACAAATACAGTATTTATTTGGTTGGCTGTAAAGTGTAGCACAAATGAGATAGAGATAGGGTAAACGTCTTTTGTTTCATAATTCTAGTTGTAGAGAGCTCCATTTACGAGTAACATCGAGAGTAAAGTACAATAAATCTTTTACCATGACAGAGATTCCAAAAAAACGATAAATTTCTGTAAAAAATATATAAACAGTTGCAAGCATGTCTTAAATTAAAGTCTGACACAAGGGAAGAAACCTACGAGGTAAGGGGCTGTCCATATATTACGTAACGCAATTTTTCAAAAAAAAATGACCCCGCCCCCTGTGTAACAAACTGTCACATTTACCAACACACACCCCCCCCCTCCCCTGTGTAACTCGTAACAACATAAAAATTTGTATTTTTTTTAACATATCTTGATACAGAATTTCGCATAATGCAAGACGGTAAAAAGACGGTGTAAAAATGATACATATTTATTATAATAATATATAGCACTTAATGTACTTAAACGAAAAAATCACTCAAACTTTAAAAAAATATTCATAATCAATATCACACAGGGAAAAAATACTAGGTACCTCTTTTTACACCGAGTGTCACATATAACACGTATATTGTTTATGCACAGGTACACAAAATAGTACACACATTGGTGTTCTGTGAGTACACATTCCGCGCAAAAATGGATCATCGACGATTATTCATCGGCAAGATCACGCAAGAACAGGGCCGTAATTTTTTTTTTAATATCAATGTCAACAGTTTTTTTACTGATTACAATATTATTTAAATATGCATAGTTTCGTCAATTTTTGTGTGGAATAGGGAATTATGGGCCACTAAATAGTAATTTATGTTGAAATAAAAATACATCTGCCAAGCTTAGGAAATAAACATTAAATTTATTAAATTCCGTTTACCTAGACCCCCCCTCCCCCTGTCACAAACTGTAACAATTTCTCTGTTCCCCCCCCCCTAGGCGCGTTACGTAATATATGGACAGCCCCTAAGCATGTCTTAAATTAAAGTCTGACACACAGGAAGAAACCTACGACGTAAGGGGGTGGTACATAAATGCAAAACATACACTTTATTTTTAAAAAGCAAGAATATTATTATTATATTAGGACAGTCAGGGGCAATGCTGGTTTGAGGCAGCTGGTCATAATGTATCTCTCAAAAAAGTTGGGTTGTTTCTCTGTGAACTCGAGAAGAAACCTGAAACCTTACCATACATTGGTTGGAATCTTGCTTTTAAGAACACAGAAAAAAAAGACTCATTTATAAAGCCAACGTTTCACTCTGAAATTGCCCTGAAGAAGCCTCAACAATAAGGGGCGAAACGTTGGCTTTATAGCTTTATAATTTAGAGTTTTTTTTACCTTGTTCTTAAAAGCAAACCATGTTTTTGGATGCGCGCCAAAACCACCAACGAAATATATTGTTTTTGACTGACAGATAGAAACAGACGGCGAACAGACGGACGGACAAATGGACTGCAGACGGACGGTCAGAATGACGGACGGACGTACGTTTTTTTTTGAGTTGGACCAAAGAACTTTTACCTCAAGAATGAACATGATGAAATCTACCGTATGCTTTGTTTGAAGGGTGAACCACGGTATGGGGCTGGTGGGGAGTGACTATTGTTTATACTTAGTACGCGTAAAGAGAGAGCAAGAATGTGTAAACTCACAGTCTAATGTCGTAAACTGTGTCAAGCAATACAGTGTTGCCGGTTGCAACACCTGCTTTAGATATTTTATTGTAAATTTTAAGAAATATTAGTTTTATTTGAGTTTTATATGAACTAGTAGTTTAATTTTAATAAATTTAATTATATTACATTATCAAACATAATTATAGTGTCGTAGTATAGTAGTTTTTTAAAATTTTAATGTAGGTATAAAGATAATGATAGTGAAAATTACGCAACATCGCTCTGGTCACCAGAAGGTCAAAACTAGCGATACTTATGTTTACACCAGAAGCAGTATCGCGTACGTTTATGTAAACAAACAAACAAAAAGATGACACCTTCATAAACATTGGTCTGAAATAACTTCTTGAGGTAAAAGTTTTTTGAGTTGGACTCAGGGAGGTAAAAACATCGATAAATGTCAAAAAACTTGGTCAAAATGATGATGATTTCAATAAATTAACTCCGTTTTATGGTAGTTCACGTGCAATACATTATTTTGTACATCTGGTAATTCTTGTAATTCTTTTTTATCAATAATCCCTAGATGTAATCCAATATGTAGGTAATTTATTATATGTGACAGGAAAAACGGGAATAAAAAGCTTACTTTAACGAGAATATGTTAAGAAAAAAAGCGACAAAGATTGGCAGTGCTTTGAGTTATACTGTGCGTGTCAAAATTCTGCCTCCCTCCCTTTAGCTTTTGGACGCCTTAGAATATCAATTTAAAAATTAAATCACGTAAATAACATAATTCAAATATTTTTTTAGTATATCGAGGGCATCATAACATAGGGGCGATTCTTCATTGTTTTTTAAATTGAATATCCGCCCCTATGTTATAAAGCCCTCGATATTTGTTTATTTTTAACCTCGTACTATTCTACTTAATTAAGCATCCCCTAAGTCCAGGACTTGTGTGGGCTAGTAGTAGAGGGAACCACCGGCTTTAATTGACTTTCAAACCAATATATCTAGGGAGTACGCCTTCGCCAAATTTCATTATTAATTAACTGAAAAAGGCAATCGGCGCCAGTGAGGTTTGAACTCACGATCATAGCTCAGTGTCAACGCTATATCGAGGCCTTAGACAGCTCAGCTAATCTCCCAAAAAGCCCTCGATATATTTGATATGTTTAGGTGGAACAAAGTAGGAGGGGGAAGAATTTTTTTTTTGGCGATTAACTTAAGGGGGATATATTTTTTTAGTTTCTCCCAACTAGTATTGTTTTGAGAAATTACCAAAGAACCCCTTCAAAATTTCCTCAATTTTATATAAAATCAGTTTTATTCGAAAAACAGGTACCGATTTTTTTCATAGTTTGAGTGTTTTGAGCTACCTCTAAACAATATTCGATTTGGCTCATTTTTGACTGGCCACGTTTTTTATCAAGGAGCGTCTTTTGAGCCAGGAAGCGTTCGATTTCGAAATTCAATATTTTTTGACAAACCCTATTTAACACATCTGCTGTCAGAAAATTAGTAAACGTCAAACACATAACCTCAAATTGACGAACTAATTTTAAGATAATTTTTGCGTTTTTTTATGTTTAGGTGTTAGGTCGTAGGAAAAATACTATAAGCACCTCGACGCAAACCAGTTCAGTGCACATCGAGTGCTTATTTACTCGGCTACGCCTAGTAAAAAGCACTCTCGGGCACTAAAAACTAGGTTCGCGCACTCGGTGCGTAATATACTACTTCTTGCTGGCTTCTTAGTTTTAGATAATATCCGTGACTTACACCCAGTTTATCAGTGTACAGTAAAAACTTTTTCTAAAAGATATAGTCTCAGTTAAGAGTAAATTCTGGATTTTGGTTGGAGTTGCTATGGTTATTACGTGTCAGCTAAATTTAGCTGCACTTTGATAAACCCAGCCTTAGTTAAGTCAACATTTGAAGTTTGTGACAAGTTAAATGGTACACTTTTTAGGTGTCTTAGATTTTAATGATAACCGATTGTATCTATAAAGTTGAAAGGAGTATAAAAACTGGCAACAATAGACGATAATTACATGGCACTTAGTGCTACTAAGAGTGCCGATGTATTGAAATCTTCGCCGAAAAGTCAAAATCTTTGACCATGTTTTTTTTCACATTTCCCGACGTTTCAGACCATTCTGAGTCGAAATCAGTAAAAAAAAATTGCGCCCGTCTGTCTGTCTGTCTGCCTGTCTGTCTGTCTGTCTGTCTGTCTGTCTGTCTGTCTGTCTGTCTGTCTGTCTGTCTGTCTGTCTGTCTGTCTGTCTGTCTGTCTGTCTGTCTGTCTGTCTGTCTGTCTGTCTGTCTGTCTGTCTGTCTGTCTGTCTGTCTGTCTGTCTGTCTGTCTGTCTGTCTGTCTGTCTGTCTGTCTGTCTGTCTGTCTGTCTGTCTGTCTGTCTGTCTGTCTGTCTGTCTGTCTGTCTGTCTGTCTGTCTGTCTGTCTGTCTGTCTGTCTGTCTGTCTGTCTGTCTGTCTGTCTGTCTGTCTGTCTGTCTGTCTGTCTGTCTGTCTGTCTGTCTGTCTGTCTGTCTGTCTGTCTGTCTGTCTGTCTGTCTGTCTGTCTGTCTGTCTGTCTGTCTGTCTGTCTGTCTGTCTGTCTGTCTGTCTGTCTGTCTGTCTGTCTGTCTGTCTGTCTGTCTGTCTGTCTGTCTGTCTGTCTGTCTGTCTGTCTGTCTGTCTGTCTGTCTGTCTGTCTGTCTGTCTGTCTGTCTGTCTGTCTGTCTGTCTGTCTGTCTGTCTGTCTGTCTGTCTGTCTGTCTGTCTGTCTGTCTGTCTGTCTGTCTGTCTGTCTGTCTGTCTGTCTGTCTGTCTGTCTGTCTGTCTGTCTGTCTGTCTGTCTGTCTGTCTGTCTGTCTGTCTGTCTGTCTGTCTGTCTGTCTGTCTGTCTGTCTGTCTGTCTGTCTGTCTGTCTGTCTGTCTGTCTGTCTGTCTGTCTGTCTGTCTGTCTGTCTGTCTGTCTGTCTGTCTGTCTGTCTGTCTGTCTGTCTGTCTGTCTGTCTGTCTGTCTGTCTGTCTGTCTGTCTGTCTGTCTGTCTGTCTGTCTGTCTGTCTGTCTGTCTGTCTGTCTGTCTGTCTGTCTGTCTGTCTGTCTGTCTGTCTGTCTGTCTGTCTGTCTGTCTGTCTGTCTGTCTGTCTGTCTGTCTGTCTGTCTGTCTGTCTGTCTGTCTGTCTGTCTGTCTGTCTGTCTGTCTGTCTGTCTGTCTGTCTGTCTGTCTGTCTGTCTGTCTGTCTGTCTGTCTGTCTGTCTGTCTGTCTGTCTGTCTGTCTGTCTGTCTGTCTGTCTGTCTGTCTGTCTGTCTGTCTGTCTGTCTGTCTGTCTGTCTGTCTGTCTGTCTGTCTGTCTGTCTGTCTGTCTGTCTGTCTGTCTGTCTGTCTGTCTGTCTGTCTGTCTGTCTGTCTGTCTGTCTGTCTGTCTGTCTGTCTGTCTGTCTGTCTGTCTGTCTGTCTGTCTGTCTGTCTGTCTGTCTGTCTGTCTGTCTGTCTGTCTGTCTGTCTGTCTGTCTGTCTGTCTGTCTGTCTGTCTGTCTGTCTGTCTGTCTGTCTGTCTGTCTGTCTGTCTGTCTGTCTGTCTGTCTGTCTGTCTGTCTGTCTGTCTGTCTGTCTGTCTGTCTGTCTGTCTGTCTGTCTGTCTGTCTGTCTGTCTGTCTGTCTGTCTGTCTGTCTGTCTGTCTGTCTGTCTGTCTGTCTGTCTGTCTGTCTGTCTGTCTGTCTGTCTGTCTGTCTGTCTGTCTGTCTGTCTGTCTGTCTGTCTGTCTGTCTGTCTGTCTGTCTGTCTGTCTGTCTGTCTGTCTGTCTGTCTGTCTGTCTGTCTGTCTGTCTGTCTGTCTGTCTGTCTGTCTGTCTGTCTGTCTGTCTGTCTGTCTGTCTGTCTGTCTGTCTGTCTGTCTGTCTGTCTGTCTGTCTGTCTGTCTGTCTGTCTGTCTGTCTGTCTGTCTGTCTGTCTGTCTGTCTGTCTGTCTGTCTGTCTGTCTGTCTGTCTGTCTGTCTGTCTGTCTGTCTGTCTGTCTGTCTGTCTGTCTGTCTGTCTGTCTGTCTGTCTGTCTGTCTGTCTGTCTGTCTGTCTGTCTGTCTGTCTGTCTGTCTGTCTGTCTGTCTGTCTGTCTGTCTGTCTGTCTGTCTGTCTGTCTGTCTGTCTGTCTGTCTGTCTGTCTGTCTGTCTGTCTGTCTGTCTGTCTGTCTGTCTGTCTGTCTGTCTGTCTGTCTGTCTGTCTGTCTGTCTGTCTGTCTGTCTGTCTGTCTGTCTGTCTGTCTGTCTGTCTGTCTGTCTGTCTGTCTGTCTGTCTGTCTGTCTGTCTGTCTGTCTGTCTGTCTGTCTGTCTGTCTGTCTGTCTGTCTGTCTGTCTGTCTGTCTGTCTGTCTGTCTGTCTGTCTGTCTGTCTGTCTGTCTGTCTGTCTGTCTGTCTGTCTGTCTGTCTGTCTGTCTGTCTGTCTGTCTGTCTGTCTGTCTGTCTGTCTGTCTGTCTGTCTGTCTGTCTGTCTGTCTGTCTGTCTGTCTGTCTGTCTGTCTGTCTGTCTGTCTGTCTGTCTGTCTGTCTGTCTGTCTGTCTGTCTGTCTGTCTGTCTGTCTGTCTGTCTGTCTGTCTGTCTGTCTGTCTGTCTGTCTGTCTGTCTGTCTGTCTGTCTGTCTGTCTGTCTGTCTGTCTGTCTGTCTGTCTGTCTGTCTGTCTGTCTGTCTGTCTGTCTGTCTGTCTGTCTGTCTGTCTGTCTGTCTGTCTGTCTGTCTGTCTGTCTGTCTGTCTGTCTGTCTGTCTGTCTGTCTGTCTGTCTGTCTGTCTGTCTGTCTGTCTGTCTGTCTGTCTGTCTGTCTGTCTGTCTGTCTGTCTGTCTGTCTGTCTGTCTGTCTGTCTGTCTGTCTGTCTGTCTGTCTGTCTGTCTGTCTGTCTGTCTGTCTGTCTGTCTGTCTGTCTGTCTGTCTGTCTGTCTGTCTGTCTGTCTGTCTGTCTGTCTGTCTGTCTGTCTGTCTGTCTGTCTGTCTGTCTGTCTGTCTGTCTGTCTGTCTGTCTGTCTGTCTGTCTGTCTGTCTGTCTGTCTGTCTGTCTGTCTGTCTGTCTGTCTGTCTGTCTGTCTGTCTGTCTGTCTGTCTGTCTGTCTGTCTGTCTGTCTGTCTGTCTGTCTGTCTGTCTGTCTGTCTGTCTGTCTGTCTGTCTGTCTGTCTGTCTGTCTGTCTGTCTGTCTGTCTGTCTGTCTGTCTGTCTGTCTGTCTGTCTGTCTGTCTGTCTGTCTGTCTGTCTGTCTGTCTGTCTGTCTGTCTGTCTGTCTGTCTGTCTGTCTGTCTGTCTGTCTGTCTGTCTGTCTGTCTGTCTATCTGTCTGTCTGGGTGTAAACTCTCTAACTCCATTTCTACATGAGATATCGACTTGCGGTTTTTTGCATATTGTTTCTTATCGTATTCCGAAGAGCTAATTAGATTTTGGGGGTAAACGATTGGGGGTAAGGGGGTAAAAATAGGGTAAAACTCCTATTTTTAGCGTTTTTTGTTTATAATTAAGGCAATTATTATTGTATTTGGTTAATTTAGCACTTATATAAAAGATAATTTTAAATTGGTCAAAAAATGTATAAACAACGTTTTTCTAAAACGCATTGTTTTCGAGATATTTGCGTTTAAAGCAGTAAAAGGTTTTTTTAGCATATCTCACATATTTATAACCCGATTTCAAAAAATTATATTTTAAATAAAAGCTCTTTTTAAGCCCTATAAAAAATGTTATATACAGTTTTTTGCTAGAATATAATGTTTTAAAGATACAGAATTTAAAATCAAACAAAACACCCAGTTTGAAATTTGCAAACTAGATGGCTCTAGTGTACAATAGTGCCGATGTTTTGACAGGGTGCTTGCAACGTTTCATCTAGTTTGTTAAAAAAATCACCTATAGTTGATTCTTTAACAAATTAGGTAATTCTAAATGTACAAAGGTATACATTTATAAAATCATAAATAAATGTCAAAAGTATGTAGCAAACAATATTTTACGAAAGAAAAATTTATAAACACAAATCTTTTCTACTCGTACCGATGTAATATTGTTGCCTTTCCGCATATCTGAATGTTTTTCCATCTGGAAATATCTTAGTTTAACAAAAATCAATCAAATATTTTATTTTTCTACTTTGGAAAAGCTAATTTTTACCTGGCAATTTTTTTAATTTTTTAAGTTGCATTGTTAGTCGAAAAGATGGTAAAATGAGGTAATATAAAAATCTATGTTTTACTTACCGAGTCCAAGGACGTAGATATTTTTCTTCTATGTGGGTAATACCCAGGGCCGGCCTTTCAAGCCTCAAATTTGGCGCCTCTAGCAAAAGAAAAAACACCCTAAAATAAAGATTAGTGCGCCTACAAAAAAAAATTGCCCCCCAAAAAATGCCATCAAGAAAAAAAGCTTTATCCCTGACGGTTTCTACCAAACGTGGCGCCCCTACAAAAAAATGACGGCGCCCAAAAAAATACCCTAAGACAAAAGCTTTGTCCCTGACGGTTTCTACCAAACTTGGCGCCCAAAAAAATACCAACAAGAAAACTGTGTCCCTGACGGTTTCTACCAAACTTGGCGCCCTGCAAACAAAATTGGCGCCCACGCCTATGGGGTGTAATTACCCCCATTACCCCCCCCCTCACCTACGCCCTTGACCGAGTCAAATACATTACATTTATAACATCCAGATTAGTCTATATTTAAAGTTGGACTCACAAAAAATGCAAGTTTTAAATATTCCAAAATGTCAATTTTATTAATTATTTGATAGTTGAAGTAAGATTTTAAGAAAGAGGTAGGAATAGTTTGACATATTGTCGGTATTTCTTTAAGTTTATTAGTAGCCAGATTAGTAGTCTCCAATCAGTTATTACAGATAATGCGTGAATGCGAATAATTTTAAATAACAGTAACTGCTGTTATTATATGAAGCTGGAAAAAATGAAAAACTAGCAAATATAGAGGTTCCAGACCTGCAGAAGCAAGAAGTCTCCCCAAAATGGTTATTTTTATATTAATATTGCTTCTTTTTTAAAAAATTAATGGAGAGCCCCTAGAAAAATCTCGAAGCTTATTTGGGGTCTTCATGAATCTGTGTACCAAATAAATAAATGTCGAATATTAAAATATTTAAAAAAATATATAATAAATAATGAACTGAAAAAACATTTAGAATATTTAATCGTATAAAACATTTAAACATAATATTTAGTAAATCTTATGGGAAATAAAACTTTGAACTCCTTAGTAATAAAATATGTAATTTATGAAAACTATCATTTTCGTTTAAAAAAGGTTTTTTTGCTGCTTAAAAATTTCCAATCTCGGAATTATCTATGCCGCAGCGGGCGGTAGTTTTCGACCCAGCAAAATTTTAACGTTTATAGCATGCACCTCGTCTCGTAAAGGTGTTCTCTTAAATAATTAAGTAAATTTTCACTTCCTTCTCCTGAGCCTGCACGCCTTTTAACCGTTTCCTCCTGTATCCATTTTTTCTTCAATCTTAACAAAACTCTCCGAATCATTAAACTTTGCCAAGTCTACTTGCTCACATTCTGCTTCCAATAACGCAATAGCTTGAGCTTTCTTAATCATTTAATTGATGCATTTCTAATTATTTACTAATTTAATTAAATCCTTTATTGATTATTTACTTTATAATAATTATAAATAATTTTGACAAATATTTTCAACATTGACAACTGCATTGTTTGTAAACAATTATTCAATTTACACAACTAGATTTTTTATCTTGTTTTTTTTCATATCCAACTGTACAACAGTAAAAAAATCGTTACTCGCAGAGAGAAATTTTCTGTTTGTATACCGAAAAAAATGAAATAAAAATTTAGTTTTTATTGTAAAACCTTTTTTTACTTACAATTCCAATTTTGCCACAATTTATATAAAGGCAAAAATCAAACAAGGTATAAATAAATGTCAAATGTCGTATAACAAGCAATATTTCACCAAGGAAAATTTATAAACACTTTTAAATCTCTTCAACAGACGTTATATTTTATACCTGTCCCCTAATAACACGACAGAGACCCAGAAAAGAATCAAAAAGGTAAAAAGTAAGACCCTAGTTGACGTCCTAAAATAACATCTATGTACTCATGCAAGAAAATGTGCCAGTTGCATTAAAATTTGCCATTTCGGTTATTCGGAATTACTTATTATGCAATGCAAACATATAATACATTTTCTCTAAAATTTTGACAATTTAAATCTTGTACAGTTGATTTCATAATAAATGGAAAAGTGGGGTTAACTAAAATTTCATGTTTTCTATAAAATTTAGTTGTGTGAATGTGGATTATTTAAATGGGGTTATGCCTGTTTGAAAAATAAGGTTAGTTTGACCATGTCAAAAATCATATGTTATTCTATGCATTTGTGTTTAGTAAATACTATTTGGATTTTGAAGCGTATCTCTATTGTTAATTACTGTATTTCTACTCTAAAATATCCCTATTCTAAAATGTCTATTATTAAATCCCCTTATCAATATATTTTGTATCTAATAAACTTGTTTTAAATACCTTTATTTTTAAAAAACACTACTAGTATATTGGTCTCCTACAACTAGGTATTCCTCATAGTTCCTTAATTTAAAAATTATAATTATGGGTTTTACACCAGTATTCTTCGAGTATTCTTGTTTTTCTGCTTTATCTCTCCCAATTTTAAAAAAATACACCAACATTTTTTGACTTTGACATTTATGTGGCAATAACAATATTGACACTAAATTTATTAACAAGTAAACAAATTTTAGATTTTAAGCTTTCACGGCCATTAAGATATAAAGAACTTTCACTTTCGGGTTTAGACCGTGTTAATGGATTTTCACTTTCAAAGTGAAAATCCATTAACACGGTCTAAACCCGAAAGTGAAAGTTCTTTAAGTAAACAAATATTTGTCAAATGAAAGATAGTTCACAATGTAATTTTTTTTATAACCCCACTTTTCCAGTTTTTTTGAAACCAAGTGTACAGTTGGATCCGAAAAAAAAACAAGATAAAAAATCTAGTTGTGTAAATTGAATAATTGTTTATAAACAACGCAGTATTGGGTTATTGGAAGCAGGATGTGAGCAAGTAGACTTGGCAAAGTTTAATGATTCGGAGAGTTTTGTTAAGATTAAAGAAAAAATGGATACAGGAGGAAACGGTTAAAAGGCGTGCAGGCTCGGGAAGAAGGAATTGAAAATTATTTAAGAGAACACCCTTTGCGAGAAGCGGGGCAGGCTATAAACGATAAAAATTTTGCTGGGTCCCAACCACCGCCTGCCGCCGCATCGATAATACCTAGATTGGAAATTTTTATGCAGCAAAAAAACCTTTTTTAAACGAAAATCATAATTTTCATAAATTATATATTTCATTACTAAGGAGTTCAAAGTTTTATTTCCCATAAGATTTACTAAATATTGTGTTTAAATGTTTTATATGATTAAATATTCTAAATGTTTTTTCCGTTTACTATTTATTAGGTATATCTGGACCCCGGAGGTAAACAACACCATGTCACAAAAACGTAATTTTTCAGGAGACCAAGTTTTCGATTCTATTTTAACATTAAATGCATGTTCTAGGGGCTCTTAATTAATTTTGTAAAAAGAAGGAATATTAACATAAAAATAATCATCTTGGGGAGACTTCTTGCTTCTAGGGATCAAGAATCTTTATATGTGCTAGTTTTCTATTTCTTCCATATAACAGCAGTTACTGTTATTTAACATTATTCACATTCACGCATTATTTGTAATAACCTATGAGAGACTACTAATAAAGAAAAACTGACAATATGTCAAATTATTCTAACCTCTTTCTTAAAATCTTACCTAAACTATAAAATAATTAATAAAATTGACATTTTGGCATATTTAAAACTTGCATTTTTTGTGGGTCCAACTGAATTATGTATGAGCAGAATTCCGTATTCAGTATTCCTCTTACCTAGGTTTTCTCGGAAATATATTTTAGTTAATATAATAATTATTTGTAATTTCGGCGCTTTTTAAATTTTCCTCAAATCTGATGACAACAAGGCTCTGCTCAGCGTGAGTACAAAAAAACGTCCTTTGGATTTAACAGGCACGTAGCGACGCCTTGAGAGAACGTAGAGCAAAAACGTCCGGGCTTTTAAATATACCCAGGAAAATTACCACAAAGTTTGAGTAAAACCTTTTTTGTAAAAGTTAAACTGCAGAAAAAAATTATCATAAACAGGGTCCTAGAATCAGCAATAGTGTGAATAGAAAGCGGAGTACTCCGCTCCCACTCGAGTGGGACCAATTTTTTTAGAATAGCACTAATAATACAAAAAAAAGTTGGTTTGGACTTTTGTTGTTAATTCTTGTGTAATTAAAATAATTCTCGGTTTGTAGAACTGCGTTTAAATTATATATAAAGACTAAATTTCCCAACGTTTCACCATTTATTGGATTGGCATCTTTAGGGGATAAATATAGTAGGTATACAACAACAAAAATATTACTTAAAATACAAAAAATTAAATTAATGACATTGACATGAAAAATAAAGGTAACAATGTCAATGTCATTAATTTAATTTTTTGTATTTTAAGTAATATTTTTGTTATTGTATACCTACTATATTTATCTCCTGAAGATGCCAATCCACTAAATGGTGAAACGTTGGGAAATTTTGTCTTTATATATAATTTAAACGCAGTTCTATAAACCAAAAATTATTTTAATTATTACATAATTAGAACGAGAGAAAATACATATTACTTGTGTATGATGCCATAATATGACACCTAGGTTTCACAGAAGCCCAGAGAAGCTTCGTAGAACAGAACAATTGTGTTTGTTTAAAAACAAAGATATTTTGGACTCGTACCACATCCAAATTTTAGAAATGTGACTGGGAACAAAGTGCGAACCATAAATATGATAAAAATTAAGTTTTAAACGATCTTTTTACTCCAATACTAAATTCATGTCTATTGTTGTCAAAATTTGTTCAATGACAGTTGCCATGAAGTGGAGTAAAAAGATTGTCCAACTCTAACTCCTCTGTATATACAGGTTGATCAATAACTGGCATGCCAACATTTAAGAGGTGATTCTGCATCCAAAAATATCAAAAAGAGTTCCTAAAAAGGTTGGTCTGCAAATGAGCCCTAAGGGAACTAGCCCCCTTTAAAATTGTAATAAAAATAAGGTTTTTAATTAATAATTCTGGTACCATTTAAGCATGTATACTAGTATTAATAAGGGCAATAAGTTTGTGTGAATTTATCCAGAGGCGTCCCTAGACGGAAAAATTAATTAGGCTTAACACATTTTTGTCCCAAACTTTTTTATAAAAAAATATGGATTTCTTGAGTAAAAATACATAAAAAATGTCATATAGTGTAACACTGTAAGAGCAACCGTTTTCAAAAAAAAAATGCAAATAAGATGAAGTAACATTTTGTGCCACCAAAAACGTTTGGAATTTTTAAAAGGCTATTACTACTTTAATATTAAATTTAGGTGTTTTGGTGAAGAATACTTTTTTTCTCAGTGTTAAATGAAGAATCACCCTGCAGCATTAAAATTTTATTGATGCTTTTTTTTGTTCCCCATTCAATATGTCATCTTCGAAGGGCCGTAGCTCCCTTAGAGCTCATTTCCGGACCAACCTTTATAGCAACTTTTTTTCATATTTTTGAATGTAGAATCACCCCTCAAATTTTGGCATGGCAGTTACTGATCACCCTGTATATGACTCGGAAAGTTAAAAACAGATTTTTAGCGTACCTCATTTTCAAAGCTTTTTGAGCTTTGAGAACCCAAAGGAACCAAATCCTGAACCTAGTAATTTGGAAATAGCTTAATTTAAATGTACTTTAAGACATACAGAGCGTGTCATAAGGGAACGTTCAAGTATTACGTAACACTCCTAGGGGTGTGTGGGGGTCATTTTGGAGTGTTACGCCCATGTTAATGGTATAGGAAAATAGCGTTACGGGGGGGGGGGTCCAAAATGATCTTACGTAATACTTGAACGTTCCCTAAGTCCTCTCCCCCTTTTAACTTTTGAAAGGCTTAAGATATCTTAACTTAAAATTAGGAACACGAAATTAACAACACATAATTTTTTGGTATATATTGGTAATATGCTTAGGGGGCACAATGGAGACAGGGGAGTAAGGGGGATTTTTTTTAAACGTGTGATACATAATTTTCAAGCTGTCTATTCGATCATATATTTTTTATTTTTTTAACCTTTTTTTAGAGATTTTCATTTTCCAATTTTTTTGCTAAAAATGCATTTTCTTAAGATTTTTTTGTAAAATTTTATTGATATCATTCAAAATTAGTTTAAAAGTATAATGGACGTGTTGCATCATGAATTAAACCATTTTTAAAAAATTGCTTAAATTTTTTATAGAAAATTCCCATTTTAACTCTATTTTAAACCCCAAAAATTTTCTTTGAAAAAATAAAAAAATATGTAAGCAAATATAGTTATTTATGGTACTAGTGGGCAATATCGGTTTACCCATGAGTGCCATACAAGGTTTTATCCAATAAATAGCTTAGGAATTCATATTCATATTAAAAATTTTAATGACATTTACAAGAAAATAATTTGACAAGTGACAGTTGAGTGGGTAAAATAAATAATTATCCACTCAATAAAGTAAAAGCCACGCGGGGGCTAGTATTGAGTTTATCTATTTAAAATAAAGCTGGTAATTGTCTTATTATCTGTATGTATTGGATAAAAGAATTTTATGAGTTTTAAAATGATGTATCATAGGACCCCCTGTCTGTTTAAAAAAATGTCCCCCTTTGTCCACAATGGTGACATTTTGCCCCCATAAACATAAAAAATATATAAAAAAATATATATATTTGGAAAAAACTAAATTAAATTGTTTGATATTTACAAATTTAAAAAATCTATATAAAACATTTTACTATTCTTTAAAACGACCTTTGTTTGATTAACGCAGTCGTCCCTCCGAAGTGACTGATCGATTTCGTGCTTTTTAGCACTCTTCAGAGCCACATATCGGTAGTAGGGACAACTACGAAAATCAAATCTTTTCCATATATCTCTATATAGAGTTTAAAAATCGTTTTAAGGAAAAGCAAAAACAGCTAGCGAAATCTACTGCTAAAAGCAGAGACTGGATAAACCTATCGACAGTCCAAAAAAGGAAGCAGTTATTGGTTTCAAGAACCTATTGCACGCTGTCGATAGGGGGCAGATTAATCAATGCCACGGTGGACATTGCCGCCAATTGAATCCTAAACGCTAGGAGGTCACCTTTTACAGTGGTATCTGAATTAATAAACTAAATTAAATTGTCGCGTTAATCAAACAAAGGTCGTTTTAAGGAATAGTAAAATGTTTTATATAGATTTTTTAAATTTGTAAATATCAAACAATTTAATTTAGTTTATTAATTCAGATACCACTGTAAAAGGTGACCTCCTAGCGTTTAGGATTCAAAAGTCCACCGTGGCATTGATTAATCTGCCCCCTATCGACAGCGTGCAATAGGTTCTTGAAACCAATAACTGCTTCCTTTTTTGGACTGTCGATAGGTTTATCCAGTCTCTGCTTTTAGCAGTAGATTTCGCTAGCTGTTTTTGCTTTTCCTTAAAACGATTTTTAAACTCTATATAGAGATATATGGAAAGGATTTGATTTTCGTAGTTGTCCCTACTACCGATATGTGGCTCTGAAGAGTGCTAAAAAGCACGAAATCGATCAGTCACTTCGGAGGGACGACTGCGTTAATCAAACAAAGGTCGTTTTAAGGAATAGTAAAATGTTTTATATATATATTTGGGTTATGTTGTTTATGTGTTCTAAATTTGAAGTTGATATCTTAAACGGTTCAAAAGTTAAAGGGGGGCGGACTTTAGACATATGTATAAAATACAGCCGGGATAAAATAATGAAACGAAAATGGTCACCAGCTACGACTATTTAAATGGCGGCTGGGTTGTGTAATTTATAGCATCATAACTGAGCTTTCACCTATACAATATAAGAGCCTGTTAAATTATTAACCAGTCCAAAATGTAATCGAAAGAGCTTAGCGAAATTTCGTACACTTTTAAAAGCAGGTCTTGATAATGCTTCGTATTAAAAAGTAAACTCTATGACAAAGAATCTCCCAAGCGGATGATAAGACCAAGATCTAATATCTGACGAAATTTTTTAAAAAGCATTAATAGGTTTTATCAAGGAGGGCATTGAAATCGTAAATTTTGCAACATCATAT